>CM035432.1:69747505-70142505 GCA_020310875.1 Ceratopteris richardii | reverse complement strand
ATTGTCTACACAACCAGCATAGTCAGAATCTGTGTAACCAATAATGGATGCTTTCCCTCTACCTAAGCATAGACACTTGTCCTTAGTGCCACTCAGATATCTCAAAATCATTTTGACCGCTTCCCAATGTTTCTTGCCAGGATTAGACATATATCTGCTCACAACTCCCACTGCAAATGCAATGTCAGGTCTCGTAGCTACCACAGCATACATGAGACTACCAACAGCAGACTGATAGGGAATTTTGGTCATGAATTCCTTTTCCTCATCTGATTTGGGGCAGTCATCCTTGCTCAATTTCACATATGTGGGTAAAGGTGTACTCAATGCCTTTCCACCCTGCATATTGAATCGATGAAGTACTTTGGATATGTACTCACTTTGAGACAAGTATATGCATCTTTTACTCCTATCACGAGTAATGCGCATGCCAAGAATATGTTTGGCATCCCCCAAATCCTTCATATCAAATGTCTGACTCAACTTCTTTTTGAGAATTGACAAATCATAAGAGGACTTCCCAGCAATCAACATATCATCGACGTAAAGTATCAAGCATATCAAGCTTCCATCAGAACATCTCTTTGTGTAGAGACAATGATCCTCATTGCTCCGAGAATAGCCTTGGGACTTCATAAAAGCATCAAACTTTTGGTACCATTGTCTAGGAGACTGTTTAAGTCCATACAAGCTTTTCTTGAGCTTACAGACTAGACTTTCCTTGCCAGGAACTACATAACCCTCTGGTTGTTCCATATAGATCTCATCTGTAAGATCTCCATGCAAGAAAGCTGTTTTCACATCCATTTGGACTAGCTCTAAGTCCTCCATTGCAACGAATCCAAGCAACATGCGCAAAGTAGTCATCTTGACCACTGGGGAGAAGATTTCCTCAAAATCAACACCATGTTGTTGCTTAAAACCCTTTGCAACAAGTCGTGCTTTATATTTTGGAGAAGCACTATCTGATGTGAATTTCAGCTTATATACCCATTTACATGGTAAAGCTTTCCTTCCCTTTGGCAAAGGTACTAAGTCCCAAGTACCATTCTTGTGAATAGAATCCAACTCACTCTTCATGGCACGCTCCCACTTGACATGATCCTCTGTCTGCATAGCCTCTTTGTAGCAAGAGGGCTCACCGGCATCTGTTAGCATAACAAAATCTAAACCTGGAACATATCTATCAGGTGGATATGAGACACGTGCAGAACGTCTCAATGGTTGTTGAACAGGAACATGTGCAGACTGATCTGAATGGACATTCTCTTGAACATCCCTATGTGCAGCATTTTTATGCATGCTAACCGGAGGACTAGTATCCTCAAACACCACTCTTCTCACTTCAACCTCCTTAATCGGTTGTTTATGCATCTTAGACTCATTAAAAATGACATCACTACTTCTGATCACTGACCGTGTTTCAGGATCCCATAAGCGATATCCAAATTGTCCTTCTCGACCATATCCAAGAAAAATGCATTTCTTTGACTTATGGTCCAACTTCTGTCTAAGATTCTTGGGTATATGAACATATGCTTCACACCCAAAAACTCGAAGATGATCATAATATGGTGGTTTCCCTGTCCATAACTCTTGTGCCACTTTCAGACCTTTGGCAGTACTAGGTGAAAGGTTAATCACATGAACTGCAGTCAATACTGCTTCTGCCCAAAAACCTTGTGAGAGGTTTGCATGATGCAACATAGAGACTACTCTATCTTGAATAGTTCTATTCATCCTCTCAGCTACACCATTCTGTACTGGGGTATAAGGAGCTGTAAACTCTCTACGAATCCCTCTACACTGACAGAAAAGGCTGAATTCATGTGAGGTATACTCACCTCCATTATCTGAACGTAAAGCCTTAAGCTTAGTTCCTTTTTCAGTCTCAACTGAAGCAAGCCATTTTCTGAAAGTAGGGAATACATCATCCTTCGATTTGATAGGATATACCCAGACTTTTCTAGTAGCATCATCTATGAAAGTAACAAAGTAAAGAGAACCACCTAAGGACCTAGTGGGCATAGGACCACACACATCTGTATGAACAAGATCTAAAGGCTGAATTGAAGAGTCAATGTGCGTTTTATGCACATTTCTGGTTTGCTTTCCATATTGACAATGCTCACAAAATGAAAAATCAGAGAAAGATAACACAGGTAAGTAGCCAGAACGAGAAAGATTTTCCATTCCACTACGAGATATATGGCCCAAACGACCATGCCAAATACAAGCCATAGGCTGTTCAGTAACAGCTAACAAGTGTTCTTTCTGTGATACAAATAAAGGGTAAAGTGAGCCAACTTTCCTTCCTTTTGCAATAACCATATTGCCCTTTGATATACGAAAGGACTGAGCATAGAAGACCACCTTGTAACCAAGGTCATCAAGTTGACCAACTGACATCAAACTGCGTGATAACTGAGGTACATGGCGTACATTATGCATAGTAAATTTTGAACCGTCAATGAACTGCACAACCACATCTCCAATCCCCACAACATCACACTGGTAAGAGTCACCAAGTCTCACGGTACCAAGAGACTTTGCTGCATAATTAGAGAACCATTCTCTATGTGGTGTCACATGGAAGGAAGCACCAGAATCTAGCAGCCAGGTGTGGGAAAGCGAATCAGCCATAAGTGCCTCAGATGGCACAGTACTATCAAGTGTCAACACATCAGCATCATCAGAAATAGCATTAATTTCTTCAATCTTCACAGTCGAAGTAGATGGTGCAGGTAACTGTTTAACATGCCCATCAACATTCTGTCCTTTACCTTTAGCATTCTTTAATGCATAACAGTCTTTCTTCATGTGTCCTTTCTTATGACAATAATGGCATTCAATATCCCTCTTCCTTGATTTACTTCTGCTCTTATTCCGTTGACCATTCTTTTCCTTGTTCTTGCTCCTGCCACGTTGTTGATTCTTTCCTTGGTAAGAATCACGAACATTATATGCATCTCCACTCTGAGTGCCAACCATAGATTTTCTACGAATCTCCTCACTCAAGAGTGCTCCACATATGTCATCATAGACGAGTTTACCACCTGGTGCACTATTGCTAATAGCTGTGCAAAATGTATCCCATGATGATGGCAGGGTGCATAACAGCAATACTGCTTTCATTTCATTGTCCATATCCATTTTCTGAGCCTGTAACTGGGAGAATATGGCATCAAACTCATTTAGATGAGCAGCAACACTATCTGTGTCCTTCATACGAAGGTCGTATAATTTTCTCATCAGATATACTTTATTTGATGCCGTCTCTTTTTCATATGTATTGCATAACTTCTTCCAAAGCTCCTCTGCACTTTCACAGTCTAATACTGTAAAGTAAACATTATCTGCTAGGTGCAAGCGAATGGTAGACCTGGCCATTTCATCTAACTCATCCCAATCATCTTCATCCATGTCAGCAGGCTTCTTTGAAATCCCATTTACTGGCTTCCATTGCCTTCTTTGAATCAGCACATCTTTAATCTGATTCTTCCATAGAGCAAAGTTTGTGCCATCAAATTTTCGGATCTCAAAATGGTCTTTGCCCTGCAAGTTATAGCTCCTCCTCGGAACGCTAGCACTAGACCCTGATCCACCGGATGTGCCTGAGACCTCTGATGCCATGATCGTAGAGAACTGAATAGAATGATAATGGAGCTAGAAGAGTCCAAACACCAACAAATAAGTGTATCAAGGAGTAAATCGACCACTATATAGTTGGCTAGACCAGAAATCTGGAAAAATTTTGCCAGAGTATCCTCTGCAAAATTAGCATATGACCAGTGTCAAAGTATCATAAAACTGCAAGTACTAACATGTCTACCTGCATAGTGAATCACTGACTCCACTGCATATAATCAGTTACCCAATAGAAGCCAACTAGGCTTATCGAGCACCTATGAACAACTATCATACATCTCCTATGGCGAGGCTGGGTAAGTCTTCCACCTGCATCACCGAAGAGACCCCGACATCTGGGTGTCTCCCAGTTAAGAAAACCTCACCACGACCCTCTTTATCAAACGTAAAAGGCTTTATGCAAAGAACGTAACCGCTATATCAATGCCCACATGGACGTACATAAGCGGTATCCACAGAAGCGTACATGGTGTGTATGTGCTCAATATATGCAGTAAAATGACACTGAAAGGCTGAATACATAGCCCAAAAAAAACTAGTCAATAACACCTGCAAGTGTCTATCAACTCTGATGTTTTAGGCTTTAAAAACCTGCATAAATTTGCAGCGACTGCTCCCACCAAAACTGAAAACCCCTCGAGAAACCTGTAGTTTTACGAGTGTGGCTGAAAATATAGCCCCAAAGGTTGATATTTATTGTCTGAGAAGTACAAGGAACACTCTTCTTGATGTTCTTGGACCTGTGTGAAGAGAACTACGTGCGAAAGTACTCCAAAATGGCTCCAAAAACACCCCAAAATTGCTTCAGAAATAGGCTTTAAAAGCAAAAATGAAGCTTTGAGGGACCAAAACTTGTTCAAGGTAATGCCAACCTTAGTCTTTCCCCTTCTTCAAACACCACAAGAGTGTAGCTTAGTGGCAAGAGATTGCCGCGGTTAAGCGAGCTCTGGGGGGAACAGTACTGGGATGGGTGACCTCCCGGGAAGTACCGGGAACCTCTATATTCCTTGATCGTTGAGGTCCTCCCTCGCGCGCAGCCAACGGCGCCAACGGTGACTTCGGTGACTCGGATGACAAGGTATGCCAAGGTCTATGCCTTGGTCGCCGCCTTAGTCGTAAGCCTTGGAGAAAACCAGTGAAGTATTTCGATGCCGTGCACCACAATGTACTCTCCTTCTCGAGAGCTCCACGACGATATGCTCGAAGTAGAAAACCGAGCTCCTGTCGCCTCACACAGTACCCCCGCACAGATGTTGTAGAATACGCAGAAAACGCAGTACACAGGGAGCACGAAGACAGACTTCTTAGGTCTTACAAATGCGGTCGAATTTACAGTCTGCGACTGACCAGGCCACTATATGTTTTATTAAAGAACATATACAAAGAAGTGTCCGGTGGCCATTTGGCCTTTCACATGGACACTAACGGTAACATGTGCATATGTGTGTATGTATGTGCATGGTGTGTATGCATGTGTCTATGTATGTATGCATGTGTATGCATATGTGTGTATGTATGCATGTGAATGTATGTGTGTGTATATATATGTGCAAGTGCCAAGTATCTATATGTGTATGTGTATGTGTACATGTATATGTGTGTGTATGTATGTGCATGAGTGTGTATACATGTATCTATGTATCTATGCATATGCATGTGTATGCATGTGTGTGTATACATGTATCTATGTATCTATGCATATGCATGTGTATGCATGTGTGTGTATGTATGCATGTGAGTGTATGTGTGTGTATATGTGTGTATGTACATGTGCAAGTATCTATATGTGTATGTCTATGTGTATATGTGTATGTGTGTGTATGCATATGTGTGCATTTGTGTATGTGTGTATATGTGTAAAGGTATGTGCGTATGCATATGTGTGTATGCATGTGTCTATGTATGTATGCATATGCATATGTATGCATATGTGTGTATGTATGCATGTGAGTGTATTTGTGTATATGTGCATGTGTGTCTATGTGCATGTGTGTATGCATGTGTGTACATACACATGTGTTTGCATGTGTGTATGTATGCATGTGAGTGTATGTGTGTATGTATATGTGCAAGTATGTATATGTGTATGTGTATATGTGTGTGTATGAATATGTGTGTGTATGATTTTGTGTGTATATGTGTGTATGTATGTGTGCATGTGTGTTATGCATATGTATGTATGTATGTATGTATGTATGTATGTATGTATGTATGTATGTACGTATGTATGTATGTATGTGCATGTGTGTATGCATGTGTTTGTATGCATATGTGTGTATGTATGTGCATGTAACTTTGTTCATTTGGTGGCTCCTTCACTGGTTCGGTTGCTCGTTCGCTCTCGCTCTCTCACTTGATCCTGGCACATTTGAAATCATTTTTTTTTTCAATTCATAGGGCATCGCTTATGTAATGCTAAGCATCACAACCTGTTTGCCACCATTGCTAGGAGTGTCATTAAACTTCAATGCTCATAGCAACAGTAGTTATAAGCATTGTATAAGTGACATGCTCAACTTATTTTTTCTATTTTTCTTTCAGGGCATTGCTTATGCGATGCTTTCTAAGAGGAGCATTGCATAAGTGATAGTCCCTGCTTTTTTTCAATTGGGAGCGTCGTTGCACCCCCTTTATTCTTGTAGTGTATGTACCCGTTATCGAGAAGAACTAAATTTCAATTATGTTGATTGCCAAAGTTGGACTTCATGTACACTTTGTTGATGATAAGTGTATGGTTCATGATTTAAACAATAGTGATAATATCGTGATGTCCGGTGCATTATGTAATGGTTTGTATTGCTTGGATACATATAAGAGGTCTCCCTCAAATGCCTTGGTTTCTCATACTTCTTCCATGAATGAAATGGAGCTTTGACATGCTCATTTTGGTCATTTGAACTTCAATAGTTTGCTTTACTTACAAAATAAGGACATGGTTATTAGTTTACCAACGCTTGAGTCCATCGAAAGCATGCATGTGAATGTTGCATTCTTGGGAAAATCCATCGTGCTTCTTTTCCAAAAGATAGTCATACAAACACTACAAGAAAATTGCAACTTTTTCATAGCAATGTATTTGGTCCTCTCAAGACTCCATCTTTTTTGCAAGCATGTATATTTTGTTACCTTCATTGATGATGCTACTCACCATACATGGGTGTATCCTATGAAATAAAAGAATGAGGTATTTTCTTGCTTCAAAGCATTTTTAGCTATGGCTAAAATTTTTTCTTCAAACAAGCTTTTGACTCTATGCACGAATGGTGGTGGTGAATACATATCATATGAGTTGAATGCTTTTCTTCATGAAAGAGAGTTTCACACCAATGTACAGTGCCATATACACCTCAACAAATGGTGTTGCCAAGAGTAAAAATTAAATTCTTCTTGAAATGGCACGATGTATGGTTAAAGGAAAGCACCTTCCTAATAACTTTTGGATGGAAGCCTTCATGTGTGCAAACTATGTCTTGAATCACTGCCCTACAAAAGCATTGAGAGTCATCACTCCTTATGAGGCTTGTAATGGACATAAGCCTATGGTTAATCATCTACACGTGTTTGGTTGTTTGGCATATGCTCTTGTGCCATCACAACAATGTCACAAACTTGATGACAAGGCAAAGAAATGTATATTTGTTGGTTATAGTGCTGAAAGTAAGGGATATTGTTTGTACCATCCATTGAAGAACGTAATTATTGTGAGTCAAGGTGTGGTATTTGTTGAAAATTCAGTTTTCCCTCTACTTGAATGCAAAAAAAAAGCCAATAGTTAGCTCACAAGATGTGTTTGATACACTCATGCCTTTGTTCCAAAGTGGTGTGCTTGACTTTGACCATGTAGACCAGCCACCTGAGGCTCAAAGGGCTGAAAAATTCCAACCAAGTAAAGCTGAAAATGCAGAGAATTTCTAGCCAAACATGGCTAAATTTTTTCAGCCAAAATTTATCGGAACTGCTAGAAATATCCAAACGACATATGGCTGAACATTTGCGTCAAAATATGTCTAAAAATGATCGTGAAATTCAGCCCGCACATGATATACATGTTGATGATGTGTTACATAATGAACGAATGTCTATCAAGTGTGCATAAACTATGCCAAAGTGGCTAAAACAAACTTTACATGACAACAAATTGAGTGCACCTTTACTTGGTAGAACAAGATCAAGCAACAACATGCAATGAAGATCAAACTTACTTTTGAAGATGCATGTGATGATCCACATTGGATTATTCTCTTATTGCAACAACTTGATGGACTATTCTCTTATTGCAACAACTTGGTGGATTGTTCTCTTATTGCAACAACATGCAATGAAGATCCACTTACTTTTGAAGATGCATGTGATGATCCACATTGGATGAGCGCTATGCGATTAGAAACGGATTCCATACATAGGAATGGTACTTGGGAGTTATGTGAATTGCCAAAAGGAGAAAATATCATTGGTACAAAGTGGGTTTAAAAGATTAAAAGAAAGTCAGATGGTATCATCGATCGCTACAAAGCAGATTGGTTGCCAAAAGATATGCACAACAATATGGCATTGACTATGAGGAAATTTTTGCATCTACTTCATGCATGACTACCATTCCTACCACTGTTGCATTGGCTACCCATTGAGGTTGGAAAGTACATCAATCATACATAGAAACAACTTTTTTGAATGATGATTTGCAAGAAGAGATCTATGTGAAGCAACATCATGGATTTTCCATGAAAGGGCAAGAGCATATGGCTTGTTGCTTGCATAAAGCCTTGTATGGTCTCAAGCAAGCTCCACGTGCATGGTATGACAAAATTCATAAGCACTTGATTGCTCTTGGCTCATATATAGTCCAAATGAAAGCATGATCTATGTATGCAAAGATGGGGATGACCTTTAAGTGCTTGTTCTTTATGTTGATGACATACTCTTGATTGGGTCATGTGATGAAAAACTTGACATTTTTATGGCTCATTTACAACATACTTTTGATGTCACATCTTGGTCTTTTGAGCTACTATATTGGCATTCAATTTGTATCTATTGAGTGGGGAATTGTTATGCATCAAGCAAAGTATGTTGAAAAACTACTTCAGTATTTTGACTTTGAGGATTGCAAGCCACTTTCCACACCGATTGAGACAGGATTTAGGTTCTCAGTTGATGATTTTAGTGATGCATTTGACACTTCTCTTTATCAGCAAGCTGTGGGATGTCTTACATATGCATGCAACACAAGGCCAGTATATAGTATGCAGTTTCCTAGTTACATTGATTCATGCATAGCCATGACACTAAGCATTAACAAGCAATGAGATGTGTGTTTTGATATCTCAGAGGCACTTTGAGCTTAGGCCTCTCTCATGGAAGAGATATTCAACCATTCTTGCATGCTTTTATAGATAGTGATTCAACTGGTTGTTATAATACTCACATGTCCACTAGTGATAATTGCTTTTTCCTTGAAAACTCATGCATATCTTGGTTGAGTAAGAAGCAACCTACGGTGGTGACATCGAGTTGTGAAGCTGAGTACAGGGCAGTTTTCATAGCCACAGTGGATTGTATATGGCTAAGACACCTATTGATGGATCTTTGCATGGAGATTGATGTTGTTATGCATATTCTCACTGATAGTCAGAGTGCTTTGGCTATTGCACAAAACCCAGTGTTTCATGCATGGACCAAACATATTGAGGTGCATTATCACTATGTGAGAGAGCACCTTCATGCAAGAGATATTGATTTGGTATATGTGCCTACACAAGATAATGTGGTAGACATATTCACAAAAGCTCTTCCAAAGGAAAAGTTTGAAGCTTTTCGCAAAGCTTTAGGCTTATTACCTTGTGGCGGCTAATCTGTCACGCCCTATATGTGTTCATATCATTTGCTCTAGGGGGGTTTGTTACATTTATGTGTTCCTCAAGTAGCTTTGATGTGAACTTTTCCCTATACATGGGCACTTTTTACTCTAGTGCTAGCTAGAGGTTTTTTCACCATGTTACCACATACATGATTCAGTCATAGGGATATTATTTCAGTTCTTACTTCAGTCTTGAACATCATCAATAGAGAGAGCTATTTCAACCATCTGTCTTCTCTATATGTCTTGTGTGTGGTTCTTGTGTGTCTCTCACACTTCTACACATGCATACAACAACAACAACCTTCATGCTATATTTGTAATATATGTGGAACATGCACTATGGAGCACAACTCAAGTCTTCCCTTGTGAGCTTGTTTAAGATATTGAGAAGCTTGTGTAAAATAACCTTAAAATGTTGAGCATGAAGTGGTGTATGCTTAAAATGTTGAGCACTACAATTGTAATAGATGTGGACCATGCACTATGGAGCACAACTCAAGTCTTCCCTTGTGAGCTTGCTTAAGATATTGAGAAGCTTGCGTAATATAACCTTAAAATGTTGAGCATCAAGTGGCTTATGCTTTAATTATGAAAAATTTGGTCAATCCTTGAATGATTTTCAATTGCTTGAAGATGAAGATGCTAAGCTTATTTGATACCTTATTCTTTCATTATGGAAAATTTGATGAGTTCTCAAGTAAATTTCCATTATTCAAACATAAGTTGTAAATCTTATTTGGTCCATGCTCCCATAGTACATGTAATTTGGATGAAGAGTGCTTCCAATTGAGGAGAATACTTAAAAAATATAATATTTAGACCATGAAAAAATATAATATTCAGACCATTTACACACTTGATGGCACAATTCATTGCTCACAATATGCAAAGTGCATAAATTGGTTACAATATTCATGCCTTGGACAGTTTTAGAAATTGGCTTGAGATACAAGTCTCAAAGTTCATAAGTTAAGCCAATCAATGAGATGCCTTTTTCTAAAGGTGGTTTATTTTTATTCTCAAGGGTATAACATTAAAAATAAACATTCAAGAGATGGAATCACTTGAAATGTATGCAAATTATAATCATAAGATGTAGTAAGTGGTTAGTACACCTCAAGTTAGAAAGGGGAATCTCTTTAGCAAGTTTTGGACCATCTTCAAAATATTTGTATTTTAAAGTCAATATTGATGAGCGCATGTTTAAAATTATCATTCACTTTCAATTGCATGTTCTTCAAGCCAAACATTTGGTTGTAAAGAAGTTTGATGATTAATTATTTAATCATACATGTATAATTTTTTTTAAAATACTTCAAAGGTAGGGAGTATTGTTCAAATATCTTTGAATAGAGAAAGAATTGGATCAATGATATTTGTTTTATTTCTTCATCAACATCATAGCACTTTGGGTTTATGTTTTTTGCATTTTTTTCATCATAGTCTTTGTTGATATATTTTGGTAGTGATGTGTGTGAACACACTAGGACCATCGGGGCACTTTTTTCCCTATTTAAGAGTTTTTTTTCCCCAGCTTGTATATATGCCTATAGCCCTAACGGGTTACTTATGTTTGTACATTCTAGTGGTAATACATTTAGTATTGTGTGTTGTGCTCCAAGCTTCTTCTTCTTCTTCCTTGTGCTATTTGCATGCTTTCGAAGATGTCTAACTCCAACAATTGGTATCAGAGTAGGTCGCCGCTTCATCTAGGGCATCGTCAACACCTCTCCGGTCGCAGTCTCAGATTTGCACAAAATTTGGTGAGCATACTCAAGGTGATTAGGAGATCAAAACCGCTTCGCTTGGTGGTGCCAAAATCGTGATCTGAGCTCAAACTAGTGAGCATACTCAGGGTGATTAAGAGATCAAAATAACTTCACTGTGTGGTGTCGAAATCGTGATCTGAGCTCGTTTCGGTGCTCTATCACAGTGCTTGTGCATGCAATTTTGTCTTTTTGTGCCAAAGATATATACAGGTTTTGGTTCACCAGTATAAGTGTCTCAAAGTCTGCTACAGGTTTAGCAGAACTCAATAGGGTAGTTCTGTTCAACTTTTTTAGATACAGTCATTTTTTTGCATCAAGGTAGTTTAGTTAGTGGCCATGGCAGAAAGCAATGGTGTATTTCGTATGTTCGCTATTGAGGATAAGTTGGACGATACCAATTACCCATTATGGGCTAATATGATGCATCATGTATTGGTTACAAAAGGAATGTGGAATATTGTGCAGGGTGTTGAAAAAAGTCTTATTACACTTGCAAACACAATTACTAAAGGTGATATAGATGACGTTAAAGATGACAATATTCTTCATGTTCCTATTTGTGTTGCGGTTCCTGTTGCACCTACTGCAGAGCAAATTTATTGGGATGGCAGAGATGCTCAATCACATGCATTGATAGCCTTGCCTATCAAACATGCCATTATTCCTCACATTTGCTCTTGCCGAATAGTAAAGGATTATTGGGATACACTTACCACTTTATACCAGGCAAGGAATGAGGCTCGTGTTTCTTACCTCCGAAAATAGTTGGAGAGTGAGCACATGAATGAAGGAGATTCCATGGGTAGTTTTCAGATGAAGATGAAAGATTTTAAGGAACAATTGATTTCTACTGATGAAGTCTTGCCTGACATTTCACTTTGGCAAACTATTCTGAATGATCTTCCCGATTCATATAAGAGTTTTGCTTTCTACTGATGAAGTCTTGCCTGATAGTTCACTTGTGCAAACTATTCTAAATGCTATTCCCGATTCATATCAGAGTTTTGCTTCTACTATTCATTTGATGATCGAAGGCAATCCAAAGTTCTATTGTAGAATGATCAGTCTAGGTAGAACAAGTCCATTATGCATGTTGCAAATCAAGCTTTTGTGGCTAGTTAGAAGGGCAAAGGTAAATGGAGCTCTTCTACTAGTAAGCAAAAATATGCTAATTCTACACAATCAAAGAAGGATAATAGATACGAGAAGAAAACATAAAAGCTGAAATTGTCTTGCAAATACTGTAAAGGAAATGATCATGTCATAAAGAGTTGTCCAAAATTGGCTACTAAAGAGGCTGGAATGGTTGTTGCAGAGGCCTCTACACCCAAAACAGAGTTTGCTAATCTTGTGTAGAATGAAGAATGGGCATTTACCACTGTTTGCAGTTATGACCCATCTTCTTATGAATAATGTATGTCTATAGTAGACTCAGATGTTTGGTACTTTGATAGTGGTGCAACCAAACATATGGCCTCGCAGTGTAATTTCTTCATTTCACTCGAGCCTGCCCCCATAGGGAATACTATCACATGTGCCAACAACTCCTCTTATCCTGTTATGGGAGTTGGTAAGATAATTTTGAATACTGTTGATGGTGGTTCTTTTACATTGTCCGATGCTTTATTTGTGCTAGGGATCAAGAAGAGTCTGTTATCAGCTTTAGCTTTAGCCAAGATTGGCTTGGTTGTGAAATTCATCGATGACATATGTACAGTTCATGATGTTTCAAATGGCGATGTCATTATGGCTTCTGGCATTTTATGTCGTGGGCTATATAAGCTCATAGACTATGAAAAAATTGTGAATGATTTAGCATGTGCAATACATGATTCTCAGGCTTTGTTAGATGCAAAGCTTTGGCATGCATGCTTTGTTTATATGAATTTTGTTAGTTTGCTATGCCTGTAGAAATTTGAAATGGTGTCCTCTCTACCCAAACTTGAGGCACTTGGTAAACATGTCTGTGAAGGCTGTATTTTGGGCAAAATGCAACATTTCTCATTCCCAAAAGATGGTTCAGTTCCATCTACTAAAAAATTGTAGCTTGTTCACAGTGACGTCTGTGGTCCTACGCAGACACCCTCTTTTGGAAACTTTCTTTCGTTTTTTACTTTAATTGATGATTTTTCCATGCATGCATGGGTATATCCATTGAAAGAAAAGTCCGCAGTGTTTATGCGCTTCAAACAGTTTCTATTTTTCGATGAAAATATATCAGCATGTAAAATGGTCACTCTCCCTTCTAATTGAGGGGGGGAATATATGTATTTTGATTTTAATGTGTTTCTGGTTGAATGTGGAATAAAACATCAGTGTACAATGCCGTATACACCTCAATGGAATGGAGTTGTTAAATGGAAGAACAGGTCACTCATGGAGATGACGAGGTGTATGGTCAAGGTGAGGCTTTACCACATGGTTTCTAGCTTGAGGTTGTTATGTGTGGAGCATATGTACTTAACATGTGTCCCACTAAAGCATTGCAGTCTATCACTCCATATGAGGCTTGCTATGGTCGCAAGCCATGCGTCGCTCACCTGCGTGTTTTTGGTTGTCTGGCATATGCATTAGTGCCTGAACAACAACGTAGGAAATTGGAAAATAAAGTAGTGAAATGTATTTTTGTTGGGTATAGTTCTGAAAGCAAAGGTTATCATCTGTATCATCCACAGACTAAATGCATTCTAGTTAGCCGTGATGTTGTTTTTGTGGAAGATGTTATTAAGCCATTAGTTTCATGTACTAAGGAGACATCTGTTAGCTCCAAAGTTATGTATGATACTTTGCTTCCTCTTTTTACAAGTGGACAATCTAGCACTGGTCTGAATGAGGCAATTTCTTAGCCTTTATAAGTTTCATGTGATGATGCAGATCATTCCATTTCTGATGTAGGTTTACATGATGCACTTGTTGATGAGAGAGCTAATATTGAGGAGGCAAAAACTATGCCTAAATGGTTGGTGCATACTTTGCTAATTAAATGCATCTCTATCATATCGTACTCGTTCAGGCTCTCAAAGTGCTTCTTTTGCATCAGATTTCTATGCTATGGCTACCTCTAGTCTCTGTGATGAGAATGAGCCTGTTTCGTTTGATGAAGTACAAATTTTAGAAAATTAGATGGTTTCTATGCAATCAGAATATGATGCTATTATGAAAAATGGTACCTGGTCTTTATGTGACTTGCCTTCTCGCAAGAAGGCCATTGGCTCTAAGTGGGTATACAAGCTGAAGCATAAGCCGAATGGAACAATTGGCAGGTATAAGTCTGGGCTTGTTGCAAAGGGTTATGCTCAAGAAAGAGGCATTGCTTTTGATGAGACCTTTGCTTCTATATGCTGAACGACTACTTTTCATAGCATTTGTGCACTTACATCTAATCATGGTTGGAATGCACATTAGTTGACCATTAAAACTACATTTCTGAATAGCGACTTGCACGAAGAAGTGTATGTTTTTTAGTGTTGGAGAAACAATCACTAATTGGACATATATTTGAAGGTCAAATCTTAGGAAGAAAACCCCATGCCTATGTGAAGGGACAAATTCACAAGTGTATCATATTTGTAAAGTTAGTTCACTTTAGTTCTAGAAGTTTTTTAAAAATCACGAGAATACGAAAATCTATATAAGTTAGTTTGTATCAACTGACGCGGCGAGAGAGAGAGAGAGAATAGAGAGAAGAAGAAGAAGAAGGAGTTCATTTTATACGACTGAGTATAGTTGGGCTTCTCTGAGTGAGAAAGCATCTGTAAAACTTCTGAGTTTTCATAGCTATGAGAAAGAACTGAGTAAAGTTCTGTGTATGAGTCTCTCTCCATCATCTCCATGCTTGCCTACTGTGTGATGAATTCAAAAGTTCAAGTTTTCTGAGCAATTCAATGCCTGGCATCGAATCTTGGCTGATAAGTCATTGTTTTCATTCTCTGTGTGTTACCTATTGTTGAATCTTCTAAAAACATGAAGTTTGTGGAGCAACTCGATGCCTGACATCGAGTTTCAGCATAAAGTGGATGCCCGGCATCGACTTCTAGCATACAAGTGGTCTTCTTCATGTGTGTGTAAAAGAGAGTATTTCTGGTGTAGAAAAAGAGCCTAAAAAAGCTCAAAGTCGATGCCCAGCATCGACCTTGACTAAAATTCGATGCTAGGCATCGAATTTTTATTTTTAGACACCCAGGAATACTAAAACAAGCAAAAATTTCCAATTTTGGAAGGTCATATAGGGTCATATTGTGAGGGCCATAACTTGAGTTCTAGAGATCCGTTTGATGCATATGATAGCTTGTTGGAAAGCTCTACTCTTCTAGTTTCATCTTATAAAGTTTCATGGAGAAATAATACTTGAGCTAGGAGAAATTAGCAAAATACTGAAGGTATGTCATTTCGGTGACTAAGAATTTCTGTAGAAGCAAAGTTCTCACTTTAGGCTACCATTTCTCAAAGTTTGGAGTGGCAATGAGTTAATGGTGACCATAGAGGTGTTCTAGTGTCACATTAATTCATTTCTTGTGGTGTTTCATACATCAACAATTGGTATCAGAGCAGAAAGGTCCTAAAGAGCAGAAGGCGGCAAAGGTACGAGAAGTTTTGTAAAGTTTTCCATTAAAGTTTGAAAGGTGAAGCATTTGAAGACACAAGGCATCAAAAGATTACTTTCAAAGTATCCTCATACACAAAGAACTCCAAAAGGTATTATCCTTTATTCTTTAAGCTCACAGGTTGCAGCAGAAGGAAAGGAGTATGGAAGATCATATCTCCATTGACAAACTGGATAGAGATAATTACCCCGCATGGGTAATGAGAATGGAAGCCTTACTTATAAGGATCTCATGGTATATGTAACAGGTGAAGAAGAGAAGCCAGTATTTGAAGATGAAAGCTGACCAAAGAAAGAAGAACTTGATGCTTTAAAGCATTAGTAGAAGAAGGATGCAAGTGCAAAAGCCTACATCTACAATACAATCTTTGATCATTTGCTACCACACATCAGAGGATTGGAATCATCTGAAGATATATGGAATGCATTGGAGTATCATTTCCAAAGCCACTAAGATGAAGGATCTAGCAGATAGTCTTGGATCCATAGATGAAGATGTTGAAGATCACAGATTGATTGCTCAATTACTTGCAGGTTTGAGAGGGGATGAAAGGTGGAAACCTTTTGTCTTATCAACAGAACTTTCATTAAATCATTATGTTCCAGATTTGAACGAGTTGCTTGGTTTGATGCTCACATATGAGCAAGACTTGAAGGGAGATGGAGATAAAGGACAAAGTTCTGCAATGTACATGAAGAACAAGAAGAAAGGAGATAAAGGTAAAGCAAAGGATGAAGAGGAGTCTAGTTCTCAAGCTTATTATGCAAGAGGTAAAGGCACTGGTAGAGGAAGAGCAAGAGGTTTTGGAAGAGGTAGAGGTAATCAAAATAACAATAAGAAGGCTTGCTGGATCTGTGGATTGAGTAATCATTTGGCTCATGACTGTTGGCACAACCAAGAAGGATCAAATCAAAATCAGAACAACAATAGCAGAGGTCGAGGTGGAAGATATCAAAGTAATTTTCAAAGAGGTAGACAAAGTCAAAGAGGAGGCTATGGTAGAGGTGGAGGAAGAAGTTGGGGACAGAATCAATCCTACAACACCACCTACTACAACTATGCAAATGACACACAAAATGAAAGTCATACATCATTGATGATGAACTCAATCAACACATCAGATAAAGAAGGTCTAAAGGTATTTTACATTGACTCTGGATGTTCTAATCATTTGTCAGGAAACATAGAATTGATGTCAGAATTGGAAAAAGACATTTCTAGTCACACAGTTCAAACTGGTGATAATACAAGACATAGTGTACATTATTCAATTGGAAAAGTGAAATGCAGGAGTGGAGCAGATTTGCTAACCAATGTTTTGTATGTTCCTACAATACCTAAAAACTTGATTAGTGTGGGACAGATAGTTGAAAAAGGTTTTCAAGTCAGGTTTACAAATGAAGGAGTATTTGTGGAAGATCCAGAGAATGGATATAATCAGATTGTCTCTGGTAAGAAAGAAGGTAGACTCTTTACTTTAAGAGTACAAGGGAACATTGGTCAAGCTTTGCTCACACATGGTGAAGGAGTGATTACATAACTTGATCTCTGGCATAAGAGATTAGGTCATTTCAATGAAAGAGGAATTAAAACTATGGTTGCTAATCAGTCTGTACTCGGATTACCAAATGTGCAGAGTCAACATATGGTTTATAAATGCGAAGCATGTCAAATGGGAAAAGCACACAGGTTATCATTTCAGAAGAAAGGATTCAAACATGGTGGAGTACTTGAGCTCATTCATACAGATGTATGGGGACCAACAAAAGAAGGATCTATCAGTGGCTCAAGGTATTATGTTCTTTTCATTGATGATGCTACAAGATGGATAACATTATATGTTTTGAAGGAAAGATCAGACGTGTTTGGAGCTTTCAAGCATTTTCATGCATATGCAGAGAGAGTCACAGGTCAACTAAAGGAGAAGAATTGTCCAAATTATCTTTGGGCTGAGGCTGTAAATACAACCACATATCTTGTGAATAGATTACCATGTGCAGCGCTAAATGGAATGACTCCATATGAAGCTTGGTGGGGTAAGAAACCAACACTAGATCATTGTAGAGTATTTGGATCAATTGCATATGCTTATGTGCCATCACAGTTTAGGCATAAACTTGAACCAAAGGTAGAAAAATATGTGTTCATTGGTTATGATGAAAAGCAGATGGGTTACAAGTTGTGGAATCCTCTACCAAAACAATTTCTTGTTTCTAGAGATGTTACATTTGATGAACAGAAAAGTTGGTATGCAGATCAAAGTCACACAGCTGAAGAATTTGAAGAAGAGGTAAGAAGATGTGAGAAAGGAAAATCAATTGTGCAGGTAAATAGAGATGAAGACTATATGCAAGCAAGTACATCTAGAAGTGGATTAACAAGAAGGAATGAAGAAGCTCCTATATTTGATGAAGAGGTGTATCCAGAAACTTATGAAGAATGTGAACCAAGAAGGTCAAGCAGGACTAGAAGACAACCAGAAAGGTATTCTTATGATACTTCTTACATAACTCAGAAGAACTATGCATATATGGTCAAAGATGATGAAGAACCTCAGAACTATGATGAAGCTAAAGGTAAGAAGCAATGGGAAGAAGCAATGAAGGAAGAATTCAATGCACTGGAGGAGAACAAGACATGGGAACTTGTTCCTAAACCAAATGGTAAGAAAGTAATTGGAAATAAATGGGTTTATAAAGTGAAGAAGCTTGCAGATGGAAGTATAGCCAGATACAAAGCTAGATTGGTGGTGAAAGGCTATGCCCAGACCTATGGCATAGATTATGATGAGACATTCAGTCCCGTAGCTAAGATGTCAACTATAAGGACAATCATCGCTATTGTAGCTTCAAAAGGATGGACTCTAAGTCAATTGGATATAAAGAATGCATTCTTGAATGGATACATATCAGATGAGGTATACATGGAACAACCTCAAGGATTTATAGATTCCAGGTATCCAAATTTTGTTTGCAGGTTGAGAAGAGCATTGTATGGATTGAAGCAAGCTCCAAGAGCATGGAACTATAGACTGGTGAAGTATCGAAATGAACTTGGATATCAAAGTTCAAAAGCAGACCCAAGTCTACTTATCAGAAGAACAGAGGAAGGTACAATCTACATTTGTATTTATGTAGATGACATTATAATCACAGGTACTTCAGATGAAGGAATCAAGGAGGTAAAGAGATTACTTGAAAAAGAATTCAAGATCAGTGATCTAGGAAAGTTGTCGTACTTTCTTGGAATGGAAGTCACCTATACAGATCATGGCATATTTGTGTCACAAGAAAGGTATCTTCTAAATCTATTGAAGAAGTTTGATATGGAAAATTGCACAGAAGCTTCAACTCCTTTTGCAGTTAATCACAAGCTCAGTAAATATGATGGTGCAGAATACAAAGATATGAGGAAGTATCAATCTCTTGTGGGTAGTTTGATTTATGCTACACTAACAAGACCTGATCTTAGTTATGCAGTGGGAGTCTTGTCACAATTCATGCATTGTCCAAAGGACCCACATTGGATTGCAGGTCAAAGAGTTCTCAGATATATCAAATGAACTATAAAGGAAGGATTATATTATCCTTTTACATCAGATTTGAAGTTGAGAGCCTACAGTGACTCAGACTGGGCAGGTAACCAAGATGACAAAAGATCAACTCATGGTTACATGATATACATTGGTGATAAGCTTGTAAGTTGGTGTTCAAAGAAACAACATACAGTAGCATTATCATCAACTGAAGCTGAGTACAAAGGACTTGTGGAAGCAGCTAAGGAGGTCATATGGATGCAGACATTGTTCAAAAGCTTGGGCATTGATCAAGGTACACCTACAATACATGGAGATAATATGAGTTCACTTTATCTTGCAGCAAATCCAGTATTTCATGCAAGGACAAAGCACATAGAGATACAATATTATTTTCTTAGAGAAAATGTAATGGAGAAGGAGATTGAAGTGGAGTACATTTCTACTAAAGATCAGTTAGCAGACATAATGAAAAAGAGCTTGGATGGTGTGAAGACCAGCAGATTCAAAAGCATGGCAGGAGTAAAAGGAAAAAAGATGATATGAAGAAACAGGGAATATCAATTAGTGATTGAGGACAATCACTAATTGGACATATATTTGAAGGGTCAAATCTTAGGAAGAAAACCCCATGCCTATGTGAAGGGACAAATTCACAAGTGTATCATATTTGTAAAGTTAGTTCACTTTAGTTCTAGAAGTTTTTTAAAAATCACGAGAATACGAAAATCTATATAAGTTAGTTTGTATCAACTGACACGGCGAGAGAGAGAGAGAGAGAGAGAGAGAGAGAGAGAGAGAGAGAGAGAGAGAGAGAGAGAGAGAGAGAGAGAGAGAGAATAGAGAGAAGAAGTAGAAGAAGGAGTTCATTTTATACGACTGAGTATAGTCGGGCTCCTTTGAGTGAGAAAGCATCTGTAAAACTTCTGAGTTTTCATAGCTATGAGAAAGAACTGAGTAAAGTTCTGTGTATGAGTCTCTCTCCATCATCTCCATGCTTGCCTACTGTGTGATGAATTCAAAAGTTCAAGTTTTCTGAGCAATTCGATGCCTGGCATCGAATCTTGGCTGATAAGTCATTGTTTTCATTCTCTGTGTGTTACCTATTGTTGAATCTTCTAAAAACATGAAGTTTGTGGAGCAACTCGATGCCTGACATCGAGTTTCAACATAAAGTGGATGCCCGACATCGACTTCTAGCATACAAGTGGTCTTCTTCATGTGTGTGTAAAAGAGAGTATTTCTGGTGTAGAAAAAGAGCCTAAAAAAGCTCAAAGTCGATGCCCGGCATCGACCTTGACTGAAATTCGATGCTAGGCATCGAATTTTTATTTTTAGACACCAAGGAATACTAAAACAGGAAAAAATTTCCAGTTTTGGAAGGTCATACACGGTCATCTTGTGAGGGCCATAACTTGAGTTCTAGAGATCCGTTTGATGCATATGATAGCTTGTTGGAAAGCTCTACTCTTCTAGTTTCAGCCTATAAAGTTTCATGGAGAAATAATACTTGATCTAGGAGAAATTAGCAAAATACTGAAGGTATATCATTTCGGTGACTAGGAATTTCTGTAGAAGCAAAGTTCTCACTTTAGGCTATCATTTCTCAAAGTTTGGAGTGGCAATGAGTTAATGGTGACCATAGAGGTGTTCTAGTGTCACATTAATTCATTTCTTGTGGTGTTTCATACATCAACATTTAGCACCATGAATTTATGGAGAAAGGGCATGAAAACAAAGTGTGTAGGTCGAAGAAGGCATTATATGATTTAAAGCAAGCACCACGTGCTTGGTGTGAAAAGATACATGCCCATCTGATTGCACATGGTTTTGAAGCAGTCCAACTAAAAGCACCTTATATTTTAAGCGTGAAAATGATATGCTTGTGATCATTGTTGTCTATGTTGATGACATGCTGCTCACTGGTCCTCATGAGAAGCATATTGCTGATTTTAAGGATGATTTGCATACCTCATTTGAGATGTCAGATTTGGGGCATTTGCATCAGTATTTGGGCATTTAGTTTATGCAAGTTGATGGCGGAATAACTTTGTGTCAAACAAAATATATTGACACATTATTGCAACATTTTGGCCTTGAAGAATGCAAACCTATTACCACTCCTATGGAGAGAGGTTTCCGATTGAGTCTTCATGATATTGGAGATGCATTTGATGTTGTTCTCTATCAACATGCTATTGGATGCTTGATTTACTTATGCATTACTCGACCAAATATTCAGTTTGTTGTCTCACAGATGAGCAGGTTTATGGATTGATCAGGTGTCAAGCACTGGTAGGCAGTTATGCGCAGTACCTCGCTACTTGGATTGTTTTATCCCACGGGGGGGTCACTACCACCAGATTTACATGCTTTTTCTGACTCTGACTGGGCAGTTGCTATGACACTCGTGTGTCCACTAGTGGCTTTTGCTTCATGCTTGGTAGCTCATGTATATCTTGGTTGAGCAAGAAGCAACCTAGTGTGGCCACATCTAGTTGTGAGGCTGAGTATAGGGAAGCTTTCACAGAGACTATTGAGTGTGTGTGGCTCAGATGCCTTATGGCTGATTTGGGTGTTGGTCAGTCTTCTGCCACCACCATCTTCACTGATAGTCAGAGCGCATTGACAGTTGAGAGGAACCCTGTGTTCCATGCTCACACTAAGCACATAGAGGTGAACTATCGTTATGTCAAGGAGAGGTTCTCCGCTAGAGAGATCAGTTTGGCATATGTGCCCACACCAGAGAACATTGCAGACCTTTTCACAAAGGCTCTGCCTAGCGAGAAGTTTGAAGCTTTCCGTAAAAATTTGGGCTTACTTCCTTTTGTGGATTAATTCCACGTAGCTTGGCACTTCCTTATACATGAGTGCCAACTCCTTGTTCACCGCATCACTCCCAGGGGGGATTTGTTGATATATTTAGGTAGTGATGTGTGTGATCACACTAGGATCACCGGGGTACTTTTTTCCCTCTTTAGGAGGTTTTTTCCCCCAGCTTGTATATATGCCTATAACCCTAACGGGTCACTAAACTTTGTAAATTCTAGTGGTAATACATTCAGTCTTGTGTGTTGTGCTCCAAGATTCTTTTTCTTCCTTGTGCTCTTCGCATGCTTCCACAGACCTCAAGCTCCAACAATATTTATATCATAAAATATGCATGATATAACAAACATAATTACATAAAACTAAATGAAAATAAAAACTAAACCTAAATGCAATATTAAAGTAGCTGATAAGACTCTCTTCTCTACTCTTTGCTCTTTGCTTTGTGCCTTTTGATTGAAAAAACTCATTGAAATGAGTATCTTTCAATCAAATGTGAAGCTATATATTTTTTTGGTCTATTTAGCTTTTTGATAAAAAAAACGTAACATATGAATTTTAATTAAAAAATATTTGGAAATCCTCAAATAAATCGACTATATTTGGTATTCTTTTATTATTAAGTTGAATAAATGCAACATAGAATCTTATAAGTCCCCTTATTCTTGAAACCCATTACCTCCCCATCATAGCTACTAGATTAATACACATATTCTTGGTGGGTAGAGGACGATCTGCACCCCTCCTTTCCCACTTACCACTCTCATCAAAGGAGTGGTGTAGGATGAGAGCTATCCCAACCTCTCAACCCCATTTCTAAGGTTTAAACCTTACTTCATAACAATGTCCCTCTCTAGTTTATCGATAGGGTCCTCCATAGTCTGAAGCCAACAACACCTATGTTGGATTTAATGACTATAAATGAAAAGGAATGCCAAGGTCTATGCCTTTGGCTTCTACCTTGGAGTAGCTATGGGTTGTGCATAGTGTTGCAAGTATTGATTACACTATACAAAGTGCCATCAAGTTATGCGTCCATTCATGAGATGCTATGACATTAGTGAATGGGGACCTTCCAAGCTCCTTGCACATCACAATATCCTTTTGGATGATGATGATGTGGATGACCTTTCTATTATATGCACATACCTACAACAAAAATAAAAAACCTAGAGTTGAAAACATAAATACACAATTTTCATAAGTGTTGATCAAAATACAATGTGTGGTTGACTAGGACGGTTTCTATTTTTATTACAACATACATATACAAGAGTGTCTAATGGTCATTTGGCATTTCATGTCGACACTAATAGTAACAAATCTCACCTTTGATGAAGCAACCCTATATGCTATATGCTTGATACAAATGAACATTCAAACTTGAGCTCTCATCCATGATTTTATAAATTTGCAAGCAAAGTGACAAACTAAGGATATGATCGAAGATCACTTATGAAGCTCATTTTCACATAAATAGGCTAGAATCTTATTGAAAAAAGGAGGGAGGAGATACAAGCAAGTTAAGAAGAATTATATAGAAGGTTAATGTGCATGTCATCTCCTTCGTGAGAGATCCATTTTCATTTGAGCATGTTCTCTAGTAGAACAAAGTTCAACTTATATCTCAATAGAGGTTTGCTATTTTGGTTCTTAATTTGTCTAGGGATCTCTTTTACCATTATGCATTGATAGCCCCTTAACTGCCCTCATGCCTCATACAGTGCCATTGCCCTCATGAAACCACAATTTCGAATGTAGCACACACAATCGAACATCACAAAGATCACATTCTCAAGAGGATTACTTCACTTAACACACCTCTTATTTTTACACATATTTCAACACCACACAATGAACCACCAAACACTTATACTCTTCCATAAAAATATCATGCAAACCCTATATTCCATCCCTATTCCCTCCTTTCCTTCAACACACCATGACATTACAACCCAATGATCACATCACTCTTCCCAAGAGCCCAAGTCAAAAATTGATGGGCTTCTACGTGGAGCTATGGTTTTATCAGGACTTATGTGGACGATAACAAATGAGTAATGAACTATCTCTTTGATGGCTATGGCGTCCGTTCTACCGTCTGCAGAACTACTCTTTAGTAGAGCAGGGAGAATCTGCAAGACAGGGCCCTCCTGTTCCGTCGTCCTTTCTCTTCCTACTTCTTCTTCGACGTATCTTTCTTTTTCATCTCGAAACGCTCACCTTCACCCTCTGCGTATGCACGCACAACCCATCTCAATGTCCGAGTCGGACGTCGCTGCACTCGAAGTCGAACGCCTGCGTCTAGATGAGGAGGCACGTGCTCGAATGATGCAGATTGCAGAAGCTGCAGAAGACGTTGAAAGTAAGAAGGACAGTCCTTCAGATGCTGACGGAGATCGCGGTGCATCAGAAGGAGAGAAGGAAGAGAATTCCTCTGCGTGGAAATGGCGCATTCGAAGGCGGATATGGGACTTGATGGAAAGTGAAAACATCGCCGCACATCCTCGCCCCGTCCATCATCGCATACCAAACTTTTTGGGCGCCGGGGCAGCTGCAAGTAAGGTCGGTTTCCGTTTCGTGTATAAATGCGCGCGCGCATCTACACGCACGCACGCATAGGGCTCACGCCCACGCCCCCACCTTAGGCTCCCTTTCACAGACTCATGGCCATCGGTGTTCTTGTACAAAAATCAGACGATTGTATACATTCATAGATCAAATCGTTCTGTCTCTTTTTATCCAGAGATCAAACAGCATGCTTTGACACATAGATCACACTACACTTAGATCACACCACACTACACTTAGATCATAGTTCATGACATGTAACGTGAGTTAACAGTCACACTACACTCCAAGAGATTATCATCCGCAAGTAAGTATGAACTTCGTCCAGTATACAAGAATCGGCTAGCCTTATCGCCAAAATGCTTGTCATGGTACGCAAATTCAAGTCCATATTTGTTGCATCGACACATTTTACCTTCTGATTTGTTTGTCATGCAGTATTTAACTTATATAGCTCCTCCATTGCATAGGCTACTAAGCTTATCTCGTGAAAACTGAATACATTTAACTATGCCATTATATAATTTACTCAGCCTTCATCAGAACGGTGCCCTGATAGGAACGTGTGTAATGTGCTAAGCGGTGGTTCAGGGTACTGACTATCAATGGCAATTCGCATTTAAATTTTTGGCGCTTTCTGCTTCAGGCTAGGGAGTGAAGCGTTTGGGATTTCTTTGCTGGTTAATGTGGTGCTTCTTTCTCATTCTTTCTACCTTTATCGAACGTTCTATGGGGGACATGTATTGCTACCCAGTTCTACACCCATCGCTAACAGCTGCCAAACTTAGTGAGATGTTTAAGCATTTGTTTTATTGTGTGGAAGGCTTGTGAAAGATTAACCCCAGGAGCAGAATGCATATTTTTTTTGACTCGTGAAGTGGAGCTTTTGTGGCTAAATATTTATTTGTATCGTTTTGTCTGTAGTGTGTTCCTCTGGGCAAGCTTAATAATTCTTCAATTTTTTCTATTTTCTGTTCCTCTATTTGGCATTTTGGAGTTAATAGTTTTTACTTCTATTTCTCCTATACTTAAGATAAAGGATTTTGTGAGTTTATTCATCTTATCAAGATTGAACAGTATTTACTTCTAGTGTATTCTGCTGATGAGGTTAGACCAAAGTGCTGCTCTTTCCATTGGCACAACAAAGCCTATTGTTGTCTGTTGCTTTGGACAGTCAAATAAAAGGGAGATAGAAAAGTTCCACATGCTGATTAGGACTTGGTGTCTTGTTTTAGTTCCATTTACGTGGTCGCTAAACACAGGCCATCACCGATGTGTTGATGTCACAGCGCTTTGATTTTTTCCATGGACATTGTCATGGGATTCTTTGTTTCTGCCATGTATTGATGTCACCTAAGTATTGATTTTTTCCATGGCCATCACCAATGAACTCTTTTTTTCTGGCTTTTTTAGGGGATATGTCTTACGTCCCCAAATGCAAAGGACATCAAGATGGGTGTATGCAATTAAAAGTGTTTGGCAAATTGTGAAGTGTCTACCCATTGTGAACTGGGTCGCCTCCTTAAATGAGTCTATAAGTGTTGAAAATCAGGTCCTAACCCTAGGGAAAGGATTCAATCAGAAGTTCACCACTTGGACCAATCAAATGAAGTCGTGGAATCAATCCAGAAGCTACACCAAACCAATCAAATCCCTACCTACATTTTATGCCACCAAAAATTGTATCTACATCGAGTGGTGGCTGCTTTCCTAGATTATAGGAAAAGTAGGATTTCTATTCAAATTTGTATCCAATTCGTGTGTGTATCTTCATGAGTATTCGTTCATTGTATCTTGTAGTACTAGAGTGTTCTACTCTTATTGTAACTCATTTCTATGGAATCAAGCATTACTCTTGGTTTGATCTCTGTGTGAGTTGTGAGAAACAATGACATTAGTGAGGCTATATCTTTGCACATAGGAAGCAACTATTGAGTACAAGTAGTGTGTTTTGGAATGGATGGTGCTTTTTGATAGAATATCTAATTGTAATGCTTTAAATTATGTGTGATAGATCATAAAGGTCTACTTGAAGTATATTGAAACACAAGTTTAGTCTCTTGTTGAGTCCAGAGAATTTTGCAAAATAAAGAGCATGTATCTATGTAGAGGCCTTGGAGTGAAGTCACCTTCCAAAGCTGCATCGGGGTTTTAATATCATCCCCCATCAATGGTATCAAAGTACATCGAAACTTGCTCTTCCTTTCCTCATAAGCAATATTAGCATCTTAAGTTGTTGCCCTACCTTCAGTCTCTACTTTTATCACCCTAATCTTTCATAGGTGTCTAGACATCTTGAGTGTTCAATGGCTTCTCCTCTTCATGAAGCATTCACTAAGCATTGTGTGCCTATGAGTGAAAGACGAATCAAATGTATGTCATTGGCATTGTAAATACTGTGGGAGGATTCAAACATTTAGTTGCACACGTCTTTTCATCCACCTTTGATTTATAGGTTTTGATTGTAGTATTTAGATCCTATAATACATGTAGATGTAGAATCTAGATTCTATTCTTTACGACTTGTCATGACATGTTCTCTAAAATTTGAATTTTCTTCAACCTTGAATGTCTTTGTGAAATTTAAATCATGAGCCATGGGCCATGTTACATGGCAATGCGCATATGCATTGAGATCGATCATCATAATCTTATACTATATATACTTATTACTACATAGTACATGTAAACCAAAATTTACTAGTACGGTATGGCACTATACGAGAACCGTAAAGGACGCATCGTAGCGGACCGGAGGTGACTATTATGTCCCACACCAATAACATCTAAATCGTGACCATATGCAACTATAACTCTTTTACCTATAGAGTTAGTAAGTGATGAAAATACCTTCTTGTAATTTGTCATATGTTTAGTAGCTCTAGGATCAAAGATTCAAGGGTTTTTGATATTGCATTCAATGCTGCACTTCTTCTATGCTAACACATGCAAAAGTATCTTCTTCAGAAGAAGATTTACCTTTTGATACCTCTTGAGCATTGTTATATGAAGCTCTCTTCTTTTCATTAAAAATACTCTTCTTGCACTCAGCAATATGATGACCGTGGTTGCTTGCAATAATGGCATATTCCCTTCTAAAAAGTAGGAGTGGATGAAGTAGGTTTATCCATAGGTGTAGATGATGTAGAGGTTGAAGACTAGGAAGAAGAAGACTTACTTTCCTTGATTGGGATCAAATTTTCTTCTTCTTAGTCTCCTCCTCCTTGCCTTTGGATGTGGCCCCATAGCCTCATCATCCTCTTCCATATTCTTCTATCGATCTTCATCTTGAAGTAACAAGAATTGCATTTTTTTTCAAATGTAATTGCTCTATCTCTTGTAGAGAGAGAGAGAGAGAGAGAGAGAGAGAGAGAGAGAGAGAGAGAGAGAGAGAGAGAGAGAGAGAGAGAGAGAGAGAGAGAGAGAGAGAGAGAGAGAGAGAGAGAGAGAGAGAAGTGACAAAAGAATGATATATAGATTAAGTGTGTTTACCATCTCTTCATGAGAAATATTAACTCATACATTGAGAAGTTTATCACGAATGTCTTTAAGCTTCATAATATGTGATTGGATCGACTCACCAACCTTCATGCGTGTGTTAACTAATTGCCTCTTGAGATGAGTTTTCCTAGCAGAGATCATCTCTGCTTTGATAGAGATTCTCAGACTCCAACCATGCTTGGCGAGAAGTTCTACATGACCTGATTTTAGGAATAGTATGATGCTTCACATCCATAGCTATAAAAGAGAGTGCTTGTGCTTCTCTTGAATCCCATTTGGACTTCTCTCCAGAAGGTTGTCTGCGTACGATGAGATAATTTTTTCTTCTTCTTTCTTTGTTTGTTGAGCACAAAACGGAGCAGCGGGCTTCTTGGAAGAAGATCCAATATCCGCACTTAATTGTCTTGGTCTTGGAAGTTTACCATTGACAATATTCCACAAGTCCTTGGAAACTTACAAATTCATCATCATAAAATGCCATATAGCATAGTTAGACATTCCATCAAGTTTGTCCTATTGTTCCAATCCATCTCTATAATCACTCATCTTGAGAACAAGTTATGCATGCAACTTGGGTTTGATACCGAATGTTGGAAGTGAGGTAGGCCCATTATACAAATCACAAGATCTTTCCAACACTGAAAATCTTGCACACATACTTACCTTGAACCAAATAAGATAATTGAATGACAATAAAAGGTAGAGTAGAGACAAGATATAGGAACGAGTAGCTAAAAGGGATACTCTAAAAAGGTAACTACTTAATGGAATATCTATACAATGTGTGTTTTGATGCAAAATTTCATAAATGGCTGAACATGAGAGTGTGCCTAAGAGTTACAGGAATATGACTGTGCTGAATTTTG
This sequence comes from Ceratopteris richardii, assembly GCA_020310875.1. Classification (NCBI taxonomy): domain Eukaryota; kingdom Viridiplantae; phylum Streptophyta; class Polypodiopsida; order Polypodiales; family Pteridaceae; genus Ceratopteris; species Ceratopteris richardii. Next base: position 70,113,322 of record CM035432.1, on the reverse strand, counting down.
GATTAGAATGAGCTGAATATGGAGAATTAAGTTTACGTGCTGTGGATGACCGCCAAAATTTGCGACAAAACCAGAATTAGAGTTCTTCTCTCATATAAGCAGCTTCAAGATCTTCTCTTGAGGTAGTAGGCTGAAAAACCTGGTAAACCGGCAAGTCTTGAGGATAGAACAAAAAAATTGGAGCAATTTATAATAAAACGAGCATGCACACACACAAAGTGTGCATGAAGAAGAAATGGGCAGCAGCAAACACCTCCAAATCAGCTAGAAATCATCCAATCAGCAGCAACTCAGCTCCTAGCACATTAGACTTAGTGTTATTGATATAACTGTCCTTATATAGCGGCCACTTATGAGATTTTGTGAAAAAGTGATAAAGCACAATAAAATCCCGTAAGTTGCGGAACTGACTTACATGTGCTTTTTAGATATGATGTGGCATTAAAAATAGTTAAAATATATTCAAAATTAGACCCATTGGATTAAATGCTTTTTAGAGATCAAATCATAGCTACACATTCATCACGATAAAAGCTATATGCATGATTGAAAACTAGGGTTTGAGGTTTGAAGATGCTATCTTGGTCAAATGGTAAAGTGTTATATGTCAATAGATAGCTCTTGATGAATACTATTAGAATATGCAATAAGATTTTTATGATCATGTTTGACCAAACCATTCTTTTGGAATGGAAACTGAGGAGTTAGGGTTTGCTGGAAGTTTAAGGTTTAGCGCACAAATTGACATTCTTTCCAATATACATTCCTCGCATAAGGCAATTGGACTCATGGCCCTTGGCATAGCCTTGCCACCCATATTGGTGGGGGTCTGGTGGTATGGGATGCCAGTCCTTGGAGGTGGTGGCCCGCTTGGCTACAAGCTCCCAAGCTCGAGGGTGGGCCCATTTGGCTCTACAACGGGGTGGTGAGTTTGACCTCCATTCTCCTATTGTTTGTGTACAACAGAGAGGATCCTAGAGGATCTAACGTTGGTATCCAAGAAGCTGTTTGCTCGTATGGAGAACATAAGGTGAAATTGACACACACAAAACCATGAGAGCTCATGGAGCTGAGATAGCTTGGCTTGACATGCTTCCTAGCCTCTTGCATGGGGTCTTATGGGATGCTTCCAGAATGGAGGTTTTTTCCATTCATTTGGGTACTTCAAACAAGGACAGTGGTTGTCTACATCCCCATTGCCTCTTGTTTGAGAAGGGCACATGGCTATAAGAGATGATTTTTGACATGTATATGGAAGAGATGATACAAGCAAAGTCTGCCATTGGTATTCATGTTGGCTGGATGCGCCATATGGGGGTTGAATAAACAAGTGGGAGAGCTCTAGTGTCTGGGCATGGAGGCCCTCAACACGGAAAAGTTATGCAGCAAATGGGTGATGCCAGAGTTATGGAAGCTTAATATAGATTCTTCTTCAAAAGGTGGAGGAGCACTACTCAACCCCTAAGAATGAGGGTTTCCTGCACATGGGATGTTTCCCCATGCTCATCTTCGTGAAGTAAATGGTTAGAGGAAGCCAAAGAACTCATGGGTAGCTCCTCCTCCATGGAAGCATGCCACAAGTAAGCTAAATGGATAGGTGAGTCATTATGAGACATTCGGAAGCCATGTGGCATCACCAAACCCACACACATGAACGATTTAGGCGCATGCATTTCTGACCACAAAACCTTTTTAGAAAGGAATTATGTGGTTGAGATCTTTGGACGATGTGTAAAAGAAATTATGAAATTTTGTGATTTTTCTAATTTGATCATGGAGTGGTTGGAAATTAGCACAGGTTGGAGGATTTTAGGTAAGATTTTATGAGAGGAAATAAAAGTCCTCTCTTTCTTCATTTCAGCATGGCACTTTTTTGCCAAGAATTGCACAAAGAGAGGGGAAGCTTGCTATCGTTAGTGTCCATATGAAAGGCCAAATGTCAGTCGGAATCTACTCTGGTGCATCATCTTCTAGCCACTTCATTTAAATTATGAACCAGCAGGTGGGGTCCCTAGTGGAAGGTTGTCCTATTGACATTTTCTAACAAAAGCAAGGAATTGTTGAGTCTCATACATATAGAAGCATGGGATTCCACAAGGAAGCCACAGAGGGAACAAGTATTTTTTCACATGTATAGATGATCATTCGAGGTCTTGTTTGGCTCTATTGCATGAAAGCAAAGTTAGATGTGTTCTTTCATTTCAAGAGATTCTTATGAGCATGGCATCAAGAGTCAGTTTACTTGTAGGTACATACCCCAACGAAATGGTGGTGTATTATGTACACACATTTTGATAATTAAGGCATAACTTAGGTCCCAAAAAAGACACATGTATGTTATTTGGTTATTCATGAGAGCAATAAGGGTTTAGGTGTTGTAATCCTAACACTGAGGAGCTCAAGGTGTCTAGGGATGTCATGTTTGATGAGCTTTTGCTTTGATATGGTGGCAAAATTGTATTGCAAGTCCATGCATATAAAGCAAAAAAGAGATATAAGGAGCAACAAAGCATGGAGTTCAATGGTCGGACCACGTAAATTATGGCATCAAAAGAGAATATTACTTCATCGTGGAAAAGGAAGTGGAGATTGGGGACCAAAGCAAATGAAGCTTGCAACAATAAGAACAAAGGTAAAGAGAAAATGGATGATGAAGATCACTTATGGGTAGACATGGATTCAAACATTGATGAAGAAGTGGAATATTTGGAGACTCCTAATGGAGATGTATGATAATCAACTAGAACCAAGTATCTTGTTCAAAGGTTGACATATGGCTGATTCATATCAAAACATTATGCATAAGTGAGTCAAAACTGAAAGGATACATGAGGAATCTAGTTGTGTTGAAGAGGCAAATAAGCATTGGGAATGGAATGAAGCAATGGAGGAGGAAGTCAAAGCATTGATGGACAATGACACTTAGGGCTTTGGTACCATGAACTAAAAAGATGATAATTGGAACCAAGTGAGTCTTTAAGGTAAAAAGGCATAGAGATGGGAAGATCTCAAGGTACAAAGCCCGCTTAGTTTGCCAAGGGTTTCAAACAAACCTATGGCATAGAGTCTAGACTTTGAGGAGGCATTCAATTTGGTAGCCAAGATGATTACCATTAGAAGTTTGATTGCAATTGCAGTCTTCCAAGGGTTGGAAGATTTACCAATCAATTAGATGTGAAAAATGCTTTCTTAATTGGAGAGCTTGAGGAGGTAGTCTTCATTTAGAAGCCCAAAGGTTTTGAAGATCATAAATTTTCACATCATATTTGCAAACTTAAGAAGGCTTTTTATGGACTCGAGCAAGTCCCAAGGGTTTGGAATCAAAGACATGTTAATTACTTGATGAAATGTGGATACAATCAGAGTTGTGCAAAACCATCATCATCACTCTTTGTGAAGAAAGTAACAAAAGTGTTCTTATGTATTTATGTGATGATTTGATTATTACAGGAGATGATGATGCAATCATCAAGGATACAAAGAGGAAGCTTGGGAGTGAGTTCAAGATCTTTGATTTAGAGGTATTGAAATATTTTCTTGGAATAGAGGTGTTATACAAAGAAGAAGGTATATATATCTTATGGAGAGAAACTGTATCCTTCATCTTTTGAAGGAGTTTGGCTTGTGTAATTGTAAACCTATTATTAATCCATCAAAAGTCTATGAAATTAAGTGCTCATGGAGGTGAAGAAGGCAAGATGTGATGATGTACATGTCAATTGTAGGATCACTTATATATGTTACACTTACAAGGCGTGACCTCAAAGGACTAGTGAATGAAGGGCTTTGCTATCCATTTGATGATGGTTTGCAAGTCCAAACCTACTTTGATGCTGATTGAGAAGGCTTCAAAGATGATAGTTTTGTAGTAGTGGATACGTGATTATGCTAAGGAATAAAACCATCTCTTGGATGTCCAAGAAATAACCTAGAATGGTTCTCTCCTCGATTGAAGCAAAGTATAAAGGTTTAGCACAAGTCTCATGTGGGTTTATGTGGCTCAATAAATTGTTCATTGATTTTGGGTCACGGGTGCAAGTGAAACATGTACCTATCTATTGTGGCAAGCTAAGTAGCATATGCCTAGCACAAAATCTAGTGTTCCATGCAAAATCCAAGCACATTGAGGTGCATTATCACTTTATCAGAGAGAAGGTCATGTCAAAGGATGTGAGGGTGAAGCGTATGACTACCAAAGAGCAATTCGCAGACATGTTTACCAAAGCTTTGGATGGAGTAAGGATTCAAGACATGCATTGGGATGAAGGATTTGGGTTAAGACTTGAGGGGGAGTGTTGAAAATAAAGTCTAAACCGTATGGAAAATTCAATTATGAGTTCACAACTTGGACCAATTAAATGAAGAGCTGAAAGTCATGGAATTAGTTGGGAAGCTCCATCACACCATTCAAAATCGCAACCTACTTTTTATGCCAACTGAAAGTGGACCTACAGTGATCGGTGGTTGGTTTTTAGATTGTAGGAAAATGATAATTTTTTAAAAGCATGTATCTGACATGCCCATGAGTATTCATTCATTGGTATCTTGTAGTGCTAGAGTGTAGACAACTTCAAGTAGCATGCCTCTAGCTTGAGCACACCTCATGTTTGCATCTTTTCATTGTTAGGTACCTCTATCTTTGTGTGTAGGCAAACTATGCTTCTCTAGATATATTTGAGTGTAGAGCAGAGCTTTGTAACTCATTTCTATTGAATCAAGCAATAAAAGGCTCCTCATATAGTGTCTCAAGTTGTCCAAAGCAAAGTTAGCAGGGGACGGGGATGGGTCTCGAGAACGGTGGTGTCCTCGAAATGGGGGAACGGTGGTGTCTCCGGGACGGGTACAAAGCCTTGGGTGTCTTGAGGATGCATCTTCGGGACAGCACTAAAAAAATGTTGATTTTTTTAAAATAATAAAATGAAAGTAATGTACCAGAGAGCTTTCCATAGCAACAAAAATCGCTAAATTTGGAGGAGATTTGCTCAAGATATGGGCAATTAGGTAGAGAAAGTTGACTTAGCCAAGCTTCTACTGCGAATTCATCTATAATCGCCTCTGTGTCATGCTTTTCCCAGCCCCAGGGACGCTCCAGAGAAGTTTATCCCATACACAGGTAAAGCGATCAAAAGGAATACATACGCGTCACCATCTTCTTCAGCGCAATCTTCGGGCTTAATCCTACATGCCCTCTTGCAAGGAGGGGGTTATATATAAACTACGTGTTACGAAACGAACTGCCATGGGTTGCCTCTCAAAGCGGGTAGCGCCGTGAAAACCGGAGCTCTTGGTCCCGTAACTTCAAAGACACAATAGAGGCATGCCTCTAGCTGACGACAAAACAAATCTCTGTGGTCTACGTGGGCAACGCGCTTCATTTGAGCGCGGGCAGCGCCAATACGTACTCGGGCAGACCCAGATCTCGGGATATCTACAAAAACTGGCAGCCTCTTGCTCTAAATGCGTCAGGCGTCGGCCTATTGTCCAGGCACGCGTCGGCAGTGGTCCTAGAACGCTGTTCATGCGTGAAGCCATCGGCCGGCGTTGGAGGAGGGTCACTTGAAACGCCCTTATCATGACAAAGAAGGGGGGATTTCCGTGGGATTTGGTCTACGCGTTTCTTTTGCTCCAGGCCCTGACCGACAACGACAGGTTCCGAGGTCTCTACGAAGACGATGATGAAGCATGCCCCACAGAAAAGCAACGACGAAGCGCACCTAAAAAAAAAAAGAGAATCTTATTGCTCTGATACCAAGTGTTAGAAAGAGACTTGAATGATGTGTGTGTGACTCTCCTCCCATCCATATATACCCTCTTGTACTCTAAAAATAGCAATGGTATACTCTAAAGATAGCAATGATCTGGAATAGTCTAGTGTCAACACGTGGCCATCATGCAACACTTATTCCCATTACTACCCAAGTACTCCCATTACTACCAAAGTACCTCAGGGTATCCCCCGAGCTTGGGACCTTGGCTAGCTGGCCCTTGTCCCTCACACACATGGATTTATCCCCGTGGATCAAATAGACTGGTCCGGATCACATGCACTGATCCCTGTGGATCAATGTCTGACATAAATGACAAATGTAGAGACTACAACTGTAACCTAAATATAATGACTATGGAGAATCCAAGTGGGGAGTCTCATTTTTTGCAACACAATCAATGGCTTCTACTTCTTCATGTTCTTCATTTGCTAGTTGGTCCCATCCTCTAAAAGGATCTCCGTCCACGCATCGAGTCCTCCGAAGCATCCTAAAATTGGCACTGGCAAACACAAGATCACTAGGACACTGCACAACAAGTTTCTTCCTCTTTTTAGAGGGTACATACTACACGCCCATAGACATTCCATAGTTGGTCAAGGCAACTCGTCGTGCAAGCCTGACTAAATATAGGAATGGCCAATTGTTGAAGATGTGGACCATCAAACCAAAGTCCTCCCACCTCAAGTCTCTTTGTCTTTTTAGAGGGTACATATTACATGTCCATACACACTCCATAGTTGGTCAAGGCAACCCGCGGTGCAAGCCTGACTAAATATGCGAATGGCCAATTGTTGAAGATCTAGACCATCAAACCAAAGTCCTCCCACCTCATGGCATCACCAACACATAATCTATCCTCTTGGGCATCTGCACATGCATATGAAGCATCTTTCCTTGCCTTGTTTTTGGATAGCTGAACTCTCATAAGTCTTCTAGTTGCTCTATCTGGGATAAGCCTCTCCAATATGATCCTCCATCCATTAACCACCTTTGGATCAGCATATTGCTTTCTATCTTGGAATTCTGGATCTAACATGTACGTTGCTGCATGAAGTGGGGAGTAGTACACATTCCACGTGCCAACACAAATAGCTTCAATTTCTTCATACATGTCACCCCATCAATAAATAGGACCCTTGGGGCTCATTTGTTATTTATTCCTCGGATGGAGCACTTGGACTCTTGACCCTTTGTGGAGTCGCTCGAGGCTCGCACACCCGTATGGTGTGGGTATGGTGGTATGGGATGTCATTCCTTCGAGAGGGCTGCCATCCACTAGGTTGCATGCTCTAAGTTGCCGGGAGATCCGGTTTGGCTGTATGGCTGGGAGGTGAGTCTGATGTCCACCCTTTGCTGTACATGGATATGGCTTGTGTTTTGTATTGCTGGTAGGGAGGATCTTGGGAGAGTGCATGTGTAGTGCTAACAGTATGGGACCTTATTTTACATGTTATATGCTGTTAATATGATGCAAATTTGAAGTTTTGTGTGCTTCTTTGCATGTTGGTTTATGTCAGTGAGCTATTGTGCTATGTATTTGATGACATAACATAAGTACATAGCATGTACCGCTTTTTACAGGCTAAAGCAGGCCTTTTCAAGATATTTCTGTCTTTAGATTTGTTACGGAATTGTCAAGAAGTATAAGTAATTATCCAGTAATATTCTCATGAGTTATAAAATTAAAGCATTTAAGGCAAGATATAAAGCTTTTATGTTCTTATGGAGTTCTTATATGTGTGAGAATTCATCAACTGAGTCATCTTATACAACTGTTTTAAATTTTTTTTTTTCCAAGTAAGTTGTCTAGCCTCCCAGCGTTTCAAGCTGCAAAGTGTGTAAAGGTCAATCCTGACACCCCACAGAAGCAGGTCCGATATCTTACATTACAAGGTAATGATTATTACTCTAGTATACTCATGGTGCTTGGGCTGAACATATGATTTAACTGGTTTTTATACATATTTGTATATGTTCCTTTTTTTTTTGGTGCACACAGGAAATAAAAAGCTTCTTACACCTCAGCCAAGGCTGAGAACTGGTTTTTTTTCGGAGCTTGAAGCTTCAGAACTTCCACCTGGGGTTATGGCCGAGGCATGCACTCCTGCTGGTGTTGCGAAATATGGAAAGCCGCTAGGTCTTGATGCCAAATTGAAAGTTGACCTGATTGTTATTGGTTCAGTTGCTGTGAATCCAAAGACTGGTGCCCGATTAGGAAAGGGAGAGGTGAGATCTTTAGCGTTTACATCAAAGTTTCTGTTTGTTTTGAGAATTTGGAACTTCATTTAGTTTTGTTGTACTTGTTAGGGTTTTGCAGAATTAGAGTATGGCATGCTACGACATATGGGGGCTATTGACGACTCAACATTGGTTGTAACTTCTGGTGAGTGTGGATTATATGTTTCATGAATCATGTTTGTCCTTTTCTGTTAAAGTGAAAATTAGCAGCTTATGATTCTGTGCAGTTCATGACAAGCAACTTGTAGATGATATTCCAACAGAAAAGCTGAAGGCACATGATGTACCAGTTGATGTGATTTGTACACCCACACATATCATACACACCAATACTACCATTCCGAAGCCCAAAGGTTGTAGCTTTTGGACAAAACTTTGTTCGTTCTTATTTTTCCATAAAATCTTTGTTGTGAATTGGATTTGATTGTGCACCTGCATATGGTCATGCAATTGCGATACATATTCAGCTGAGAATAACATCCCATTACCATCGTCATGTTATGGGCTTTTTAGGATTTTCTTTTCTTTAGTAATAAATGTAATTAAAGTTGTTTGGTGAAAAGTGATGATAATACGATTCTCTAGATGAAGGAGTTTTCATTTTTTATGGAAAAGCGTGATAGGCCTTATGAATAGACTCTTGAGGAAGCTCCTTAGCACATCAAATGTGGGGCTTTGTTGATGGATTGGCCGTAGATTTTCTTACATTTTACAACTGCCTAAGCACATCATTTTATGCTATTTATACCAACTAACTTACTTAGATTCATTAACGAAATGACAGATGGAAATCACATATATTCTTTTTCTTTCTAATATCCATTTATTGTATAACTTCTCTCATCATTGAACTATAATTTTAAACTTTGAGTACAAATGTGTGAGCACTGATTTAGGATGCAGATGACTTGGACCATATATTGGTACGTAATTAGGAACTTAAGATAATAAAGGGATTTTCTTGTAGTTTATTGAAATTTAGTCCATATTCCTTTCTTTTATGATCATTTAAAGGGTTTTTGAAAGGTTGTATCTTAAATTGGTGTCTTCTCAATGGGCATGCCCTTTGAAAGAGTTAGTCTTGAAACCTAGGGTTGATATATTTGCATGAGTGAAGATGTGTGTCAAGGCAGGATGGAGATGGAAAGAGAGGGACATAGCATGCTGAACTTTCAAAAGCTTCTTGTGCTCTTTCAAAAGGATATTATTTTTATTGAACTCGGGGCACTTGAAAAGACCAAAAGTTATGATTGAACCATTCAATAGCTCAAGTCATCCAAGGGTTGTGAAAATGTTGTTGTGTTGGCCAAAGAGTACAAAAGGTTCATGTTTTGCAATATTTCAAATACACCTACAAATTGGGTTGGCACAACCATCTCCCAGTTAAATGAACAGAAAGGAAGATATGTAACTCCCTTTGAAGCTTGTGTGGGCAATTTTCAGAAGTCAAGCCTTCTGGTGATAGCATGCCCAAGGTTCTCTTGGGTACTGATCCTGATTGATAAGGTCAAGACATCATCAAGCACCTATTTGACAAGATCATGATACATGCACGAAACATGTGGTTAGCAGCCAAACATATTGCATTTTGGTTCTGATATTGAAGGACATCAATGTGTTGGGTACATGCATGCAATGTGTCATAACTAGCCAAACATATTGCATTTTGGTTACGATATCGAAGGACAATTGTCCTTCTAGTGATTTCAAATTCAGTCCAGAGGCAAGATGGTCAATAATTTACTTGGAAGCATGTATAGCTAAGCTATATTCAGCAAGAATCATAGATACTACTATTACACTCCAAAGCAAGGAGCGGTATGCAACCGCTTGTTGGCTTGTATCTTAATCTTCCTCTATGTTGCATCACCATTCTTTCAATTTTAATGTAGATTTCTGTCAATTTATGTTGAAATTGCAACCCCTTGCCCTTCTAGGCATTCCAGTTTCAGTCCATAGTCAAGATGGTATTTGGAAGCATGTGTAGCTAAGCTATAGAGTAGTAGTTGCTACAATCACACTTTGAAGCAAGGAGCATCATGAAGAAGCTCCCCAGGTTAGTGTTCAAATGCAACCACCTGTTGACTTATACCTGATTCCCCCTCTATGTTTGTACCACTATCCTTTAAATTAGACATTCCAAAGTCCGTCCATAGGCAATGTCATGTATAATGATGAGAAATCTGATGGAACTTGACCGACCTAGGGGTGTGTTGATGGTATGTACTATGGTGTCTCATACAATTTTCTGAGGCTTGTAGCATTTCTTCAAGTTTTGGGAGAAATCCATTCATTTATTGCTTAGATTCTTGAATGTGACAGGTATATATTGGGAACTTCTATCACCAGAGAAGTTGGGACAAATTCTTGTTTTACGGCAATTAAAAAAGCAGATTGAAGAGCAAACAGGGACAAAGCTACCAACAGGGCCATCAGAGAAACTACCACCAACAGCACAAAGAAAACCAATGAGACAGTCGATTGTATATGAAAGAACTGGTAATGAACCTTGCATTTTTGTATGGAACCTGGATATTTCAACAACATGGAGGGATTTGAGGGATCATGCATCTAAGGAAGGGGCAGAGGTGGTGCGAGTGAATATTTTTCGTAAAGGAAATTCAAGGCCCATGGCTCGTATCCTCTTCAAGGAAGGCACCGAGATTGAGAACCTTGTCAATGCATTGGACAAATCAGAACTTCGAGGATCAATGATAAGAGCCAAAGTCAACAGTGTACCAACAGATGGAAAGAGTTGATTTTCTGTGTGCATCTTCAAATTAACAAATTCCTGGGTGAAGCTTCTGTAATCAAGTCTCTTCTTCATGCTATGCTAGTATGGGTTTTGATTGAGGCCTGTACTGATAAAGCCTGCAAGCATTGACCTTCCAATTCTGTTTGTCAAACATGATTGAGGCCTGAAATTGCCAAAGCTTTTCTCCAGGTAATGAGATTTCTGTATTTTTGTATACCAAATATGTGAATAAAATTTTGAATGGCAATCATTCTTCTAACATGCGTATATGAGAACCTTTGTGGTGTTAAATTAAGTGAAAAAGTTGAGGCTTAAAAAAAAGGGAGTACATCCTTGTTTTATTCAGCTGCGTTCTTTGGGTTCAATTTCTTTGTTTTCTCTGTAGAATTACAGATGTTCTACAAATCATATACTAAACATGATTAAAGAATGAGCACAGCTCAACTCGTTGTGTTCAAGACTGGTTTCCATCAGACTTGTTTTAATACATCAAAATTGCATGTGTTATTGAAATGTAAGATCGATAGACTTCATTTTGCTCTTCGGATGCTCAAATATACATAGCAGATCTGTTGATTTAAATGCTACATCCCAAGAGTGTAAGCTGAATTTTTTGGAAGTGTGTAATGTTTTTCAGAGACTTTAGTTGTTGCTCTCTCCCCACCCCCTCTTTTTTTGAAAAGACTTTACATATATTAAAAAAGAAGACCTACAAGAGAATCAGAGGGAGGTACAGAGCAGGTTGATGAACCTGTCATCCCCTTTGTGAGGGATCCATTTCCTTTTTAGCTTTTGACCTTGGATAACAATAATCATCTTATGCAGAAGTGGAGGCATGCTTTGATGGTTCCTGATTCCTCCACCTAGGATATCTTGGGACTTCTATGGAGGACTCTTTTGACATTTTCCTGAAGTTGGCGGCACATCTGTCCTTCTATATCTTTGCCATAGGCTTTGGAACTTCCAGAGCGAAACCGACTTCTTTCGTTCAATTAACTGATGTCACAATCCCTGGAACTTCTTGTAGTGCTATTGGCATTTTGAATGCATAAGCCTTTATCGTCGTAGCAACACACTTGAATGTTTGTAGAAAATGCTGTTTTCCAGTCTTTAAAAGAACAAAAATAGAAGATGCATGTTTTCACAACAGAAGATGAGAAGCATGTAAAGGCTTTAGGAGAGGGTTAAACAGATCGAGCACTTCTTTCTTACCAGGCTTTGATGATTTAAAAAGTAATAAGCAGTTGTCTCAAGAGGTAATTAGCAGTCCAAAGCTGCAAGCTGAAACACCCAAAGTTTTGTCTTTAGGAAGAGGAAAGCAAATATGGAAGCAGTTTCAAGTCTAGGTGGGAAAATCCAAGGAGATCGAAATATTTTGAGGGTAGACTTGGAGCACATGAGGATTTGGTACATGTAAGATAATGATATAATTCTTTCAGGGATGAACAAGAGCATCTTAGGTGGATTAGGGAGAGAGCAATAAATGCCATTATGAAACATGCAATATGACCTTATGATCCAGATTCACCTCCACCACCACCACCAGATAAAAAGAAGTCTAAAGAAAAGAAGAAAGGGTTTCCTGTTCACTCCCCATTAAAGCATGGGCCAAAGAATAAGAGTAGAGGTGAGGGCTCCAAAAAGGGCTACAAGCAGCACAGAGGTCAAGGCTCCAAAAAGGACATAAAAGAAGGGTGGAATATTATATTTTTTGAATGTAAGATTGTAATCTAATGTGTAACCAACATATGTTGGAAGATTTATTTATGTACAAATTGTATGTAATTATGCCAGCCTTCATCTGGAAGATGGTCATTGTAACTATATTTATATGCCTTGAGTAATATAATGTTGAATTGATCCTCTTGAGAACTAAAAGTGATTTCATTGCATGGTTCAAGCAAAATTGAATTAGTCGTGTCATCAACATGTCTATTTTGTGTGTTTTTTGCTTTATCCTTGTTGAAAAGTTTAATGTGAAGAGGATAGAGAAGTTTTTATGACACGACCGATACAAGCGATACAAGCAATCGGAAAATTTCGGATGGCCTGTATCGCTTGTATCGGTCATGCCATCCAATCTTTTCCATTTTGTCATACCATCCTCTCAAGGCAACTATGCATAAGATGAGTTCAGATGGAAAGTGGTATTGCTCGTCAGTCAAAACTTAATGAAAATTTCACGTTTTGAAGCATGTTTTGGTACTTTGTAATACACGACCGATTTAAGCGATTAGGACGATTCGAGAAGCTCGGATTGCCCTAATCGCTTGAATCGATCGTCTTCGCTAATCTCGTCTACACTGTAATATGACTAAACTTCATGCTCTACATATTTTGAATATCACTGGACTTGGAATTTGCACTAGGTTCTCCACTCTGTTATATTCCTAGTTATGTATACCATGGAGACTTTCTCATGCATACCTTGAGGCTTGACAAGCATGGATTTCTAATGTGCACCTTGGATAGACTCAAATACTTAAATTTGAAACTAGTTATTGAAAAGTAAAAGTATTGTTCATCTAGAATTTACTCATATGCAAGTTCTTGTATAATCATTGCACCATTGAAACCTCATCAAAATGTAGAAATTAAACAAAAAAATGCCAATATGAATATAGTCCATAAAAAACCATAATTGAAGTGATGTAATGAGTCACATTCTTAGTTACCATCCTGCAAAGAAAAATCAATGGAAGTATGGAAAAAGGTTCTAAAAAGGGAGATATGTTATGTAAGAATTTCTTGGTTTATATTCTTGAGTCACCTAGAATTTACTCATGCAAGTTCCTGTATAATCATTGCACAATACAAACCTCATCAGAATCTTGAAAAAAAAAGCCAATATGAATATAGTCCATAAAAAGACATAATTGAAGTGATGTAATCAGTCACATTCGTAGTCACCATCCTGCAAAGAAAAATCAATGGAAGTATGAAAAAAAGCTTCTTAAAGAAGGAGATATATTATGTAAGAATGTCTTGGTTTCTATTCAATAAAGATTTTTTTAGACTTGTTACAATCTTAAAGGTTGGAACTTGATCAAGATTTTATATGATCTAATGTTAACTATTGCATCATCAATTGAGAATCTGAACTGTGATGATACCTCATCAAGGTATTCTAGGAGCTCCCTTACATTTCTGAGTTTCCAATTTGCAGTGACAATTATTTTCCTAGATTGAAAATCTGGATGAATCAATACTTCTAACTCAAATTCTGGACAGCTCTCCTTTGAGTCCAAGGCTATCCAAAGTCCAAGCTTTCTTTTCCACCTTCTGTGGTCATATCCTAAAACCAGAGATTTTCGAGATATCTGATATGAGATTGAAAGAGAATTTGTACTAACTTTACATAAAATGATGTCACCTAGCTTTTGAACTTCTTTGCTATCCCATTCCCTACCTAAAACAACACCAATCTCTGAAATAGAGACTCTCTTATTCAACCACATTGTTTTTGTTTTCTATAATAACATGTTTTTAAAGCATGCTACAAAAACATGAATAGGAAAAAACCATTGAATCTTTATCCTTCTTGAAATTTGGCTTGCTGACATTGCCTTTTGGATGTCAAATTTCATTTTGCATAGAAAACTTGAAACTGTTGAATGATCAGGAGCATCCCAATCTAATGAAAAGATGTAAGGAGTAGGCAGATGTACAAGATTTCCATAAGAGCTCCTCCTTGATGGCACGTGATAATCTGCAAAATGGACAAATAACTCTATGCTATTGAAAAATTGAACAGATTTGTCCACATACATAAGTTCTGCATATTCCTTATAAAGAACTCTGAATGTTCTTGTTAAACATTCAACAGGTTGCCACTCCACAATATTGGAAGGAAAAATATCTGCAATACAAAAACATATATGTTGTTATACAAAAACAATAGAAATGATAGAAGAGCATTGTAAAACCTCACTTACAGTACAAAGGGAATTGCAGATGATTTTCTAGAACAAGATCCTTAGCGTTGTACACATGTTGTACTCTTGCAAACCAACTGCATCTCTTCAATTTGAAACTGAGAATACGTCCCCTCCAATGGTTTCTTGTGTCGTCTCTTTTAACATGCTTGACTTTATGGGCACCTCTGTGGCTAAGAAGCATAGTTGCCCATTCATTTACCTTCACAGAAAGAGGTTTTCACAAAGAATCCTCTCTTCTCTTGTAAACCTCACATGAGGCTATACAATTGGAAGGACGATAAGAAGAAGATGCCATTCGAATTGAGAAGAAGAATGTTCAAAGCGAGAAACCCACATTCACAAACTTTTCCAGTATTTATAGATAAAAAGGCTTTGTACACGTGGAAACTTTTGATTTGATGTAAACCTTGTCGCCGAATGACCATGGAATTTCGTGAACCCAATTTTTTTTTGTATCTTCAAAAATCATTTCCTTGGAACTTCAAAAATATGCATTGTGTGGTGTGCAAAAATATATTTTTTTTCATCAAACCTAAAAATTATACACTGAATACAAGAATCTTCATCACTTTAGCGGTGCTTTTAGAGCATATTGTCTTAAAAAAAGAATTTCTTCATACGGTTAAAAGAGACAACAATGTTATATTCTTGTACATGTGGAAAAACTATTTGTCAATTTCCTTAATCCATCGTTAGCAAACATCCCCTTTTTGGCCGTTTTTTGCCCTAATGCACTATTCTATGAACAAGAGCAAGAATAAAGAATTCAAGGACTTCCTAAGCTTGCTCTACAAAATTTCTAAAATATGAAATTAATAACAAAATTGATTAAAAATCACATTTCATATGCCTTATCTCTTAGCAAATACTTCCTTTGTTAGGGTTGACATTGTTTTAGTAGGCTTGACCTTCTTGGATATTTTGACCAAGTTTGACTAGAGTTGATTAGAGGTTGATCACAATTTACTAGCTTTGAAATAAGTCAGAGTGTAAAAGTAAGTGGGAGAGAGAAAGACATAGTGAAATAGAGCTTGTATGTGTAAAAAATCTATAGTCAAAGTGAATTGGAATTGGTCAAGATCAAATAGAGTTGACCAAAAAATCAACTTCTTCTCCTTGAAGTCTTGTTGTACCTACAAGAACTTATGCTCTGATGTCAAATTGTTAGCAAATAGTTGTCCAAGCTAAAGAAATCATTACACATATGAGAGACCATACACACATAAACTCAAGAGAATACACAAAATATAGATAGAAATCCATATGCTCCAATTATGAAATATATGTATAAGATGATGATATGCTCCAAATTAAATATACATGGTAATGAAGAAATACTCACAACCCATTAATACCAAAGAGAGCAAGTGAGGGTATCAAAACCTAATTTTGGTATTGCACATGAAAAGCACATGCTTTTTGTATGACACATCGTAATCCTATTGGAAGTTGAAGAAACATTTCTTTTCTAAGATGGTCATACTTCACTCTTTTCATCAATCTATCATCAGTCTTTGCATTGAAGCTTCAAGGTGGAGGTGTTACAACACATGGAGGTTCTCTAGGAAGAGTGTATGCTCATACACTTGAAGGTCTCTCTACCTGTGTGAGAGAGGTTGATTTGTAGATCTTACCATAACATCTTCATGCATTCACTCTTGCAAGATAAAAAATGATGCTTAGGATATTCTTACAACATTACACTAGGCAAGAAATGAGGTTCATGTTGCTTACCTCCAAAAAAGTTTGGAGAGTGAGCATATGAATGAAGGCAATTCAATAGATAGTTTTGGGACAAAGATCATATATTTGAAGGAGAAGTTGATTTCTATTGATAAAATCTTGCCAAATAGTTCACCTGCACAAACTGTTGTTAATGGTCATCTAGAATCATATGAGAGCTGTGCTTCTACTATCTAGTTGATTATGAAAGGCAATCCAAATGCCTTAACATTTGAGGAGATAGTTTCTATTTTCTTGCAAGAAGGTCATTCCTGGCAAAACTAGTAAATTATATGTGTTGTAGATCAAGCTTTCTTAGCTAGTCAGAAGGGAAAAGGTAAATGGAGCTCCTCTATTAGTAAGCAAAAACCTGTTAATGATGCATAATCAAAGAAGGAAGGCAAAGGAATTTTATGTCATGGGTGTTACACTTTTGTGTTCCTCGAGTAGCTTTGATGTGAACCTTTTCCCTATACATGGGCACTTTTTACTCTAGTACTGGCTAGAGGTTTTTTCCCCATGTTACCACATACTTGATACACTCATATGTGGTGGTAATTTGTACTTAGGGATACTATTTAGCTCTTACTTCAGTTCAGTTCATTGTCATTAGAGAGAGCTATTATAGCCATTCGTCTTCTCTATGTGTCTTACTGCGTTTGTGCTCTTTGTGTGTGCTTCTCGTGTGTCTCTCGCACTTCTACACACACCCAACAATGGTATCAAAGTAGGTTCAACTCCTTCTCAAGTTTTGGTTTTTTGCATCACGGCGCGCATGCACTTTTTATAGTGCAAATCGACTTCGGAGCATAGAACAGTGAATTTCAGCAGCCAAGAAACATTTCCATCAACTTCCATGGGGTTTTGCCTCCATTTCGAAGCCATTCGTGTAGTCAGAATCGCCATTTGAGTGACGATTTGTGAGCTGAAACTTCAGCATTCATTTCAACTTTCGTCGAAGTGAAGATTTTGTCACATTCTTGTTCCTTAGTGAAATGGCGAGCAACAATGACTTGTTTGGCATGCTTCAAGCTGAAGATAAGCTTGATGGAACCAACTATCCGATGTGGTCTTACATGATGAAGCATGTTCTTGTTGCAAAACAACTTTGGAACATAGTGGCAGATGTAGATCGAAGACCCGCAAGTGTTTCTACTTCACAGTTTACACTGTCACAGATGGAGCTTCTTCTTCAAGTACAGTGGTTTCTCCTTCTCCACCTACACAGGAGCAGCTTAGATGGGATGGAAAAGATACTCAAGCTCATGCATTGATTGCGCTTTCTGTGAAGCGTCACATAGTTCCACAGATTCGGTCACATTAAGACAAGCATGGGACACTCTTGCTTCTTTGTATGCTGTGCGTAATGAAGCAGGTGTTGCATACTTGAGGAAGCAAATTGAGGATGTATGTATGGCTGAAAATGAGTCGGTGGATGTGTATGTGATGCGCATCAAGGACTTGAAAGAGCAATTGGCAAACATAGATGAGATTATTCCGGATACATCACTCATTTCTACATTGTTGAAAGGATTGTCGGAATCTTTTCAAAGCTTTGCTACTACTCTCCCTTTGGTTGCAAAAGGGAATCCCAATATGCATTTGATGAGGTTGTGTCTCTTCGCTTGCAAGAAGAGCAATCTAGAGTGAATAGGAGTCCTTTGATTGAGGGAACGCGAGCACTTGCTATCTCACAAAAGGGGAAAAGCAAGTATGGTTCAGCTTTGGGTTCATCAAAACCAAAGCTTCAACCTTCCTCTTCCACTCATTCCTCTAATGATGTTGATTTGCAAAAGAAGAAGAGATGCAAATATTGCCGAAAGGCTAGTCATACTATTGACGAGTGTAGAAAGGTTGCTAAACACAATGAAAAGAAGAAGGCATCCGGCATGTCTATTGCTAAAAATTAAGCAAATGCAAAGAATGATGAAGCTAATATGGCTCAAGATTTTTGGGCATGTGTTGTTACATGTCATTAAGATGCATATTTGCATTCTAAATGTATGGTTATGAGTGAGGCTGATTCATATTGGTTCTTTGATAGTGGTGCTTCAAAGCACATAACATCATGCAAAAGATTTTTTGCCTCTTTGAAAGATGCACCTAAAGGAGGACATGTGGTGTGTGCAAACAATGCCTCTTATCCTATCATTGGAGTAGGAGAAATTGAGCTTACGGCTGCAAATGGAGGTGTGATTCTCTTGAAAAATGCATTGTATGTGCCCGGTATCAAGAAGAACTTAATTTCAGTTCTATTGATTGCCAAAGCTAGACTTCATGTACACTTTGTTGATGATAAGTGTATGGTTCATGATTTCAGCAATGGTGATTGGTTTGCCTACACTTGAGTCCATTGAAAAGCATGCATGTGAAGGTTGCATTCTTGGAAAAATGCATCGTGCTTCTTTTCCAAAAGATAGTCATACACACACTACAAGAAAATTGCAGCTTGTTCATAGTGATGTATGTGGTCCCGTCAAGACTTCATCTTTTGGGAAGCATGTATATTTTGTTACCTTCATTGATGATGCTACTCGCCATACATGGGTGTATCATATGAAAGCAAAGAATGAGGTATTTTCTTGTTTCAAAGCATTTTTAGCTATGGCTAAAAATTTTTCTTCACAAAAGCTTTTGACTCTATGCACGGATCACGGTGGTGAATACATATCACGTGAGTTTAGTGCTTTTCTTTGTAAAAGAGGTATTTCACACCAATGTACGATGCCATATACACCTCAACAAAATTGTGTTGCATGCGTAAAAATAGAACTCTTCTTGAAATGGCACGATATATGGTGAAAGGAAATCACCTTCCAGATAGGTTTTGGATGGAAGCGATCATGTGTGTAAACTATGTGTTGAATCGCTGCCCTACAAAAGCATTGAGAGTCATCACTCCTTATGAGGCTTGGAATGGACATAAACCCATGGTTAATCATATGCATGTGTTTGGTTGCTTGGCATATGCTCTTGTGCCATCACAACAACGTCACAAACTAGATGACAAGGCAAAGAAATGTATATTTGTTGGTTATAGTGCTGAAAGTAAGGGATATCGTTTGTACCATCCATTGACGAACACCATGTAGACCAGCCAGCTGAGGCTCAAAGGGCTAAAAGATTCTAGCAAAATAGAGCTGGAAATGCAGAGAATTTCCAGCCAAACATGGCTGAAAATTTTCAGCTAAAAAATGTCCAAATTGTTGGAAATTTCTAGCCACATATGGTTGAACATTTGCGACAAAATATGACTGAAAATGAGCATGAAATTCAGCCCACACATGCTGTACATGATGATGTATTACATAATGAACACATGTCTATCAAGAGTGCACAAAGTATGCCAAAGTGGCTGAAACAAACCTTGCAGGACAACAAATTGAGTACACCTTTACTTGGTGGAACAAGATCAAGCTCTCGCCATGCATCAAATAATTTTGTGGATTATTCTCTTATTGCACCAACATGTAATGAAGAGCCACTTGATTTTGAAGATGCATGTGATGATCCACAATGGATGAGTGCTATGCAATCAAAAATGGATTCCATACATAGGAATGGTACTTGAGAGTTATGTGAATTGCCAAAAGGAAAAAATGCCATTGGTACAAAATGGGTTTACAAGATTAAGAGAAAGTATGTTGGTAGCATTGACCACTACAAAGCTAGATTGGTTGCCAAAGGGTATGCACAACAATATGGCATTGACTATGAGGAAACTTTTGCACCTAGTTCATGCATGAATACCATTCGTACCATGGTTGCACTGGCTGCCCATCAACATTGGAAAGTGCATCAGTTGGACATAAAAACAACTTTCTTGAATCGTGATTTGCAAGAAGATGTCTATGTGAAGCAAACTCCTGGATTTGCTATGAAAGGGAAAGAGCATATGGTTTGTCGCTTGCATAAATCCTTGTATGGTCTCAAGCAAGCTCCACGTGCATGGTATGAAAAAATCCATAAGCACTTGATTGCTCTTGGCTTCACATGTAGTCCGATTGAAAGCACACTCTCTATGTACACAAAAATGGGACTGATCTTACAGTGCTTGTTCTTTATGTCGATGACATACTCTTGACTGGGTCATGTGATGAAAAACTTGACATTCTTATGACTGATTTGCATCTTACTTTTGATGTCACTTATCTTGGTCTTTTGAGCTACTACCTTGGCATCCAGTTTGTATCTGTTGAGAGGGGAATTGTTATGCATCAAGCAAAGTATGTTGAAAAACTACTTCAGCGGTTTGATTTTGAGGATTGCAAGCCAGTTTCCACACCAGCTGAGATAGGATTCAAGTTCTCAGTTGAGGGTTCTAGTGATGCATTTGACACTTCTCTTTATCAACAAGCTGTGAGATGTCTTATATATGCACACAACACAAGGTTGGATATACAATATGTAGTTTCCTAGTTGAGTTGATTCATGCATAGCCCTGGCATTAAGCATTGGCAAGTGGTGAAACGTGTGTTTAGATATCTTAGAGGCACTTTTAGCTTATGTATCTTTTATGGTAGAGATATTCAGCCATGCTTGCATGCTTTTACAGATAGCGATTGGGCTGGTTGTTATGATACTCACGTGTCCACTAGTGGTAATTGCTTTTTCCTTGGAGACTCATGCATATCTTGGTTGAGTAAGAAGCAAACTAGAGTGGCAACATCGAGTTGTGGAGCTAAGTACAAGGCAGTTTTCACAGCTACAGTGGAATGTATATGGCGGAGATGCCTATTGATGGATCTTTGCATGGATATTGATGTTGCCACACATATTCTCACTGATAGTCAGAGTGCTTTGGCTGTTGCACGAAACCCAGTATTTCATGCACGAACCAAACATATTGAGGTGCATTATCACTATGTGAGAGAGCACCTTCATGCAAGAGATATTGATTTGGTATATGTGCCTACACAAGATAATGTGCCAGAAATATTCACCAAAGCTCTTCCACGAGAAAAGTTTGAAGCTTTTCGCAAAGCTTCAGGCTTATTACCTTGTGGGGGCTGATCTGTCACTCCCTGTATGTGTTCACATCATTCGTTTCAAGGGGGTTTGTTACACTTATGTGTTCCTTGAGTAGCTTTGATGTGAACCTTTTCCCTATACATGGGCACTTTTTACTCTAGTGCTAGTTAGAGGTTTTTTCCCCATGTTACCACATACTTGATACACTCATATGTGGTGGTACTTTGTACTTAGGGATATTATTTAGCTCTTACTTCAGTTTAATTCATTGTCAATAGAGAGAGCTATTCTAGCCATTCGTCTTCTCCATGTGTCTTGCTGCATTTGTGCTCTTTGTGTGTGCTTCTCGTGTCTCTCTCTCTCTCGCACCCAACAATGGGTTGTATAAACTCATGGACTATGTGAAATTTGTAAATGATTCAACCTGTGAAGTTCATGATTTTCAAGCTTTATCAGATGCAAAGCTTTGGCATGCAAGTTTTGGTCATATAAATTTTGCTAGTTTGCATCACGTGCAAAAATTTGAAATGGTGTCCTCTCTGCCCAAACTTGAGGCACCCTCAAAACATGTATGTCAAAGCTGTTTTTTGGGTAAAACGAAGCATTCTTCCTTCCCAAAGATGGTTCAATTAAAGCTACTCCTAAATTGCAACTTGTTCATAGTGATGTCTATGGTCCTATGCAAACATCTTTATTTGGGAATTACCTATACTTTGTAACTTTATTTGATGACTTTTGTAGGCATCCATGGGTGTATCCATTGAATGCAAGGTCGGAAGTGTTTCTGTTCTTTAAATAGTTCCTGGTGATGGTTGAAAATCTGTCAGCATGTAAAATTGGCACCCTCTGTACTGATCAAGGGTGGGTTTTGGAAGGGTAGTAGGCCCGAACAATAATCGTAAGTTAATCCAAGATCTTTCCAAAACTTGACCTTAGCACATAACACATCTTGAGTTGATCAAGAGAGATAAATGACAATAGAGAGATGATTATAAAAGTGTAGTAGCTTAATTCTATTATACACTAAATAAATGCAAAATATCAATATACAATGTGTGTATAATACAAACATCTACATATAGGTTGAATCTTAAGGTTATAAGTATTACAGTTAGTGTCCATGTGAAAGGCCAAATGGCCACCAGACACTTCTTTGTATATGTTCTTTAATGAAACATATAGTGGTATCGTCAACCATAGACTATAAGTTCAATTGCATTTGTAACACCTAAGAAGTCTATGTTTGTGCTCGCTGTGTACTGTGTTTTTTTTGCGTGTTCTACAGCCTCTGTGTAGAGTACCGTGTGTGGCGCTTGGAGCTCGATTTTCTACTCCGAGGTTATCATTGTGGAGCTCTTGAGAAGGAGAGTGCATTGTGGTGCATCGCCATCAAAATACTTCACTGGTATTAGAGCATTTTGATGCAAAAGCTTTGTTCCTTTTGTGTGAGCGAAGCGAGCACCCGCCCGCCCACCCAAGGCTTTTGATTAAGGCAGCGACCAAGGCATAGACCTTGGAATACCTTGTCATCCGGGTCACCAAAGTCACTGTTGGTGCCGTTGGCTATGTGCGAGGGAGGCCCTCAATGATCAAGGAAGATAGAGATTCCTGGTACTTCCAGGGAGGTCATTCATCCCAATATTGTTCCCCCTGTAGCTCGCTTAACAGTGGTAATCTCTTACCACTAAGATACACTCTTGTGGTGTCTGAAGAAGGGGAAAGATGAAGGTTAACATTACCTTGAACATATTTTGGTCCGTCAAAGCTTCATTCTTTGCTTTCAAAGCCTCTTTTTGAAGCATTTTTGGGGTGATTTTTGGAGCCATTTTGGAGTACTTTCGTGCATAAGTCTCTTCACACAGGTTCAAGAACATCAAGAAGAGGGTTCTTTGTACTTAGAAGAGTGTTCTTTGTGTTTCTTTGAAAATAAGTATTCACCTTTGGGGCCATGTTTTCAGCCACACTTGTAAAACTACAGGTTTCTCGAAAGGTTTTCGATTGTGGTGGGAGCAACCACTACAAATTTATGCAAGTTTTTTGAACCTAAACAACAAAGTTGACAGAGAGTTGCAGGTGTTTTTGGCTAGTTTTTGGGATATGCATTCATCCTTTCAGTGTCATTTTACTGCATACATTGAGCACATATACACTATGTACACTTTTGTGGATATCACTTATGTACATCCATGTGGTCATTGATATAGCAGTTATGTTTTTGCATAAAGCCTTTTACATTTGATAAAGAGGGTCGTGGTGATGTTTCCTTAACTAGGAGACACCCAGATGTCGGGGTCTCTTCGATGATGCATGTGGAAGACTTACCCAACTTTGCTATAGGAGATGTATGATAGTTGTTCATATGTGCTCGATAAGCCTAGTTGGCTTCTTTTGGCTAACTGATTATATGCACTGGAGTCACTGATTCACTATGCATGTAAACATGTTAGTACTTGCAGTTTTATGAGATTTTGACACGAGTCATATGCTCATTTTGCAGAGGATACTCTGGCAAAATTTTTCCAGATTTTTTGGTTTTGTCAACTATACAATGGTCGATTTACTCCTTGATACGCTTATTGGTCTGAACACATTTGTCCTCACATAATCCTTTTGGTTGGTCATTACTGTTCATTAATTCATTTTTCTAGGAGGATTGCTGACTTCTCTCCCAAAATCTAATACTTGGTCATCCTTCTTTGAGCCTTAGTGGTGTTTGGAATCTTCATCTCCATTATCATTCTATTTAGTTGTCTACCATCATGGCATCAGAGGTCTTAAGAAAATCTGGTGGATCAGGGTCTAGTGCCAGTGTCACGAGGAGGAGCTATAACTTGCACGACAAAGACCATTTTGAGATCTAGAAATTTGATGGCACAACTTTGCTCTATGGAAGAATTAGATTAAAGATGTGCTGATTCAAAGGAGGCAATGAAAGCTAGTAAATGGAATCTCAAAGAAGCTTGCTGACATGGATGAAGATGATAGGGATGAGTTAGATGAAATGGATAGGTCTACCATTCAATTGCACATGGCAGATAATGTTTACTTTACAGTATTAGACTGTGAAAGTGCAAGGAGATTTGGAAGAAGTTATGCAATACATATGGAAAAGAGACGGCATCAAATAAAGTATATCTGATGAGAAAGTTATATGACCTTCGCATGGACATAGATAGTGTTACTGCTCATCTAAATGAGTTTGATGCTATATTCTCCCAGTTACAGGCTCAAAAAATGGATATGGATAATGAAATGAAAGCAGTCTTGTTGTTGTGCACCTTGCCATCATCATGGGATACATTTTGCATAGCTATTAGCAATAGTGCATCTGGTGGTAAACTCGTCTATGATGACATATGTGGAGCACTCTTGAGTGAGGAGATTCGTAGAAAATCTATGGTTGGCACTCAAAGTGGAGATGCATATAATGTTCATAATTCTTACCAAGGAAATAATCAAGAATGTGGTAGGAGCAAGAATAAGGAAAACAATGGTCAATGGAATAAGAGTAGAAGTAAATCAAGGAAGAGGGATATCGAATGCCATTATTGTCATAAGAAAGGACACATGACGGAAGACTATTATGCATTAAAGAATGCTAAAGGTAAAGGATAGAATGTTGATGGGCATGTTAAATAGTTACCTGCACCATCTACTTGAGACTATGAAGATTGAAGAAATTAATGCTATTTCTGATGATACTGATGTGTTGACACTTGATAGTATTGTAGCAAGTGAGGCACTTATGGTGATTCTCTTTCCCACACGTGGCTACTAAATTCTGGTGCCTCTTTCCATGTGACACCACACAGAGAATGGGTCTCTAATTATGCAGCAAAGTCTCTTGGTATTGTGAGACTTGGTGACTCTTACCAGTGTGAAGTTGTGGGTATTGGAGATGTGGTTGTGCACTTCATTGATGGTTCAAAATTTACTATGCATAATGTAGGCGGTCGGTTCAGACAGATCTGAAATCGGACACTGTTTGGTCATCCGTGTGTATGACCAAAGATCTCGAGTTTAGACTTACTAGGAGGTCTTGTGCTCTTGTGAACAAGTGATCCACTTAGCTTAGTGGTTAAGTCTCAAGGATGTGAAGGAGGAGGTCTTGGGTTCAATCCCCATGGGGGACATAGAGAGTATTTTGCCCGAAGAGATCTAGAGCCTTCTAGAAGCATCCACTTGTGTTAACTCGAGTTGACTAGGACACTTGGCGCACATGCAGTTACATGGCCGACACATGGCTGGCTAGTATCCACCTGCCCAAGAAGACAGTCCCCTGGAGAGAGCTATATATAGAGGCATTTGGTTGGGAGGAGAGTCATCTCTCTAGCGTGTGGTGGTCGTTATAGTCATTTTCTTGCATTGGTATCAGAGCTCAAGGTTGAGCTTCCATGGAGAGCTTGATGGGGCTTCATCCTTGTTGCCAGTTTCAATGGAGATCTTGTAGATGCATTTTTTTTCAATTTTATTGGTGAATTCATATCTTGCATCACATCTCTTTTGCGTACAGATATTAACCACTGCCGAATTACTCTTCGTGGCAAAACGGATGCTCATCATCAAGTTCTTATGAGAGATTCGAAAATGCTATCCCACAATGGCACTAGTGAGATTTGATCTTCTGACCTCCCTACCAAGGGCTGATGAGCTATCCATAAAGGCAATGCGTCGACGCTGATATTCGTTTATCTTGGCCTCGTTTTCAATGTTGTGAAGTTCTGCATCATTTGATATAAGATTTTGTACGCTATCATTTACAGAATGTTGCTTAAAATGATAAGCGCGACGTTCCACGAATGCAATGAGCATAACACATTTGATTGGATTTCTTATATCTTTAACAGAACAAAATGTCTGATTCTTCTTATATCTCCACGCAATGCAGGCGATGAGTTTTGATCTCATCACCTCGGACTCAGACATCACCGTAGCCAGAGTTACAACCAATCCTGATTTAATGTGTTTATTCAAAAACATTGAATCTTTGTTTTATCTCCATACGATGTAGATGAGTTTAGATCGCAACATTTTGGGATCAGACGTGCATAACTTTCTGAAGCCGCACATAGTACTTCGCACCGATGCTGCAAAATACACAAAAAACATAGTACACAGGGAGCACAAAGACAGACTTCTTAGGTCTCACAAATGTGCTCGAACATACATACTATGGCTAACCAGGTCATTATATGTTTTTATTAAAGAACATATACAAAGAAGTGTCCAGTGTCCATTTGGCCTTTCACATGGAGACCAACGGTAACAATCTCTCACAAAAGGCCAATATGGCCAAAGTAACTATGGGAGAAAAATAAAGAATGATAAAGAATACCTGAGTGTAAGTATACAAACTATACCTCCCACCTGATGGGCATGTTACATAGTAGACAAGTGACTGTGTAAGATCAGGAATCAAGTAACCCCCATCAAGTGACAACAGTGTCGAAAGCTATCTTGTGGTAGAGCTTTAGTCAAGGCATCTGCAACATTATCTTGAGTGTGAACCTTCTCAAGAATAATGCGCTCAATGGCAAAGCAATCTCTAATGAAGTGATACCTCACCTCAATGTGCTTGGTCTTTGCATGATAAACCGGATTCTTAGCCAAAGCAATGGTTGACTATCATTGAGCAAACGAGGTACATGCTAAGGTAAACACATATCACAAGCAAGACGAGAAAGCCACAATGCTTCCTAACATGGCTCACTTGCTGCAACATACTCTCCTTCTGTGGTGGAAACAATTGTACATTCTTGAAGATGAGATCTCCAAGAGATATCACCTCCAGCAAAATGAAAAATGTACCCTGATGTAGACTTATGATTGTCTACACAACCAGCATAGTCAGAATCTGTGTAACCAATAATGGATGCTTTCCCTCTACCTAAGCATAGACACTTGTCCTTCGTGCCACTCAGATATCTTAAAATCATCTTGACCGCTTCCCAATGTTTCTTGCTAGGATTAGACAAATATATGCTCACACTCCCACTGCAAAAGGCAATGTTTAGTCTCGTAGCTACCATAACATACATGAGACTACCAACAACAGACTGATAAGGAATTTTGGTCATGAATTACTTTTCCCCATCTGATTTGGGGCAATCATCCTTGCTCAATTTCACATATGTGGGTAAAGGTGTACTCAATACCTTTTCACCCTCCATATTGAACCTCTGAAGTACTTTGGATATGTACTCACTTTGAGACAAGTATATGCATCTTTTACTCCTATCACGACTAATGCGCACACCAAGAATATGTTTGGCCTCCCCCGAATCCTTCATATCAAATGTCTGACTCAACTTCTTTTTGAGATATGATAAATCATAAGAGGACTTCCCAGCAATCAACATATCATCGACATAAAGTATCAATCATATCAAGCTGCCATATGAGCATCTCTTTGTGTAGAGACAATGATCCTCATTACTTTGAGAATAGCCTTGAGACTTCATAAAAGCATCAAACTTTTGGTACCATTGTCTAGGGGACTGTTTAACTCCATACAAGCTCTTCTCAAGCTTACAAATTAGACTTTCCTTGCCAGGAACTACATAACCCTCTGGTTGTTCCATATAGATCTCATCTGTAAGAACTCCATGCAAGAAAGCAGTTTTCGCATCCATTTGGACTAGCTCTAAGTCCTCCATTGGAACGCATCCAAGCAACATGCACAGGGTAGTCATCTTGACCACTGGAGAGAAGATTTCCTCGAAATGAACACCATGTTGTTGCTTAAAACCCTTTGCAACAAGTCGTGCTGTATATTTTGGAGAAGCACTATCTGATGTGAGTTTCAACTTATATACCCATTTACATGGTAAAGCTTTCTTGCCATTTGGCAAAGGTACTAAATCCCAAGTACCATTCTTGTGAATAGAATCCAACTCACTCTTCATGGCATGCTCCCGCTTGACATGATCCTCTGTCTGCATAGCCTCTTTGTAGCAAGAAGGCTCACCGACATCTGTTAGCATAACAAAATCTAAACCTAGAACATATCTATCAGGTGGATGTGAGACACGTGCAGAACGTCTCAATGGTTGCTGAACTGGAACATGTGCAGACTGATCTGAATGGACATTCTCTTTAACATCCCTATGTGCAGCATTTTTATGCATGCTAACCGGAGGACTAGTATCCTCAAACAACACTCTTCTCACTTCAACCTCCTTAATGGGCTGTTTTTGCATCTTAGACTCATTGAAAATGACATCACTACTTCTGATCACTGATCATGTTTCAGGATCCCATAAGCAATATCCAAATTGTCCTTCTCGACCATATCCAAGAAAAATGCATTTCTTTGACTTATGGTCCAACTTTTGTCTAAGATTCTTGGGTGTATGAACATATGCTTCACACCACAAAACTCAAAGATGATCATAATATGGTGGTTTCCCTGTCCATAACTCTTGTGCCACTTTCAGACCTTTGGCAGTACTAGGTAAGAGGTTAATCACATGAACTGCAGTCAATATTGCTTCTGCCCAAAAGCCTTGTGAGAGGTTTGCATGATGCAACATAGAGACTACTCTATCTTGAATAGTTTTATTCATCCTCTCATCTACACCATTCTATACTAGGGTATAAGGAGCTGTAAACTCTCTACGGATCCCTCTAAACTGACTGAAAAGGTTGAACTCATATGAGGTATACTCACCCGTGTTATCTGAATGTAAAGCCTTAAGCTTAGTTCCTTTTTCAGTATCAACTGAAGCAAGCCATTTTCTGAAAGTAGGGAATACCTCATCCTTCGATTTGATAAGATATACCCAAACTTTTCTAGTAGCATCATCTATGAAAGTGACAAAGTAGAGATAACCATCTAAGGACCTAGTGGGCATGGGACCACACACATCTGTATGAACGAGAACCAAAGGCTGAATTGAAGAGTGAATCTGTGTTCTATGCACATTTTTGGTTTGCTTTCCATATTGACAATGCTCACAAAATGAAAAATCGGAGAAAGATAACAAAGGTAGGTAGCCAGAATGAGAAAGATTTTCCATTCCACTACGAGATATATGGCCCAAACGACCATGCCAAATACAAGCCATTGTTGGAGTTAGACGTCTGCGGAAGCACGCAAACAGCACAAGGAAGAAGAAGAAGCTTGGAGCACAAACACACAATACTGAATGTATTACTAGAGAATGTAGAAAGATAAGTAGCCCATTAGGGCAATAGGCGTATATACAAGACGGGGAAAAAAACCTCCTAAAGAGGGAAAAAAGTGCCCCGACGGTCCTAGTGTTTTCACACACATCACTACCTAAATATATCAACAAATCCCCCCTGGGAGTGATACGGTGAACAAGGATCTGGCACTCATGTATAAGGAAGTGCCAAGCTATGTGGAAATCACTCCACAAAAGGAAGTAAGCCCAAAGCTTTGCGGAAAGCTTCAAACTTCTCCCTAGGCAGAGCCTTCGTGAAAAGGTCTGCAATGTTCTCCTGCGTGGGCACATATGCCAAGCTGATCTCCCCAACAGAGAACCTCTCCCTGACATAGTGATAATGCACCTCAATGTTCTTAGTGCGAGCATGGAACACAGGGTTCCTAGCAACTGCCAATGCGCTCTGACTGTCAGTGAAGATGGTGGTGGCAGAAGATTGACCAACATCCAAATTAGCCATAAGGCGTCTGAGCCACACACACTCAACAGTAGCTGTGAAAGCTGCCCTATACTCAGCCTCACAACTGGAAGTGGCCACAATAGGCTGCTTCTTGCTCAACCAAGATATACATGAGCTACCAAACATGAAGCAAAAGCCACTAGTGGACACAGGAGTGTCATAGCAACCAACCCAATCAGAGTCAGAAAAAGCATGCAAATCTGGCGGTAGTGATCCCCCTTGGGATAAAACAACGCAAGTAGCCGAGTACCACTCAAGTAGCGAAAGATGCGCTTAACCGCCTGCCAATGCTTGACTCCTGGGCAATGCATAAATCTGCTCATCTGTGAGACAACAAACTGAATATCTGGCCGAGTAATGCATAAGTCAATAAAGAATCCAACAGCCTGCTGATAGAGAACAACATCAAATGCATCTCCAGCATCATGAAGACTCAATCGTAAACCTATCTCCATAGGAGTGGCAATAGGATTACAGTCTTCAAGGCCAAAGCACTGCAATAATGTGTCAATATATTTCGTTTGACACAAAGCCATTCCACCATCAACTTGCATAAACTGAATGCCCAAATAGTGATGCAAATGCCCCAAATCAGACATCTCAAATGAGGCATGCAAATCAGCCTTGAAATCAGCAATATGCTTCTCAATAGGATCAGTGAGCAGCATGTCGTCAACATAGACAACAATGATCAGAAGCACATCATTAACACGCTTCACATATAAGGTGCTTTCAGTTGGACTGTTCTCAAAACCATGTGCAACCAGATAGGCATGTATCTTCTCATACCAAGCACGTGGTGCTTGTTTTAAACCATATAATGCCTTCTTTAACCTGCACACCTGGTTTTCATGCCCTTTCTGCACAAAGCCACGGGGCTGAAAAACATACACTTCTTCATGCAAGTCACCATTCAGAAATGCTGTTTTAATGTCCAACTGATGTACATTCCAACCATGATGGGCTGCAAGTGCAGAAATGCTCCGAACAGTAGTCATACGGCATGTAGGTGCAAAGGTCTCATCAAAATCAATGCCTCTTTCCTGCGCATAACCCTTTGCAACAAGCCTAGCCTTATACCTGTCAACTGTACCATTATGTTTACGCTTCATCTTGTATACCCACTTAGTGCCAATGGCCTTCTTGCCAGGAGGCAAGTCACATAAAGACCATGTACCATTCTTCATTATAGCATCATATTCAGATTGCATAGCAACCATCCAATTTTCTGAATTCTGTGCTTCATCAAAAGAAACAGGCTCATTCTCATCACAGAGACTAGATGCAGCCATAGCATAGCAACCTGATGCAAAGGAGGTACTATGAGAGCCTGAATGAGTACGATATGACAAAGGTGCATCTAATTTGCTGTCACGCAAAGTCTGCACCAGCCATTTTGGCATAGTTTTTGCCTGCTCAATATCAGCTCTTTCATCAACAAGTGCATCATGTAAATCTGCATCAGAATTGGAATGATCTGCATCATCATATGAACCTGCAAAGGCTGAGAAGTTGCCTCATTAGGACCAGTACTAGACTGTCCACCTGTAAAAAGAGGCATCAAAGTATCATACATGTCTTTGGAGCTAACAAATGTCTCCTTAGTACATGAAAGCAATGGCTGAATAGCATCTTCCACAAATACAACATCACGGCTAACCAGAATGCGTTTAGTCTGTGGATGATACAAACGATAGCCTTTACTTTCAAAACTGTACCCTAGAAAAATACATTTTACTGCCTTATCATCCAATTTTCTGCGATGTTGTTCAGGCACTAGTGCATATGCTAAACAACCAAAAACATGCAAATGAGCAACAGATGGCTTGCGGTCATGCCAAGCCTCATATGGAGTGATAGATTGCAGCGCTTTAGGGGGACACCTGTTCAGTACATATGCTGCACACATGACAGCCTCAAGCCAGAAACTATGAGGTAAAGCCTGACTCTTGACCATGTACCTCGCCATCTCCATGAGTGATCTATTCTTTCGTTTAGCAACTCCATTCTATTGAGGTGTATACGGCACTGTACACTGGTGTTTTATCCCACCTTTAGCCAAAAATGCATTGAAATCAGAAGACATATATTCCCCCCCTCGATCAGAACGGAGGATTTTACATGCTGACAGATTTTCAGCCAAAACCAAAAACTGTTTAAAGCACATGAACACCGCGGACTTTGCTTTGAGTGGATATACCCATGCATGCTTGGAAAAATCATCAATGAAAGTCACGAAGTAAAGATAATTTCCAAATGAAGGTGTCTGCATAGGACCACAGACATCACTATGTACAAGCTATAATTTCTGAGTAGCCCAAAGTGAACCATATTTTGGAAAGGATGAATGCTTCATTTTGCCCAAAATATAGCCTTCACAAACATGTTTTCCAGGTGCCTCAAGTTTGGGCAACGAGGACACCATTTCAGATTTCTGCAGGCATAGCAAACTAGCAAAATTCAGATGACCAAAGCATGCATGCCAAAGCTTTGCATCTGACATAGCCTGAGAATCATTTACTGCACATGCCAAATCATTTACAAATCTTTCATAGTCTATGAGCTTATACAGCCCATGACATAAGATGCCAGAAGCAATAATCACATCACCATTTGATAGATCATGAACTGTACACTTGTCATCAACAAATTTCACAACCAAGCCAATCTTGGCTAATGCAAAAACTGATAACAGGTTCTTTTTGATCCCTGGCACAAATAAAGCATCTGATAAAGTGAAAGAACTACCATCAGCAGTAGTCAAAATGATCTTACCAACTCCCATAACAGGATAAGAGGAGTTTTTGGCACATGTAACAGTATTCCCTGTAGGGGCAGGCTCGAGTGAAGAGAAGAAACTGCGCTGCGAGGTAATATGTTTGGTTGCCCCACTGTCAAAATACCAAACATCTGAGTCTACTGTAGACATGCACTGATCATGAGAAGATGGGTCAAAACTGCAGACAATAGTAAACGCCCATTCTTCTTCTTGCACAAGATTTGCAGACTCTATTTTTGGTGTAGAGGCCTCTGCAACAACCATTCCAGCCTCTTTCTTCTTTGCCTCTTTAGCAGCCAGTTTTGGACAGTTCTTTATGATATGATCATTCCCTTTACAGTACTTACAAAACAATATTTGCTTTTCCGATTTCTTCTCATCTTTATCTTCCTTCTTCGAATATGCAGAATTAGCAGATTTTTGCTTACTAGTTGAAGAGCTCCATTTTCCTTTGCCTTTCTGACTAGCCAGGAAAGCATGATCTGCAACTCGCATAATGGACCTATTTTGCTTGGACTGATCTTCCTGCAACAGAACAGAGACTAAATCCTCAAATGATAAGGCATTTGGATTGCGTTTCATCATCTACCGAAGAGTAGAAGCAAAACTCTGATATGAATCATGAAGACCATTCAGAACAGTCTGCACAAGTGAGCTATCTGGTATAACCTCATGAGCAGAAATCAACTGTTCCTTCAAGTCTTTGATCTTCGTTAGGAAACTGTCCATAGAATCACCTTCATTCATGTGCTCACTCTCCAACTGTTTTCGGAGGTAAGCAACACGAGCCTCATTCCTAGCTTGGTACAATGTGGTAAGTGTATCCAAGCATCCTTAGCTGTTATGCAAGAGCGAATATGAGGAATAATGGCACATTTGACAGACAAAGCTATCAATGCATGTGCCTGGGCATCTCTGCCATCCCAGCGAATCTGCTCTGTAGTAGGTGCAACAGAAACAGCAGCACGAACAGGAATCTGTGGAATATCATCTTCGACACCATCTTCATCAGCTCCAGCACTTGTATTTGCAGTACTTGTAGTCAGAGGTGTAACAAGACGTCTTTCAACACCGTGCACAATGTTCCACAATCCTTTTGCAACCAATACATATTGCATCATATAAGCCCACAATGGGTAGTTGGTACCATCCAACTTATCCTCAACAGCCAACATACGGAATACATCACTGCTTTCAGCCATGGCCGGTGACTAAAATATCTTGATGCAGAAAATTGACTGTATCTCAAAAAGTTGAACGGAACTGCCCAAACGAATTCCGCTAGACCTGTAGCAAACTTTGAGACGCTTATACTGGCGAACAAAAATTGGTATATACCTTTGGCACAAAAAGATGAAATAGCCTGCACAAGCACTACGATAGTGCGTTCGGATCTCTGAAACACCCTGAGTATGCTCACCAAATTTCGTGTGAATCTGAGACTGCAAACGGAGGAGTGTCGACGGTGCCCTAGATGAAGCGACGACCTGCTCTGATACCAATTGTTGGAGTTAGACGTCTACGGAAGCACGCGAACATCACAAGGAAGAAGAAGAAGCTTGGAGCACAAACACACAATACTGAATGTATTACTAGAGAATTTACAAGGATAAGTAGCCCATTAGGGCAATATGCGTATATACAAGCCGGGGGGAAAAAAACCTCCTAAAGAGGGGAAAAAGTGCCCCGATGGTCCTAGTGTGTTCACACACATCACTACCTAAATATATCAACAACCATAGGCTATTCAGTAACAGCTAACAGATGTTCTTTTTGTGATACAAATAAAGGATAAAGTGAGCCAACTTTGCTTCCTTTTGCAATAACCATATTGC
Organism: Ceratopteris richardii; assembly: GCA_020310875.1. NCBI lineage: Eukaryota > Viridiplantae > Streptophyta > Polypodiopsida > Polypodiales > Pteridaceae > Ceratopteris > Ceratopteris richardii. The sequence goes on along the minus strand of CM035432.1, from coordinate 70,078,670 downwards.
CTTTTGATATGCAAAAGGACTGAGCATAGAAGACCACCTTGTAACCAAGGTCATCAAGTTGACCAATTGACATCAAACTACATGATAACTGAGGTAAATGGCATACATTATGCATAGTAAATTTTGAACCATCAATGAACTGCAGAACCACATCTCCAATCCCCACAACCTCACACTAGTAAGAGTCACCAAGTCTCATGGTACCAAGAGACTTTGCTGCATAATTAGAGAACCATTCTCTCTGTAGTGCCACATGGAAAGAAGCACCAGAATTTAGTAGCCATGTGTGGGAAAGAGAATCAGCCATAAGCGGCCCACATGGCACAATACTATCAAGTGTTAACACATCAACATCATAAAAAATAGCATTAGTTTCTTCAATCTTCACAGTAGAAGTGGAGGATGGTGCAGGTAACTGTTTAACATGCCCATCAACGTTCTGTCCTTTACCTTTAGCATTCTTTAATGCATATCTGTCTTTCTTCATATGTCCTTTCTTATGACAATAATGGCATTCGATATTCCTCTTCCTTGATTTACTTCTACTCTTATTTCATTGACCATTATTTTCCTTGTTCTTGCTCCTGCCATGTTGTTGATTCTTTCCTTGGTAAGAATCACGAACATTATATGCATCTCCACTCTGAGTGCCAACCATAGATTTTCTATGAATCTCCTCACTCAAGAGTGCTCCACATATGTCATCATAGACAAGTTTACCTCCAGGTGCACTATTGCTAATAGCTGTGCAAAATGTATCCCATGATGATGGCAAGGTGCATAACAACAATACTGGTTTCATTTCGTTATCCATGTCCATTGTATGAGCCTGTAACTGGGAGAATATAACATCAAACTCATTTAGATGATCATCAACACTATCTGTGTTCTTCATACAAAGGTCATATAATTTTCTCATCAGGGACACTTTATTTGATGCTGTCTCTTTTTCATATGTATTGCATAACTTCTTCCAAAGCTCCTCTCCACTTTCACAGTCTAATATTGTAAAGTAAACATTATCTGCCAGGTGCAAGCGAATGGTAGACCTGGCCATTTCATCTAACTCATCCCAATCATCTTCATCCATGTTAGCATGCTTCTTTGAAATCCCATTTACTGGCTTCCATTGTCTCCTTTGTATCAACACATCTTTAATCTGATTCCTCCATAGAGCAAAGTTTGTGCCATAGAATTTTTGGATCTCAAAATGGTCTTTGCCCTGCAAGTTATAGCTCGTCTTCGGAACACTAGCACTAGACCCTGGTCCACCGGATGTGCCTGAGACCTCTGACGCCATGATGGTAGAGAACTGAATGGAATGATAATGGAGCTAGAAGAGTTCAAACACCAATGAATAAGTGTATCAAGGAGTAAATCGACCACTGTATAGTTGACAAAGCCAAAAATCTAGAAAAATTTTATCAGAGTATCCTCTGCAAAATGAGCATATGAACAGTGTCAAAATATCATAAAACTACAAGTACTGACATGTTTGCCTGCATAGTGAATCACTGACTCCACTGCATATAATTAGTTACCCAATAGAAGCCAACTAGGCTTATCAAGCACCTATGAACAACTATCATACATCTCCTATAGCGAGGCTGGGTAAGTCTTCCACCTGCATCACCGAAGAGACCCCGACATTTGGGTGTCACACAATTAAGAAAATCTCACCATGATCCTCTTTATCAAATGTAAAAGGCTTTATTATGCAAAGAACGTAAACGCTATATTAATGACCACATGGACCCTGACATTTGGGTGTCACCCAATTAAGAAAACCTCACCATGACCCTCTTTATCAAACGTAAAAGGATTTATCCACAAAAGCGTACATGATGTGTATGTGCTGAATATATGCAGTAAAATGACAGTAAGAGGCTGAATGCACAACCCAAAAACTAGCCAATAACTCTGGCAAGTGTCTATCAACTCTCATGTTTTTGGCTCAAAAAGCCTGATAAATTTGCAACAGCTGCTCCCACAAAAACTGAAAACCTTTCCATTAACCTGTAGTTTTGCAAGTGTAGCTGAAAAACACAGCCCCAAAGGTTGATATTTACTGTCGAAGAAGTACAAAGAATACTCTTCTTGACGTTCCCGGGCCTGTGTGAAGAGAACTATGTGCAAAAGTACTCCAAAATGGCTCCAAAAGACACCCAAAAATGCTTCAAAAATAGGCTTTGAAAGCAAAGAATGAAGCTTTGAGGGACCAAAACATGTTCAAGGTAATTTGAACCTTAATCTTTCCCCTTCTTCAGACACAACATGAGTGTAGCTTAGTGGCAAGAGATTGTCATGGTTAAGCGAGCTCTGGGGGGAACAGTACTGGGATGGGTGACCTCTTGGGAAGTACCAGGAACATCTATCTTCCTTGATCATTGAGCCTCTCTTGCACGTAGCCAACGGTGCCAACAGTGACTTCAATGACTCGGATGACAAGGTATGCCAAGGTCTATGCCTTTGTCGTCACCTTAGTTGTAAGCCTTGGAGAAAGGCGATCGCTTCGCTCGCACAAAAGGAACAAAGCTTTTTGCATCGATCTGCTCTGATACTAGTGAAGTATTTTGACGACGATGCACCACAGTGCACTCTCCTTCTCGAGAGCTCCACGATGATATGCTCGGAGTAGAAGAACACAATCACTTATATACTGTGTAACATGCCCATCAGGTGGGAGGTATAGTTTGTATACTTACACTCAGGTATTCTTTATCATTCTTTATTTCCCTCCCATAGTTACTTTGGCTATATTGGCCTTTAGTGGGAGATTGTTACCATTAGTGTCCATGTGAAAGGCCAAATGGCCACCAGACACTTCTTTGTATATGTTTTTTAATAAAACATATAGTGGTATGGTCAACCACAAACTATAAGTTTGACCATATGATCAGTTTTCTAGTTTGAGGATATCATTATGGAGCCCTCGAGAAGGAGAGTGCACTGTGGTGCATCGCCATCAAAATACTTCACTAAGTACAAGCAATAGTGTGAGAGTTTCTAAAAGTTTTATGTGAGTGAATATGTGCAAAAAGAAGGAAATGAATTGTTCAAGACAGTAATTATAGCAAACCCTAATTCTAAAAGATCTTCTCTGATGTAGAGCAACAACAATGGTATCTGCTCGCAATGAAGTGGTACACCTAGTATAATAGCAACATGTGAAGAAACCCTGAATTGGGTGATACAACTCTCCAAAATGAATATGCAGACTTGTTAGTGTGAAGAAGAACAAAGGGAAGCTGCTAAAAGACTCCTCCAAATCTACATATACACGTCTAAAACTTCTAGGTCTTAACCCTAGAGTTTATGTCTTGAGTGTTTCAAGGATTGATGAATCATGATGCTCCTTAGGTCCTCCTTATGTACGATTTGAAACGCTCACAAAAATCATCATGAAAAGCACAAAAAGTTGCAAAAAATCTATTGAAAAACATGTTTTGTGTGAAAAGCATATGATAAGTATAAATTAAGGTTTGAATTTGTTTGAGTTTTTGATGCGAGATGTTGTAGTGTTATATATCATTAGAGAGCTCTCACAGAGTAGAATCTAATGAGCCAATATATTTTTTTATCATATTTGACTAAGTTTTGACTAAGTACCAAAATTAGAGTTGTTGGATTTTCTATCATTTTGGGAGATTCTGTCACTTTTTTCCAACAATCCCCCCTCAATGTCACAATGGTATAAGGTTCAAATGTCTGCATAACTTCTTATGTTTCTCTTTGGATATTGCTTTAGTAAATATGTTTGCTACATCTTCACTTGTAGGTACATAAGTTAGTTCAACATGCTTTCTAGATACATGTTCTCAAATGTAATAATAATGTACTTTGATATGTTTTGTCTCGACATGATAAAAAAGATTCTTTCCAATAGCAATAACACTTGGACGATCTAAAAGTATCTTCAAATGTAGATAAACATGAAAATAAAGATCACTCAGAATCTTCTATAACCATATTGCTTTATGTGTAGCTGTAAAGGCAGCCCTATACTCTGCTTCACTTGATGAAGTAGCTACTATTGGATGTTTCTTAGAAAGTCTTGAGATAAGGCAATGCAACATAGAAACAATAACTGTTTGTGCTTCTTCTTATGTCTTTGTCACCTGCCAAATAAGAATGTGCAAAACCTTGTAGTAGGAAATGCGGAGACTTCAGAAATACCATTGCATAATTCAAAGTTCGCTTCAAATATGTAAATATCCTCTTAACTGATTTCCAATGATTTTTGAATGGTTTTTGCATGAAGCTTGACACGAGAAACTGCAAATAAGTCATGTATTACCAGCCCAATCATTGTCAAAAAAAGCATGCAAATCTGGCGGTAGTGATCCCCCCTTGGGATAAAACAATCCAAGTAGCCGGGTACCACTCAAGTAGCGAAAGATGCGCTTAACAGCTTGCCAATGCTTGACACCTGGGCAATGCATAAACCTGCTCATCTATGAGAAAACAAACTGAATATCTGGCCGAGTAATGCATAAGTAAATCAAGCATCCAACAACCTACTGATAGAGAACAACATCAAATGCATCTCCAACATCATGAAGACTCAATCATAAACCTGTCTCCATAGGAGTGGCAATAGGCTTACAGTCTTCAAGGCCAAAACGCTGCAATAATGTGTCAATATATTTTTTTTGACAAAAAGCCAATCCACCATCAACTTGCATAAACTCAATGCCCAAATAGTGATGCAAATGCCCCAAATCAGACATCTCAAATGAGGCATGCAAATCAGCCTTAAAATCAGCAATATGCATATCATGAGGGCCAGTGAACAACATGTCATCAACATACACCACAATGATCAGAAGCACATCATTAACACACTTAACATATAAGGTGCTTTCAATTGGACTGTTCTCAAAACCATGTGCAATGAGATAGGCATGTATCTTTTCATACAAGCACGTGGTGGTTTGCTTTAAACCATATAATGCCTTCTTTAACCTGCACACCTGGTTTTCATGCCCTTTCTGCACAAAGCCACGGGGCTGGAAAACATACACTCTTCATGCAAGTCACCATTCAAAAATGTTGTTTTAATTCCCAACTAATGTACATTCTAACCATGATGATCTGCAAGTGCACAGATGCTATGAACAGTAGTCATTCGGCAAGTAAGAGCAAATGTTTCATCAAAATCAATGCCTTTTTCCTGTGCATAACCCTTTGCAACAAGCCTTGCTTTATACATGTCAACTGTTCCACTAGGTTTATGCTTTAGCTTGTATACCCACTTAGTGTCAATGGCCTTCTTGCCAAGAGGTAAGTCACATAAAGACCAGGTACCATTTTTCAGGATAGCATCATATTCAGATTGCATTGTAGCCATCCAATGTTTAGAATTTTGTGCTTCATCAAACGGAACAGGTTTAGTCTCATCAAGAGACTAGAGGAAGCCATAACATAGAAATCTGATGCAAAAGAGGCACTATGAGAGCCTGATCGAGTACGATATGATAGAGGTGCATCTAATTTGATGTCACGCAAGCACCAGCCATTTTGGCATAGTTTTTGCCTGCTCAATATCAGCTCTCTCATCAACAAGTGCATCATGTAAATCTACATAAAAAATGGAATGATCTGCATCATCACATGAATCCTGCAAAGTCTGAGAAGTTGCCTCATTAGGACTAGTACTAGACTGTCCACCTATAAAAAGAGGCAGCAAAGTATCATACATGTCTTTGGAGCTAATAGATGTCTCCTTAGTACATGAAAGGAATGGCTGAATATCATCTTCCACAAAAACATCACAGCTAACCAGAATGTGATTAGTCTGTCGATGATACAGACGATAGCCTTTACTTTCAGAACTGTACCCAACAAAAATACATTTTACTGCCTTATCATCCAATTTTCTACGATGTTGTTCAGGCACTAATGCATATGCTAGATAACCAAAAACACGCAGATGAGCAACAGATGGCTTGCGACCATGCCAAGCCTCATATGGAATGATAGACTATAGTGTTTTAGTGGGACACATGTTCAATATATATGCTGCACACATAACAACCTCAAGCCAAAAACTATGTGGTAAAGCCTGGCTCTTGACCATATGTCTTGCAATCTCCATGAGTGACCTGTTCTTTCATTCAACAACTCCATTCTGTTGAGGTGTATATGGAACTGTACACTGATGTTTTATTTCACGTTCAACCAAAAATTCATTAAAGTCAGGAGACATATATCCCCCCCCTCGATCAGAATGGAGGGTGGCCATTTTACATGCTCACACAATCTCAACCAAAACTAGAAACTGTTTGAAGCACATAAACACTTTGGACTTTGCCTTCAATGGATATACCCATGCATGCCTAGAAAAATAATGGATGAAAGTCACGAAGTAAATATAGTTTCCTAAAGAAGGTGTCTACATAGGACCACAGCTATCACTATGTATGTAACCTTGATATCCTCTAGATCTTACGAACATGGACTTCATAGTTTTCATGCCAAGTAATCGTTACCCATAATGAATGATGGGTAAGTGTTGTTGGTGCATATCAATCACCAATTGAAGATTTGGAGTGAAGAAAATGGATACATTCACAAGAGTGAAGGACATGTACACATATGTACATTAGTTTTGACATAGGTTACATATACTTATGTTTTGATGAGAGTTTGTACATAGATGTCTATAAATACTTTTGAAAAATGTCGGGCAAAGATAGAGAGCAGAAAAGAGAAGACAAAGAGAGACCATGTATGAGCATAGGAATAGAGAAATTAGTGATTGAAAATGTCAATAGACAGTTGAGAAAGAAGTTGAAGTCTCTCTCACTTTTCAGTTGTAGTCTTCTCATGAAATGAAGGAAATGTTGCGCCCGATGTTTCTGCGTCTACTCCGTCTGTGGTAGATCATTTGTGAAATCCTTTTGAGGATATCTAAGTTGTTAGTTGATGAGTTTGTGGTTTGAATTTCAGAGTCTAATTGTAAACAGGTGAAGAGAATTGCTGGTAGGAACATTCACATGTATTGAGTGTTTACAGCTCTCTGAAACAGGCGCACTTTTCGAGTCCAAAGAAATGAGTAGTGCTCAGCGCACAGTGTAAAGTTTTACACATATGATAGCTTAAAATCTAAGTTGAGAGATAAGCTATCTTCAGTCAAAAGGATTTGGCAAAACGGGTTCGACATTGTGAGAACCAAAGTTAAGAAGTTAGGGGTGTAGAATCGACTGTTCTGAGTAACAGTTTCTGACATAGGTAACTTGTGAAATGGATTTCTCAAGTTATACTATAGCTTTTGAAGTAATTTAACTTGGAGGTGTTGCGCAATCCCTAGGAGATGATTCGTATAAAGTTTCATCAAAAACTTTACATGTTTGATAAGTCAATGTGAAGAAATTCTGCAGCAGACTTTTCTGTGTTTCATCTTCTTCACAGATTTTCTTAATTTTGATAATTTGAAGATTGGACCTCAAATTTAGTGAAGGTTTTGACTTACTCTTGATATAGAGGTGTTCTAAATTCAAGAGTAGGTTGTTCTTTTGGAGATTAACACTCTCCATCAGTGGTATCAGAGCAGGAGACATCAAATCAAGGAAAGGAAGGTCCCGACTGCTGCAGATTCAAGAAGTTCAACATTTGAAGAGCTAAGAAGTGAAAGCTTGGAGTCAAAAGCCTAAGGAGAAGTCTACTCGACATCAAGAAAGGCAAAAGGAGTCTAACTTGAAGTAAAGGTACATACATTGCTTGTAAAGCTTGAAGTTTTCAATACACAGGTGGAAACAAGATGGGAGATGCTCTACAGATAGAGAAATTGGATAGGGAAAACTATCCTGCATGGTCAATGAGGATGGAAGCTCATCTTATGAGCAAAGATTTAATTGGTTACATCACAGGAGAAGAAGAGAAGCCAGAGTTCAGAGATCCTAGTGTTCCAACTAGGGAAGAGTTAGCAGATCTGAAAAATTGGATGAAGAAAGATGCTCAAGCTAGGAGCATTATCTACATGGGAGTCAATGATTACTTGTTACCTCACATTAGAGGTCTTGAAAGTGCAACTGACATATGGAATGCTTTGGAGGAGCATTTTCAGAACACTACAAAGTCAAGGAAGGCATCCTTATGGGCAGAGTTTACTACCTTCAAGAAGAAGGCCTCTCAGTCCATCTCAGATTATGTGACAAGGATGAAAGATATTGCAGATGCTTTAGGAGCTGTTGATGAAGACATTGAGGAAGATAAATTGGTAAGGCAAATCCTTACAGGGTTGAGAGGTGATGACAAATGGAAGCCATTTATTTTGTCTACAGAACTATCACTTGACCATTTCACTCCTGATTTAAATCAATTGTTAGGTCATATGCTAACATTTGAGCAGGATGTTAAAGGAGATGGTGACAAGAGTACAGGTCATGCAATGTACTCAAAGGATAAGAAGAAGAATAGCAAAGGAAAACAACAAGCAGGTGAAGATGAAGGAACAACTACTCAAGCCAACTTCCTAAGAGGAAGAGGAGGTGGCAAAGGTAGAGGAAGAGGCAGGAATAACAAAGATGGAGGCAAAGCTTGCTGGATTTGTGGTAAGACAAATCACTTAGCTAATGATTGTTGGCATAATACTCAGAATAATAATGGATATAGTCAAAATTATAATGCAAGAGGAAGAGGTGGCAGAAATCAAAGAGGTAATTACAGAGGTAGAGGTGGAAGGAATTACTTTGGAAGAAATGCAGGTAGAGGATTCCAAAGTCAACAATACAACAACACCTACTACAATTATGCTTCAGATCAAAAGGAAGATTCAACATTGATAATGAATGCAACTTGTGAAAGGCAGAGTGAAGATCAAAGAGTCTTCTACATTGACTCAGGGTGTAGCAATCACCTGAGTGGTAACATATCTTTGATGACTGATTTGGAAAGTAAAGTTTTTAATCATGTTGTCCAAACAGGTGACAACACAAAGCACAATGTGAAGTCAATAGGATCAGTGAAGGCCAAGGATGGAAGCACCTTATTGAGTAAGGTCTTGTATGTTCCTACAATCCCTAAGAATTTGATAAGTGTAGGACAAATTGTTGAAAAGGGATATGAAGTAAGGTTTACTAATGATGGAGTATATGTGGAAGACCCTAGCCAAGGGTATAAACAGATTGTTTCAGGAAAAAAAGAAGGAAGACTATTTACATTGAAGATTCAGGGTAACATTGGTCATGCAATGTTCACATATGGAGGACATAAGATCTCTGAGTTAGATCTTTGGCACAAGAGGCTTGGACATTTCAATGAAAGAGGTATTAAAGATATGGTTAACAATGGTTCAGTGCTTGGATTGCCTAATGTTGCAGGTCAACATATGACATACAAATGTGAGGCATGTCAATTAGGTAAGGCTCATAAACATTCTTATTCCAAGCATGGTTTTATGCACTCAGAGAAGCTTGAGTTGGTACACACAGATGTGTGGGGACCATCAAAAGATTTCAGTATAAATGGATCAAGGTATTATGTGATTTATGTTGATGATGCTACTAGGTGGATCACTATCTATGTGATCAAAGATAAGTCAGAAGTGTTTAATACATTTAAACACTATCATGCATATGCAGAAAGAATTACAGGTCATAAGTTGAAGAGACTAAGGTCAGATGGAGGGGGAGAGTATTTCTCAAATGAGTTCAGTGATTATTTATGGAATGCAGGTATAAAAAGGGAAATTACTTGCAGGTACTCTCCTCAACAAAATGGTGTTGCAGAAAGGAGAAATAGAACTATTGTTGAGTTTGCAAGATCCATGATGAAGGAGAAAAATTGCCCTAATTATTTGTGGGCTGAGGCTGTAAATACAGCCACTTACTTGGTTAATAGGCTACCATGTAAAGCCTTGCAGGGTATGACACCATATGAGGCTTGGTGGGGTAAAAGACCTACCTTAGATCATTGCAGAGTTTTTGGGTGTGTGGCATATGCATATGTGCCATCACAATTAAGACACAAATTGGAACCCAAAGCTGAAAAGTATGTTTTCATTGGCTATGATGATAAGCAGATGGGCTATAGATTGTGGAGTCCATCAACAAAACAATTTATGGTTTCTAAAGATGTTACATTTGATGAACAAAACACTTGGTATGCAGGTACAATCAACATCAATACAGGTGATGAAGAAGAAGTGAGTCAAAGAAAAGGTAAATCAAAAGTTCAAATATTTGATGAGCAAGAGAATAATGAAGTGCAGGTTGAAGTGGAAGAGACACCAAGATTTGATCCTGAATGTGAAGAGCCAGAAACCTCAAGGAGTGGAGAACTCAGAAGGTCAACAAGAAATAGGTGGCAACCTACAAGGTATAGTTATGATACTTCATTTCTAGCCACAAAAGATTATGCATATATGGTGAATACAGATGAAGACCCTTCTACATATGAAGAGGCAAAAGGTAAGGAAAAATGGGAGAGTGCTATGCAGGAAGAATATGATGCACTATTGGAGAATCAAACTTGGGATTTGGTTCCTAAACCAAATAGTCAGAAGATTATTGGATGCAAATGGGTCTACAAGACAAAAAGGTTTGCAGATGGAAGTGTGTCTAGGTACAAAGCTAGACTTGTGGTCAAAGGCTTTGCTCAAACATATGGTATTGATTATGATGAGACCTATAGTCCTGTGGCAAAAATGACAACCATAAGGACACTTATTGCTATTGCTGCATGTAAAGGTTGGAAGCTATGTCAACTTGATGTGAAGAATGCTTTTTTGAATGGTTATATTTCAGATGATGTATTCATGGAGCAACCTCAAGGGTTCAGAGATAAAAGGTATCCAGATCATGTGTGCAAGCTCAAGAGAGCTTTGTATGGCTTGAAGCAGGCCCCAAGGGCATGGAACTATAGACTTGTGAAGTTCCTAAAAGAACTTGGTTTTCAGGTGTCTAAAGCAGATAGTAGCTTGCTTGTCAAGGCAAGTGAAAATGGTTTCATATACATGTGCATATATGTTGATGATATAATTCTTACAGGTACAGATGAAGAAGGAATACAAAAGCTCAAGAGGCAAATGGAAAAGGAGTTCAAGATAAGTGACTTGGGAGACTTGTCATACTTCTTGGGCATGGAGATTACATATACTCAACATGGAGTATTTGTGACCCAAGAAAGGTATTTGAAGAACTTGTTAATCAAGTTTAAAATGGATGATTGCAGGGTAGCACCTACACCAATGGAGGTGAATCACAAATTGAGTAAGTATGGAGGTGAAGAATTCAAGGACATGAGACAATATCAGAGTTTGGTTGGTAGCCTTATCTATGCTACTCTAACTAGACCTGATTTATCATATGCAGTAGGGGTTTTGTCTCAATTTATGCATTGCCCAAGGAAAGAACATTGGATTGCAGGACAAAGGGTGTTGAGGTACATTAAGGGTACACTCAATGAAGGTTTGTATTATGGGTTTACCTCAGATACAAATATCAAAATTTATAGTGATGCAGATTGGGCAGGTAATCCAGATGATAGAAGATCTACATTTGGGTACATGTGTTATGTGGGAGATAAACTTATCTCATGGTGTTCCAAGAAGCAACATACAGTTGCTTTATCTTCTACAGAAGCAGAGTATAAAGGCATGGTTGAAGCTGCAAAAGAAGTAATTTGGGTTAAGACCTTGATGAAGAGTCTTGACATTGTGCATGGAATACCAATCATATATGGAGATAACATGAGTTCATTGTATTTAGCTGCTAATCCTGTTTTTCATGCCAGGACCAAACACATTGAGATTCAGTATCACTTCCTAAGAGAGAAAGTGATGGATAAGGAGATTGAAGTCATACATACTTCAACAAAGGATCAGATAGCTGATATGCTTACAAAGAGCTTGGATGGACCAAAGCTACAGAAGTTTAAGGACATGGCAGGTATAAAAAAGAAAGGAGAAACCTCAATTGATGATTGAGGGGGAGCTGTTGGTGCATATCAATCACCAATTGAAGATTTGGAGTGAAGAAAATGGATACATTCACAAGAGTGAAGGACATGTACACATATGTACATTAGTTTTGACATAGGTTACATATACTTATGTTTTGATGAGAGTTTGTACATAGATGTCTATAAATACTTTTGAAAAATGTCGGGCAAAGATAGAGAGCAGAAAAGAGAAGACAAAGAGAGACCATGTATGAGCATAGGAATAGAGAAATTAGTGATTGAAAATGTCAATAGACAGTTGAGAAAGAAGTTGAAGTCTCTCTCACTTTTCAGTTGTAGTCTTCTCATGAAATGAAGGAAATGTTGCGCCCGATGTTTCTGCGTCTACTCCGTCTGTGGTAGATCATTTGTGAAATCCTTTTGAGGATATCTAAGTTGTTAGTTGATGAGTTTGTGGTTTGAATTTCAGAGTCTAATTGTAAACAGGTGAAGAGAATTGCTGGTAGGAACATTCACATGTATTGAGTGTTTACAGCTCTCTGAAACAGGCGCACTTTTCGAGTCCAAAGAAATGAGTAGTGCTCAGCGCACAGTGTAAAGTTTTACACATATGATAGCTTAAAATCTAAGTTGAGAGATAAGCTATCTTCAGTCAAAAGGATTTGGCAAAACGGGTTCGACATTGTGAGAACCAAAGTTAAGAAGTTAGGGGTGTAGAATCGACTGTTCTGAGTAACAGTTTCTGACATAGGTAACTTGTGAAATGGATTTCTCAAGTTATACTATAGCTTTTGAAGTAATTTAACTTGGAGGTGTTGCGCAATCCCTAGGAGATGATTCGTATAAAGTTTCATCAAAAACTTTACATGTTTGATAAGTCAATGTGAAGAAATTCTGCAGCAGACTTTTCTGTGTTTCATCTTCTTCACAGATTTTCTTAATTTTGATAATTTGAAGATTGGACCTCAAATTTAGTGAAGGTTTTGACTTACTCTTGATATAGAGGTGTTCTAAATTCAAGAGTAGGTTGTTCTTTTGGAGATTAACACTCTCCATCAAGTGTGTTAGTGAATGGGTTGAAAAAATATGTGCCTTGTGCACGGCATTGTAATGTGGCCCTATGCATGCTTACTCGGGTAATGCATTGGAAGAAGTATGGTGCAAGAATTTGGGCCTTGAGCTAAGTGCTCAAGGGTATGCTGATGAAGAGGTTTCCTAATCTATCATTGTTATAGTGTTGCCAAGGTAGTGGGTGTTGAAAATCAAGTCTCAATCATGCAAAAAGGCTCAACCACGAATTTTGCAAGTGGACCAATCAAAAGGGAGGACCCAAAGTTGTGGAATAAAGTTAGAATCTCCATTAAACTCAATCAAATTCAAATCACATCAAATCAGCCACCAAAAAGTGCACCTAAACTGATTGGTGGGTGGTTAGCTAGATTGTAGGAAAAGTAAAACTCTATATAAGCATCATCCCCCCTTTCAGCCCCCTTGCTTGCTTACCTCATTTTCTCATGGTTTTGCTCCTCTCTATCTAGAGGTGTAGATAGACTTTTCCAAATCTGATTGTACCAGATTGTAGAGCATTGTTTGCTCTCTCATTGTACTAATTTTCATTTATTTCAAGCTTCATTTGGTCTCTCATATAGTGCCCTGAACTTTGCCAAAGTTTCAAGTTATTTGACTGAGTGAGTTGTGAGAAACTGCCAACTTTGTGAAGGTATATCTCTGCACATAGTCAAAGAATGTTGCAAAGAGGTAGCCTATTTTGCAGAGGGTGCTTCTCCTAGTTGGAATATTCATTTTGGATGATTTAAAGCTTATTGGGTAGCTCTTACAATCTTCTCTAAGTTTGAAAAATTTCATTTTAAGTCTCTTTACTGGTGGAGATGAAAGTTGACAACAGTGAGCATATATCATTGCTTGTGGACCTAGTGGAGGGAAGCCATCTTCCATTATTGCATTGGGGTGTTAGAATCATCCCCCATCAGTGGTATCAGAGCCATTTTGGAGTCTTGGAGACATTAGTGGGCAGCATATTGAAGATTTGAAGGTATCAAGGCAACTCGTGGAAGCATAGGGAGGACTTATCAAAGTAAGAAGACATTGAAAGGGGGTTACATCAATCGAGATCTCAACTAGTCAAAGGTTTGCAAGGGACAAGCTATCAAAAGACAATATCCAAACCTTTTAAAGCATACAAACACTTGAGGAGAAGATAGAGGAGCATCTTAGAGCTCAGTATGGTTGAGTATAATGCACAAATAGAGAAGTTAGAGAAAGGCAATTATCAACCATGGAAATTTAGCAACTACCTTATGGGCGAAGGATTGTGGGGATTAGTGAGCGGCACAGAGCCAATGCCTCATGTACATGATCCGACACTTCAACGAGAGGTCAAGGCACTTAATGAATAGATAGAAAGGGATTGAAGAGTCATATTCATTCTATCCTAACACATAAGCAATAGCATGATAGGGCATATACAAGACTTGGACACATCCAAGAAGGTTTGGGAAACCTTGGAGAGATTGTACTCTTCATCAACCAAGGCAAGGAAGATTCACATCAACAATGAGCTGAATAATCTTAGGAAATCACCAAGTATTAACATAAATGAGTACATTTTGAAGGTTAAGGAGCTTGCAGATGCTCTAGGCTCAATTGTGAGCCGAATCAAAGATGATGATCTTGTCGCACACACTCTCAATGGATTGAGAGAGGATGAAACGTGGAAAGCATTCACCACATCAGTTTATGTGAGAGATTCCCTACCAGAATTTGATCAATTAGTCATATTGATGGTGACCGAGGAGATGAACTAAGGAGTTTCACAATCAAAGGGCAGCCAAGCCCAAGTTTTCTATGTAGGTAGAGGCAAAGGCAAAAGAGGTGGACGAAACTCCCAAGGAAGAGGGGGAAGAAGGTCAAACTCAAGCTCAAGCAACCAAGATGGCTCCAACCAAAGCTATGGATCAAGAGGAAGAGGAAGGAGTAGAGGAAGAGGAGGAAGATCACATGGAAGAGAAGCATCCAATGGAGAATGCTACAATTGAGGAAAACCGGGGCATTATGCAAGAGATTGTTGGTCCAAAGGAAGAGGCAATCAAGGATACAGAAGGAACCAAGGTAATTATGATAGTACTTCAGCAAATTAAAAAATGAGAACTTTCTTATGTTGTATGGGTCAAGTGAAAGAGTGAATTCAAATTTTACATGGTACATTGATAGTGGTTGTAGCAACCATATGAGTTGCAATAAAGATGTTTTCTTTAATTTACACTCACCCATCACTCAAGAACATGTAGAGATAGGGGATGAAAGTGAGCACAAGATTACATATGTGGAAGATGTTGCATTGAATGGATCTCAAAGCTCCAAGGTGTTGAAGGATGTGTTGCATGTGGCAACCATCACAAAGAACTTGGTTTCGGTAGGTCAAATGGTTGAAAGAGGTTATGAGGTGAGGTTCAATGATCAAGGATGCGTTTTTGAAGACCCCATGTAGGAATAAAAGCTCATAGCAAAAGGAAAGAAGCAAGGAAGACTCTTCACCATGGAGGTAAAGCCATCAACCCCTCACACTGTCTACTTGTCAATTGGCAATAAATAGATTGCAGAAATCGACTTATGGCATAAAAGAATTGGGCACATAAACTTACAAAGGATGAAGGACATGCAAAGGAAGGGCTTGGTGAGTGGTCTACCCGATCTTATATCTCAGAATATGCAACATTTTTGCCATGCTTGTCAATTAGGAAAACAAAGTATATTGCCATTCAAGAAGGGAGCACATGTGAGCAATGAGTGTTGAATCTCATACACACATATGTATGAAGGGAGCCATTAATTGGAGGTAGTAGATATTTTGTCACATTTACAGATGATCATTCAAGGTTTGTTTGGATGTACTGAATGAAGTCAAAGTCAGAGGTGTAGAAACAGGGAAGTATATAAAGACTCTCAGATCGGATGGAGGGGAGAGTATTTTCAAATGAATTTTAAGATTTTTTACATGACCATGGCATCAAAAGGCAATTCACTTGCAGGTATACACCTGAACAAAATGAGGTGGCAGACAGGAAGAATAGATACATAGCAGAAGTGGCTAGAGCATTGTTTAATGAAATGAATGTTCCTAACTCTTATTGGGCTGATGCAACAAATACAGCCATATACATTATGAATAGGTGTTCAACCTCAGGAGTACATGGAGTTACACCTTATGAAGTTTGGTGTGGTAAGAAACCCAACCTTTTACATCTCAAACTATTTGGTTGTGTGTGTTATGTTCACATACCTCAAGAATTGAGACACAAGTTAGACCCGAAGGCAGATAGGTGCATATTGCTTGGATATTCTTCAAAGAAAAAGGGTTCTAGATGCTATAATCCCTACACCAAAGAGCTTAAGGTTTCTAGGGATGTAATATTTGATGAGTTGCTGCCTTGATATGGTAGCAAAGATGTGTTACAAGTTGATGATGCATATGAAGCCGAGAAGAAGTTCAAAGAGCAACAACAAAGCATGGAGATAAGTGGTCCAACCACTTCAAGCACACCATCAGAGGAGAGTCCTACATCAGCTTGGCATGGAAGGACAAGGAACGAAGCTCATTCAAGTGAAGGAAGTAGCAAAGGAAAGGAAAAGGCAAATGACGAAGACCATCAATGGGTAGACATGGAATCTACAAGTGACGAAGATATGAAAAAAATTAGAAACTCTAGGATTTAAATCATCTAAACCAAGGAGGAGGAGATTCCTACCACCTAATGGTGAGGTAAGGTCATCAAATAGCGTTAAATACCCTGTTCAAAGGTTAACTTATGATTCATTCATTGCAAGACACTATGCATACATGAGTCAAGTTATAGCTTGTGAAGAACCTAACTTTTTTGAAGAAGCAAATAAGCATAGGGAATGGATTGAAGCCATGAGGAGGAAGTAAAAGCACTTGAAGAAAATGATACTTGGTCATTGGTGCCAAGAACAAAGGACATGAAAGTCATTGGCAACAAATGGGTGTACAAGGTAAATAGGCATGCATATGGGAGCATCTCTAGGTATAAAGCAAGGCTGGTTGCCAAAGGTTTTGCTCAAAACTATGGCATTGACTTTGAGGAAACCTAACAAGTCAATGCAATTTCAGCATCAAAAGGTTGGAAGATGTACCAGTTGGAGGTGAAGGATGCTTTCCTAAATGGAGATCTTGAAGAGGTAGTCTTCATGGAGCAGCCCCAAGGCTTTGAAGATGAGAGGTTTCCACATCACATATGCAGGCTAAAAAAGGCTCTTTATGGACTCAAGCAAGCCCCAAGAGCTTGGAACCAAAGACTTGTGGAATACTTGGTAAAATGTGGATACAATCAGAGTCATGCAAACTCGTCATTCTTTGTGAAGAAGGAAGGTAGCAAAACTGTTTTCATTTGTATATATGTTGATGATTTGATCATTACACGGGATGATGAAGCCAACATCAAGGACATAAAGAGGAAGCTTGGATGTGAGTTTAAAATGTCAGATTTAGGGATTTTAAGGTACTTCCTTGGGATTGAACTACTATATAAAGAGGAAGGTATATACTTGATGCAAAGGAAATACATTCTAGATCTTTTGAAGAAGTTTGTCTTGTGTGATTGCAAGTCCATTTCAAATCCATTAGAAGTAAATGGTAAACTAAATGCTCATGAAGGTGAAAAAGTGAAGGATGTCACCATGTATAGGTCAATAATTAGCTCTCTCTTGTATGAGACTATGAGAAGACCAGATATTGCACATGTAGTTGGAGTGTTATCTCAATTTTTGCAAGAACCAAGAGTACCTCATCTTGTTGCAGCCAAAAGGTTACTTAGGTACCTCAAAGGATCAGTGAATGAAGGTCTATATTATCCATTTGATGATGGATTAAAAGTACAAGCTTATTGTGATGCTGATTGGGCAGGTTCCAAAGATGACAGGAGGAGCACTAGTGGATATGTTATGATGCTAGGGAAGAAGACCATCTCATGGATGGCAAAAAACAACCAACAGTGGCTCTCTCATCGACCAAAGCTGAGTATAGAGGCTTAGCACAAGTCTCATGTGAGCTTGTGGCTCAAGAAGTTGTTTGTTGATCTTGATTTGCAGGTTAAGCAAGTACCTATTTTTTGTGACAACATAAGTAGCATATGCTTGGCTCAAAATCCGGTGTTCCATGCAAGGCCGAAGCATATAGAAGTGCATTACCACTTTATTAGAGAGAAGATCACGTCAAAGGATGTCAAGGTGGAGCATGTCAATACAAAGGACCAATATGCAGATATGTTTACCAAAGCGTGGATGGAGTAAAGCTACAACACTTCAAGGCATCCATTGGAATGAAGGACCTAGGCATTGAGACTTGAGGGGGAGTGTTGAAATGTTGGAGTTAGACGTCTGCGGAAGCACGCGAACAGCACAAGGAAGAAGAAGAAGCTTGGAGCACAACACACAAGACAGAATGTATTACTAGAGAATGTACAAAGATAAGTAGCCCATTAGGGCAATAGGCGTATATACAAGCCGGGGGAAAAAAACCTCCTAAAGAGGGAAAAAAGTGCCCCGACGGTCCTAGAGTGTTCACACACATCACTACCTAAATATATCAACAAATCCCCCCTGGGAGTGATGCGGTGAACAAGGAGCTGGCACTCATGTATAAGGAAGTGCCGAGCTATGTGGAAATCACTCCACAAAAGGAAGTAAGCCCAAAGCTTTGCGGAAAGCTTCAAACTTCTCCCTAGGCAGAGCCTTCGTGAAAAGGTCTGCAATGTTCTCCTGCGTGGGCACATATGCCAAGCTGATCTCCCCAGCAGAGAACCTCTCCCTGACATAGTGATAATGCACCTCAATGTGCTTAGTGCGAGCATGGAACACAGGGTTCCTCGCAACTGCCAATGCGCTCTGACTGTCAGTGAAGATGGTGGTGGCAGAAGACTGGCCAACACCCAAATCAGCCATAAGGCGTCTGAGCCACACACACTCAACAGTCGCTGTGAAAGATGCCCTATACTCAGCCTCACAACTGGAAGTGGCCACAGTAGGCTGCTTCTTGCTCAACCAAGATATACATGAGCTACCAAGCATGAAGCAAAAACCACTGGTGGACACACGAGTGTCATAGCAACCAGCCCAATCTGAGTCAGAAAAAGCATGCAAATCTGGCGGTAGTGATCCCCCCTTGGGATAAAACAACCCAAGTAGCCGAGTACCACTCAAGTAGCGAAAGATGCGCTTAACCGCTTTCCAATGCGTGACTCCTGGGCAATGCATAAACCTGCTCATCTGTGAGACAGCAAACTGAATATCTGGCCGAGTAATGCATAAGTAAATCAAGCATCCAACAGCCTGCTGATAGAGAACAGCATCAAATGCATCTCCAGCATCATGAAGACTCAATCGTAAACCTGTCTCCATAGGAGTGGCAATAGGCTTACAGTCTTCAAGGCCAAAACGCTACAATAATGTGTCAATATATTTCGTTTGACACAAAGCCATTCCACCATCAACTTGCATAAACTGAATGCCCAAATAGTGATGCAAATGCCCCAAATCAGACATCTCAAATGAGGCATGCAAATCAGCCTTGAAATCAGCAATATGCTTCTCAAGAGGACCAGTGAGCAGCATGTCGTCTACATAGACAACAATGATCAGAAGCACATCATTAGCACGCTTAACATATAAGGTGCTTTCAGTTGGACTGTTCTCAAAACCATGTGCAATCAGATAGCCATGTATTTTCTCATACCAAGCACGTGGTGCTTGCTTTAGACCATATAACGCCTTCTTTAACCTGCACACCTGGTTTTCATGCCCTTTCTGCACAAAGCCACGGGGCTGAAAAACATACACTTCTTCATGCAAGTCACCATTCAGAAATGCTGTTTTAATGTCCAACTGATGTACATTCCAACCATGATGGGCTGCAAGTGCACAAATGCTCCGAACAGTAGTCATACGGCATGTAGGTGCAAAGGTCTCATCAAAATCAATGCCTCTTTCCTGTGCATAACCCTTTGCAACAAGCCTAGCCTTATACCTGTCAACTGTACCATCAGGTTTACGCTTCAGCTTGTATACCCACTTAGTGCCAATGGCCTTCTTGCCAGGAGGCAAGTCACATAAAGACCATGTACCATTCTTCATTATAGCATCATATTCAGATTGCATAGCAGCCTTCCAATTTTCTGAATTTTGTGCTTCATCAAAAGAAACAGGCTCATTCTCATCACGGAGACTAGATGCAGCCATAGCATAGCAATCTGATGCAAAGGAGGTACTATGAGAGCCTGAACGAGTACGATATGACAAAGGTGCATCTAATTTGCTGTCACGCAAAGTCTGCACCAGCCATTTTGGCATAGTTTTTGCCTGTTCAATATCAGCTCTCTCATCAACAAGTGCATCATGTAAATCTGCATCAGAAATGGAATGATCTGCATCATCATATGAAACCTGCAAAGGCTGAGAAGTTGCCTCATTGGGACCAGCGCTAGCCTGTCCACCTGTAAAAAGAGGCATCAAAGTATCATACATGTCTTTGGAGCTAACAGATGTCTCCTTAGTACATGAAAGCAATGGCTCAATAGCATCTTCCACAAAGACAACATCACGGCTAACCAGAATGCGTTTAGTCTGTGGATGATACAGACGATAGCCTTTACTTTCAGAACTGTACCCAACAAAAATACATTTTACTGCCTTATCATCCAATTTTCTGCGATGTTGTTCAGGCACTAATGCATATGCCAAACAACCAAAAACACGCAGATGAGCAACAGATGGCTTGCGGTCATGCCAAGCCTCATATGGAGTGATAGACTGCAACGCTTTGGTGGGACACCTGTTCAGTACATATGCTGCACACATGACAGCCTCAAGCCAGAAACTATGTGGTAAAGCCTGACTTTTGACCATGCACCTCGCCATCTCCATGAGTGACCTGTTCTTTCGTTCAGCAACTCCATTCTGTTGAGGTGTATACGGCACTGTACACTGGTGTTTTATCCCACGTTCAGCCAGAAATGCATTAAAATCTGAAGACATATATTCCCCCCCTCGATCAGAACGGAGGGTGCCCATTTTACATGCTGACAGATTTTCAGCCAAAACCAAAAACTGTTTGAAGCACATGAACACTTCGGACTTTGCTTTGAGTGGATATACCCATGCATGCCTGGAAAAATCATCAATGAAAGTCACGAAGTAAAGGTAATTTCCAAAAGAGGGTGTCTGCATAGGACCACAGACATCACTATGTACAAGCTGCAATTTCTGCATAGCCCGAACTGAACCATCTTTTGGAAAGGAAGAACGCTGCATTTTGCCCAAAATACAGCCTTCACAAACATGTTTTCCAGGTGCCTCAAGTTTGGGCAAAGAGGACACCATTTCAGATTTCTGCAGGCGTAACAAGCTAGCAAAATTCAAATGACCAAAGCGTGCATGCCAAAGCTTTGCATCTGACATAGCCTGAGAATCATGAACTGCACATGCCGAATCATTCACAGATCTTTCATAGTCTATGAGCTTATACAGCCCACGACATAAAATGCCAGAAGCAATAATCACATCGCCATTTGAGAGATCATGGACTGTACACCTGTCATCAATGAATTTCACAACCAAGCCAATCTTGGCTAATGCAGAAACTGATAACAGGTTCTTTTTGATCCCTGGCACAAATAAAGCATCTGACAAAGTGAAAGAACTACCATCAGCAGTAGTCAGAATGATCTTACCAACTCCCATAATAGGATAAGAGGAGTTATTGGCGCATGTGACAGTATTCCCTGTAGGGGCAGGCTCGAGTGAAGAGAAGAAACTGCGCTGCGAGGTAATATGTTTGGTCGCCCCACTGTCAAAGTACCAAACATCTGAGTCTACTGCAGACATGCACTGATCATGAGAAGATGGGTCAAAACTGCAGACAGTAGTAAACGCCCATTCTTCTTCCTGCACAAGATTTGCAGACTCTGTTTTTGGTGTAGAGGCCTCTGCAACAACCATTCCAGCCTCTTTCTTCTTTGCCTCTTTAGCAGCCAGTTTTGGACAGTTCTTTATAATATGATCATTTCCTTTACAGTACTTGCAGAACAATTTCTGCTTTTCTGATTTCTTCTCATCTTTATCCTGGTTCTTCGATTGTGCAGCATTTGCAGATTTCTGCTTACTAGTAGAAGAGCTCCATTTTCCTTTGCCCTTCTGACTAGGCAAGAAAGCTTGATCTGCAACACGCATAATGGACCTGTTCTGCCTGGACTGATCTTCCTGCAACAGAACAGAGACTAATTCCTCAAATGACAAGGCATTCGGATTGCCTTTCATCATCAATCGAAGAGTAGAGGCAAAACTCTGATATGAATCAGGAAGGCCATTCAGAACGGTCTGCACAAGTGAGCTATCTGGTATAACCTCATCAGCAGAAATCAATTGTTCCTTCAGGTCTTTGATCTTTGTAAGAAAACTGTCCATCGAATCACCTTCATTCATGTGCTCACTCTCCAACTGTTTTCGGAGGTAAGCAACACGAGCCTCATTCCTAGCCTGGTACAAAGTGGTAAGTGTATCCCAAGCATCCTTTGCTGTTCTGCAAGAGCGAATGTGAGGAATAATGGCACGTTTGACAGACAAAGCTATCAATGCATGTGCCTGGGCATCTCTGCCATCCCAACGAATCTGCTCTGCAGTAGGTGCAACAGAAACAGCAGCACGAACAGGAATCTGCGGAATATCATCTTCGACACCATCTTCATCAGCTCCAACACCTGTATTTGCAGTACCTGTCGTTACAGGTGTAACAGGACGTCTTTCAACACCCTGCACAATGTTCCACAATCCTTTTGCAACCAGTACATGTCGCATCATATAAGCCCATAATGGGTAGTTGGTACCATCCAACTTATCCTCAACAGCCAACATACGGAATACATCACTGCTTTCAGCCATGGCCGGTGACTAAAATACCTTGATGCAGAAAATTGACTGTATCTCAAAAAGTTGAACAGAACTGCCCACACGAGTTCTGCTAGACCTGTAACAGACTTCGAGACGCTTAAACTGGCGAACAGAAACTGGTATATACCTTTGGCACAAAAGGACGAAATAGCCTGCACAAGCACTGCGATAGTGCGTTCGGAGGCCGAAACGAGCTCAGATCGCGATTTCGGCACCACAGAGCGAAGCAGTTTTGATCTCGGAAACACCCTGAGTATGCTCACCAAATTTTGTGCGAATCTGAGACTGCAAACGGAGGAGTGTCGACGGCGCCCTAGAAGAAGCAACGACCTGCTCTGATACCAATTGTTGGAGTTAGACGTCTGCGGAAGCACGCGAACAGCACAAGGAAGAAGAAGAAGCTTGGAGCACAACACACAAGACAGAATGTATTACTAGAGAATGTACAAAGATAAGTAGCCCATTAGGGCAATAGGCGTATATACAAGCCGGGGGAAAAAAACCTCCTAAAGAGGGAAAAAAGTGCCCCGACGGTCCTAGAGTGTTCACACACATCACTACCTAAATATATCAACATGAAAATCAAGTCTCAATCATGCAAAAAGGCTCAACCACGAATTTGGCAAGTGGACCAATAAAAAATAAGGACCCAAAGTTGTGAAATAAAGTTAGAAGCTCCACCAAACTCAATCAAATTCAAATCACATCAAATCAACCACCAAAAAGTGCACCTAAACTAATTAGTGGGTGGTTAGCTAGATTGTAGGAAAAGTAAAACTCTATATAAGCATCATCCCACCTTTGTTTCTTGAGTTGTATGCATTCCATGAGTTTCCCACTTAGTTTAGTGAAGTCATAAACTCCAACAAGAAGCCCCCTTGCTTGCTTACGTTTTTTTCTCATGATTTTTCTCCTCTCTATCTAGAGGTGTAGTTGGGCTTTTCCAAAACTGATTGTACCAAATTGCAGAGCATTGTTTGCCCTCTTGTTCTACTCATTTTCATTGATTTCAAGCTTAATTTGGTCTCTCATATAGTACCTTGAGCTTTGCCAAAGTTTCAAGTTATTTGACTGAGTGATTTGTGAGAAATGCCAACTTTGTGAAGGTATATCTTTGCACATAGGCAGAGAGTGTTGCAAACAGGTAGCTTGTCTTGCAGAGGGTGGTTCTCCCAGATGGAATATCCATTTTTCATGCTCTAAAGCTAGTTGGGTAGCTCTTGTAGTCTACTATAAGTTTGCAAAATTTCATTTTAAGTCTCTGTACTCGTGCAAAGAAAAGTTCAGAATAGTGAGCATATATCACTGCTTGCGGACCTAGTGGAGGGCAGCCATCTTCCATTGTTGCATTGGGGTGTTAGAATCATCCCCCATCAATGGGTTCTTACCATGGTGAATGTCTAGCCGATGTTTATCTCTTGTACTCCCATCACACTGGACAATGTGTACATTTGGATGTCCCATTCTAGATCTTACTCAGGGTTGGGTTGCTCTAGCATGCATTGATAAGGGGAAATGTGGAACCCTTGTTCTCAAGAAAAAATTGGGAAACTTTCTCTATATGTGAATGATAAATTTAGGGATTAATCCAATGTTATTTTTATACATATTCAGGTGGTGTATGTCATCTCTATGTCGGGATTAATTGTTATTTCTCTTGTAGGCATTCCGTTTTTTACTATGGCTAAACAAATATCTACTATGGTAACTAACTTAGTGAATATACTTACAAGCATAGTGAACATGCTAACTAGCACAATCACTTTGCTGATTACCACCATCACTATGCTAGGTAGCAGAGTTAGTATGCTAAATAGCATGGCCAATGTGTAGCTTAGTAAATATACCTACAAACATAGTGAATATGCTATATGGCACATTTAAGATGCTAATTAACTTAGTCATTATGCTAACTAGCAGTCATTATGCTAATTAACATAATCATTATGTTAATTAGCATAGTTAGTATGCTAGTACCATTTGTATATTAATCAGCACATTCCATATGCTAATTGTGATAGTGTGTATGCCAATTAGCACAATCTCACATGCTAAATATCATAGTCAATATACTAAGTAGCACAGATAGTATGTTGACTAACACAATAAGTATGATAATCAACACAATCCGTATGCTAATTAGCATAGTTATTATTCTAATTAGAACAAATAAATATGCATGATCAATGTAAGATTAATGAAATGTATCGAAATGGTACTACACAAGAAGATGTTGATATGTCTCAATATGATGAAGGTGACACCCTTGCTCTCAACAATGGTAGACCCGAAAGGAAAGATATTGTCAAGATCTCAATTTCTATGTCTAATCCTTCTAAGAACTATAGAAAATAATGATTTGTTTTTCAATTCTTGTTGTCTTCATTTTGGTTTGTCCTTCCCTCCCCTAGATTTTCACCATGAATTCTTTAAATCTACTTTCTTTCAATATTAGAGGCCTTATGGATCTTGTTAGGGCCAAGTGCATGGCTAAATGGATGTTTGACTTGTCTTTATGTCCTTACATTCTATGTTTACAAGAGATCAAGATTAGTGATAATAAGCTCTTGAATAATATTAACTCTCTTCTAATACATCAATGGATTGCTGACCACCACCCCAGGGCAAAGATGGGTTTGCTATAGGCATTTCCAATGCTATTTGTTACCTGATCAAGAATATCTTTATTAGCTCCTCTCACCAATGAGTGGTAGTCACCCTTAACGAGCCCATAAATTGTACTATCATTAGCTTCTATGCTTTAATTCTACCTCTAAAAGAATTGACTATTGGGAAGAGCTTAAATGTCTAGCTAGCCCCCTCCTTATTCTTGGTGGCTTTAACATGGTCATCTCACTTCAAGATAACATTAAGAACAAAGATAGTACCATAGGTGGCTATGTGAGGATGACTTGGTTCAACTTTATCACCTCTCATGACCTTGTTGATGTTTCTCAAAACTCTGGTTTCTCCTCAAATAATAGGAAAAAAGGGTTCTCCCATCATGCTACTAGATTAGATAGATGTTATATCAACATTTCCTTTCTTAAAAGCTTCTGCAATGTTTCTTACAACCTTAACTCATCTTTATTGATTTCTAAAAATAAACCCCTTTTGATTCATCTTAATGGTAACTACTCCAGTTGTAGATCTGGGTGGCCTCAGCTTGATGTTGCCTTCTACAAATCCATTGTGTTGTTGACAAGACTAAGAAATTCAGTTCTTATCATTTCTCCACTGGTGCTAATCCCTTTACTTTGTAGGAAAGATCAATAAAAGATATTTAGGCTCTCTTTACTCATTTAAAAAATATTTTCAAATAGATTAGAGCCAAAAGAAGACTATGTATTTCCAGGTAGCTTAACTCTCTTCACTCCACCCTTCTTGCTACCCCTAGTATGTTGGTGCAGACCAATCACCAATTGAAGGCTTGGAAGATCAAATGATGAAGGAAGAATTAATTCCTAAAGTGTGGAAGAAGATTACAATCAGATGACAAGAGAAGTGTACACATATGTACATTAGCATAGTCATAGATGACTTAGATCTTTTGTTCAGTAAGAATTATGTACAAATTATCTATAAATACCTTGAGAAAAGTCGGGGCATGTATGAGAGCATATGTGACAATAGTCAGATGTCAAGAATGAGGGAGATAGAAGTCAAGAGATAGAGGAAAGTGTTTTTGAGTTTGCTCTCATCACTCAGTTGTTTTTCTCTGAGTAAATGAAAAATTTTGCGCCCGATGTTTCTGCGTGTTCTCCTTCTACAGTAGATCAATTGTGGAATGCTTTTGTACAAGTCTAAGTTGAGAGTTGCTTGACCTCTGTGCAAAGTTTCAGCTTCCAATTGTAATCAGGCTGAGTGAATTAAGTGTAGGAACATTCATATGTGAAGTGTATTCATAGGTTCCTAAAACAGGCGCATATTTCGAAGTCAATGTTTTGATCATTTCTCCTAGCACAGTTTAAAGTTTTGCATGAGTGAGGGCTTAATCTTTAAGTTAGAAGATAAGCTACTTATGTCTAAAAGCATTTTGTAAAACGGGTTCTATTCAAGGAGAACCAAGTCTTAAAAGTTACAGGTGTAAAGTCGACTGTTTTGGATGACAGTTTCTGACATAGGTAACTTGTGAAATCAATTTCTCAAGTTATACTTAATCTTTTGGAGTAATTCAACTTGGAATAGTTGCGCAATCTTTAAGAGATGATTCGTACAAAGCTTCATCAAAAACTTTACACGTTTGATAAGTCAATGTAAGGAAATAGTGCAGCAGACTTTTCTGTGTATCACCTTCTTCACAGATTTGTTCATCTTTTGATAATTAGAAGTTGATCCTCTAAAGAGTGGAAAGTTTTGACTTATTCTTGGTATAGAGGTGCTCTAATCACAAGAATAGGTTATTCTTTTGGAGATTAACACTCTCCATCAGTGGTATCAGAGCAGGAGACATCAATTTGAAGAAAGAAGGATCCCGACTGCTGCAGATTCAAGAGATTCAACACTTGAAGGACTAAGAAGTGAAAGCTTGGAGTCAAAGCTCGAGGAGAAGACAAATTGACATCAAGAAAGGCAAAAGGAGTTCAATTCGAAGTAAAGGTACATACATTGTTTGTAAAGCTTGAAGTTTCAATACACAGGTGGATACAAGATGGGAGAAAGCTTGCAGATTGATAAGCTAGATAGGGAGAATTATCCAGCATGGTCCATGAGGATGGAAGCACACCTCATGAGCAAAGATCTTATATCATTTATTACAGGAGATGAAGAAAAACCAGAGTTTGCAGATCCAAGTATTCCTACTAGGGAAGAACTTGCAATGTTGAAGACTTGGATGAGAAAGGATGCTCAAGCAAGGAGTATCATCTACATGGCTGTAAATGATTACCTTCTACCTCACATCAGAGGTTTAGAAAGTGCCACAGATGTTTGGAATGCTTTGGAAGAGCATTTCCAAAATACAACTAAGTCAAGGAAGTCCTCACTATGGGCTGAGTTCACAACCTTCAAGAAGAAGAGCTCACAATCAATTTCAGATTATGTGGCAAGGATGAAAGATATTGCAGATAGCTTGGGAGCAGTGGATGAAGATATTGAAGAAGAAAAGTTGGTAAGACAAATACTTACAGGTCTAAGAGGTGATGAGAAGTGGAAGCCTTTTATCTTGTCCATAGAATTGTCACTTGATCACTTTACTCCTGATCTTAATCAATTGCTAGGACACATGCTAACCTTTGAGCAGGATCTTAAAGGAGACAATGATAGAAGTACAAGTCAAGCTATGTACTCCAAAGACAAGAAAAAGAATGGCAAGGGAAAGCAATCAAATGATGATGAAGGGAATTCAAATCAAGCCAACTTCACAAAAGGGAAGACAAATTTCAGAGGTAAAGGAAGAGGAGGTAAGAATAAAGATAATGCTAAAGCTTGTTGGATTTGTGGCAGAACAAATCATTTGGCAAATGATTGTTGGTATAATAATCAAAGTGGAGGATACAACAATCAGAATTATAGTCAAAGAGGTAGAGGAGGCAGAAACCAAAGAGGCAATTTCAGAGGAAGAGGTGGTAGGACATCATATGGTAGAGGAGGTGGAAGAAACTTCCAATCTCAGTCCTACAACAATAATTATTACAATTATGCATCAGATCAGAAGGATGACATGACTCTTATCCTGAATGCAACTCATGAATCAATGGGAGAAGATCAAAGAGTGTTCTATATTGACTCAGGGTGCAGCAACCATCTGAGTGGGAATCTATCCTTGATGACTGATATGGAAGCAAGGGTGAATGGACATACAGTTCAAACAGGTGACAATACCAAACATAAAGTGGAGAGCATTGGATCAGTTAAGACAAAGAGTGGAAGTACACTTCTGAGCAAGGTACTTTATGTTCCAACTATTCCTAAAAATCTGATAAGTGTAGGGCAAATTGTGGAGAAAGGATATGAGGTAAGATTTACAAATGATGGTGTCTATGTACAAGATCCAAATCAGGGATATAGAAACATAATTGTAGGTAAAAAGGAAGGAAGATTGTTTACTCTCAAAGTCCAAGGTAATGTGGGACATGCATTGTTTACCTATGGAGGTCAAAAGATGTCTGAATTAGACCTATGGCATAAAAGGCTAGGTCATTTCAATGAGAGAGCTATAAAGGAGATGTCAAAGAATCAGGTGGTGCTTGGATTGCCAAACATTGAAGGGCAACATATGGTGTACAAGTGTGAAGCTTGTCAATTAGGTAAAGCACATAAAAGTTCTTATAACAAATCAGGGTACAAGTATTCAAACATGCTTGAATTGGTTCATACAGATGTATGGGGTCCCTCAAGGGACTATAGCATAAATGGATCCAGATATTATGTGTTGTTTGTTGATGATGCAACCAGGTGGATTACTTTGTATGTAATCAAGGACAAATCAGAAGTCTTCAAGACATTCAAACACTTTCATGCTTATGCAGAAAGGATCACAGGACAAAAGCTAAAGAGGTTAAGATCAGATGGAGGGGGAGAGTATTTCTCAAAAGAGTTTGATGATTATTTGTGGAATGCAGGTATCAAAAGAGAAGTAACTTGCAGGTACTCCCCTCAACAGAATGGAGTAGCAGAAAGGAGGAATAGGACTCTTGTAGAATTTGCAAGAGCCATGATGAAGGAAAAGAATTGTCCAAATTATTTATGGGCAGAGGCCATTAATACTGCAACATACCTTGTGAATAGGTTGCCTTGCAAAGCTTTGGATGGAGGAACCCCTTATGAAGCATGGTGGGGTAAGAAGCCTAGTCTTGATCATTGTAAAGTATTTGGATGTATTGCATATGCTTATGTTCCTTCACAATTAAGACATAAGCTAGAACCAAAAGCAGAGAAGTATGTTTTTATTGGATATGATGATAGACAGATGGGTTATAGGTTGTGGAGTCCATCCACAAAGCAATTTCTTGTTACTAAAGATGTAACATTTGATGAGCAAAACATATGGTATACAGGATCACCAAATGAGTATACAGGTGTTGAAGAAATTCAAAGGAAAGGAAAGGCAAAGGTAAAAGTATGTGAAGAAATTGTTGATGAAGTTGACTCTAGATGTAGAGTGCAGGATCATGTAGAAGAAGGGCCAAGATTTGATCCAGAATCAAATGAGGCTGAAACTTCAAGAAGTGCAGAAATCAGAAGATCTACAAGAGAAAGGAAAGAGCCTATAAGGTATAGTTATGATACATCTTTCCTAACAACAAAAGATTATGCCTACATTGTGAAAACAGAAGAAGATCCAACTACTTATGAAGAAGCCAAAGGTAAACAGAATTGGGAGAAGGCAATGCAAGAAGAGTATGATGCTCTACTTGAAAATGAAACTTGGGAATTAGTACCAAGACCAAAGAATCAGAAAGTCATTGGATGCAAGTGGGTATATAAAACAAAGAGGTTTGCAGATGGTAAGGTGTCTAGATATAAAGCTAGACTTGTGGTCAAAGGTTATGCCCAAACTTATGGGATAGATTATGATGAAACCTTTAGTCCTGTTGCTAAGATGTCTACAATTAGGACATTGATTGCTATTGCTGCTTGCAAAGGATGGAAATTATCACAATTGGATGTGAAGAATGCATTTCTTAATGGATACATTGCAGATGAAGTATATATGGAGCAACCAGAAGGCTTCATGGAGTCAATTGG
The DNA here is from genome assembly GCA_020310875.1 of Ceratopteris richardii. Classification (NCBI taxonomy): domain Eukaryota; kingdom Viridiplantae; phylum Streptophyta; class Polypodiopsida; order Polypodiales; family Pteridaceae; genus Ceratopteris; species Ceratopteris richardii. The sequence continues at coordinate 70,048,100 of CM035432.1, read as the reverse complement.
ATCAGATTATGTGTGTAAGCTCAAGAGAGCTTTATATGGGTTGAAGCAAGCCCCAAGAGCTTGGAATTACAGATTGGTCAAATTCTTGAATGAATGTGGTTTTCAAGCATCAAAGGCAGATAGTAGCTTGCTAGTGAAGGCAAGTGAAAATGGATACATTTACATGTGCATTTATGTTGATGATATTATTGTTACAGGAACAGATGCTCAAGGAATCAATGAACTCAAGAAGAAAATAGAGAAGGAGTTTAAGATAAGTGACTTGGGAAACTTATCTTATTTTTTAGGAATGCAGATTGTGTATACTCAACATGGAGTATATGTTTCACAAGAGAGATACTTGAAGAATCTTCTAGTCAAGTTTAACATGGAAGATAGCAGGACCTCAACTACACCATTGGAGGTAAATCATAAATTAAGCAGGTATGGAGGTGAAGAGTTCAATGACATGAAGAAATATCAGAGTTTGGTAGGTAGTCTAATCTATGCTACCTTGACAAGGCCAGATCTATCATATGCAGTAGGTGTGTTGTCACAATTCATGCATTGTCCAAAGAAGACTCATTGGATTGCAGCCCAAAGGGTACTCAGATATATCAAAGGAACCCTAAGTGAAGGTTTGTATTATGGTTTCACTTCTGACACAAGAATCAAAGTGTTTAGTGATGCAGATTGGGCAGGTGACTCAGATGATAGAAGGTCTACTCATGGATATCTATGTTATGTTGGAGACAAGTTAGTGTCTTGGTGTTCAAAGAAGCAACACACAGTTGCTTTATCATCCACAGAAGCTGAGTATAAGGGAATGGTAGAAGCTGCAAAAGAAGTGATATGGTTGAAGACCTTGATGAAGAGTTTTGAGTTTGATCATAGTACTCCAATAATTTTTGGAGACAATATGAGTTCTTTGTATTTGGCAGCTAACCCTGTTTTTCATGCCAGGACTAAGCATATAGAGATTCAGTATCATTTCTTGAGGGAAAAGGTACTAGATAAAGAGATTGAAGTGATGTATACTCCAACAAAAGAACAAGTGGCAGATATGATGACAAAGAGTCTGGATGGACCTAAGTTACAAAGGTTCAAAGACATGGCAAGTATCAAGAAGACAGAGAAGACCTCAATTGATGATTGAGGGGGAGCTGTTGGTGCAGACCAATCACCAATTGAAGGCTTGGAAGATCAAATGATGAAGGAAGAATTAATTCCTAAAGTGTGGAAGAAGATTACAATCAGATGACAAGAGAAGTGTACACATATGTACATTAGCATAGTCATAGATGACTTAGATCTTTTGTTCAGTAAGAATTATGTACAAATTATCTATAAATACCTTGAGAAAAGTCGGGGCATGTATGAGAGCATATGTGACAATAGTCAGATGTCAAGAATGAGGGAGATAGAAGTCAAGAGATAGAGGAAAGTGTTTTTGAGTTTGCTCTCATCACTCAGTTGTTTTTCTCTGAGTAAATGAAAAATTTTGCGCCCGATGTTTCTGCGTGTTCTCCTTCTACAGTAGATCAATTGTGGAATGCTTTTGTACAAGTCTAAGTTGAGAGTTGCTTGACCTCTGTGCAAAGTTTCAGCTTCCAATTGTAATCAGGCTGAGTGAATTAAGTGTAGGAACATTCATATGTGAAGTGTATTCATAGGTTCCTAAAACAGGCGCATATTTCGAAGTCAATGTTTTGATCATTTCTCCTAGCACAGTTTAAAGTTTTGCATGAGTGAGGGCTTAATCTTTAAGTTAGAAGATAAGCTACTTATGTCTAAAAGCATTTTGTAAAACGGGTTCTATTCAAGGAGAACCAAGTCTTAAAAGTTACAGGTGTAAAGTCGACTGTTTTGGATGACAGTTTCTGACATAGGTAACTTGTGAAATCAATTTCTCAAGTTATACTTAATCTTTTGGAGTAATTCAACTTGGAATAGTTGCGCAATCTCTAAGAGATGATTCGTACAAAGTTTCATCAAAAACTTTACACGTTTGATAAGTCAATGTAAGGAAATAGTGCAGCAGACTTTTCTGTGTATCACCTTCTTCACAGATTTGTTCATCTTTTGATAATTAGAAGTTGATCCTCTAAAGAGTGGAAAGTTTTGACTTATTCTTGGTATAGAGGTGCTCTAATCACAAGAATAGGTTATTCTTTTGGAGATTAACACTCTCCATCATAGTAATCATGAGAAGATGTTGGCTCTCCAAGAGAGATCAAAGTATGAAGAGTTCCTTGAGGCTAGTAGTATTATTGCTTATTCAAGAGAATTTTGGTATGTAAACCTTCATAAACCTAACAAAAGCATGTTCTCATTAATGAAGAAAAATAATCTCAATGACTTCATACCTTTATTGTTGAAAAAATTCAGTGGAGTGGCTATCGATTTTAAGGAGAACTTGCAGGAGGATACCAGCTTCTTTACTCATGTTTTTCTAGCTCTCCCAATTGAGGGGAGGATATCCAAAGGGCCATGGCTTATATTTGTTGGAGTTTGAGGTCTATGAAAGCACCCAAACAACACAAGGAAGAAGAAGAAGCTTGGAGCATAATACACAATACATAATGTATTACTACTAGAATGTACAAAGATATATGACCCATTAGGGTTATAGGTGTATATACAAGCTGGGGGGAAAAAACCTCTTAAAGAGGGAAAAAAGTGCCCTGCAGGTCTTAGGGTGTTCACACACATCACTACCTAAATATATCAACAAATCCCCCCTCTGAGTGATCGGTGAATGAGGAGATGACACTCATGTATAAGGAAGTTCCAAGCTATGTGGAATCAATCCAAAAAAGGAATTAAGCCCAAAGACTTGCAGAAAGCTTCAAACTTCTCCCTAGATAGAGCCTTTGTAAAAAGGTATGTAGTGCTCTCTTGTGTGGGCACATATGCCAAACTAATCTCTCCAGCAGAGAACCTCTCTCTGACATAATGATAGTGCACCTCAATGTGCTTACTGTGTGCATGGAACACAAGGCTCCTGTAGCTCAGTGATGAGTAGCACCTCCTTTAATGTCAATCCGGGAAGACGTGAGGATGGTATGAAGACCTCGAGCAAGTGGCGGCACAAGTGCGTGAGTGAGAAGCACGCAAGCATGCACACACATACACACACACGCGCACACACGGCAAGACAAAGAGAGAGAATCAATGGAGTGCTTTAGATTACTTTCACAAGCTCTTACAAGTTCGTTTCAATTACAATCTAACCTCAAAAATGAGCTCTCTAGCTCTATTTATAGTTTCTGACTAGCTTTTGGCCCTGTCCAGACCTAGTGTCCGGCCTAGTTAAAAATTAGGTTCCAGGGCTTATTTGGGGGATCAAACGAGGTCTAAAAAATACGAAAATTGGTACGCAACTACTGCTAAGGCTCCTCAAGCTCAAGGACTCCTTGGCTTGCACAAAATGGAGCTACAAAAATGTGAAATGATATTTACAATGATTGTTAGTGATAAAAATCACTGTTGTTGTAGGGGTTTCTTCTAGTGATCTGCCATACATATCTTCGAGCTCCCTACTTGCTCTTCCTCCCTGCATGTCCATCTCTTTGATTCGCCTTAATGTCTTGAAAAAATATTGGCCTACTTGCCAGATCTTCTTTGACTGCCCTGTTTGCTTGTACTGTCCCTTCGCTCTGACTCCCCTCTTTGGCTTTCACGTCTTGTACGTCCTGGTGTACCAAGGCTACTGCCAACACCCCCCCCGCTCTCGCGTCTGTCGCCCCTGACAGACCCTTGTCTAGCTGCTTTTTGGACGTAGTATTGTACGACATCGGCGGCGAGGTGGTGTTCTTCTAACCTGAGTCCCCTTGCTAGATCTGTCAGCAATGCATCCCAATTGACTGGCCCTGGGACATCTGGATGTGGCACCCGTAACTTCTCTGAGTGAATGGTTCGCTCCACAGCAAATAAATGGAGGAGATGTGAGGGTCTGGGTACAAATATTTCTGAGTGGTATTCCCAGAACCCTGTTATGAACATCTCTTCGAATGTTTGTTTAAAGCAGGCTGGGAGGTATTTTATTCTGGCATGCCAAGCGTATATCACCTCTATGGAAGGAGTGGTGCTCATGTCATAAACTAAATCTTGGTTTCCTGTAAGGAATCCGACGCCTGAGAAGTGTGGGTCCTTGATATTCTTGAATGTCCTGAATGTAATGAGCATTAACTCAAAAATTTTCATGCACATCTGGGCCATTACATCAGGGGTATTCTTTAATCGGATGCTCCAGTGCCGTATAGTGGAAATCATGTAATTGACGGTGGGAGGCCCTTGAGGGGGTGCTAGATAGACGTAGTTTAACCATTTGGCGCATCCCTTGATATTCTTGACTGCAATGGTAAACTCTGGCCATGTGCGTCTGCGGAGTACAGGAACATAACAAGGGTTATATTTAATAAAAAGAGGCATATTCGTCTAGGTGCGAACCATCTCCGGGTAGGTTTCGAGGAGTCGGATCCTCCAAGTGGGTTGATGAATGGATCCTTTTTTGGCGCTCTCTGGGATATCATCTGGCCCAAATTGTGTAGCAAACGTTGGAGGTTTGCCACATCTATGTTGGATTTCTGCATTGTAGTCCGCCAGGAGTATACAATATGGCACGTATTGATCATCATTGGTTCCTATCCATCTATGGTGGGACATGCTGCGGAAGTATTCTGATTTAATAATAGTGTCCTCTATCTTTGCCATAGATTGGATTTGAACTGCCACTCGATCTTCATGAGTTGATGCTGTTTTCTCTAGTGTTTGGAGCCACTCAGGTACTTCAATTTCTAACGTATCCATTCCTTCTGCGGTTTGCTCACCACCTGGCATTGGCATAGGAACGTATGGTTCCTCATACGTCTCATCTACCTCGATGGGTACCAAATCTTCGGGTTCTGGTTCGACAACTGGAGAGGGCTGCCTTTCGTGTGTGAGTAATCTTGCCTGTAATTCGGCCACCTGCTCTTTCAATGCCTTGACTTCCTCTGAAGTCGTGGTCGTTTCTGTGACTTTGGGTGCTGTCTGTTGCTCTTGGAGTTGATTGCGCAGCGCATCACGCTCCCTTTCCAAGTCATCATGAGCTTCTAATAGATCTGCGTAGCTGTCCAAGATGGTCTTCATTGTCTCTGAGGGCACAGCTTTAAACTGCTCTGGATCAATTTCGTGGGGAGAGCCTTCCATTGCTGCTTCTAGATTTGCTTCGTTTTGCTGCTGCAGTCTCTTGTTCTCTTCAAGGGCGGCCGCCATGTGTTTTCTGAGAAGTGCCAGGTTACGCCGGACTTTGAGATTATCGGCTTGGTATACCTCGAGCAAAGCTTCTAGTTGTTTGGCACCTGATTCTGTCGATGGTTGGGGTACCTCCAATAATGTTTGGTGAGCCTGCTCAAGCGTCGTGTAGCGTTGATTCAGTTCTGCATTTTCTGTTTGTAGAATGTGAAATTGTCTTTGTAAGTTCTGATGGTGCGTTTCCAGTTGCTGATACCGGTTGTCCAGAGCTTTGTACTCATTCTGGAGCTGGTATACACATTGGTTTAATGCTAAAAATATGTTATTTACATTAAATAATGCTGGGAGGGGTGAAGATGCAGGGGGAATGGGGGCGGGAATGGGAGAGGTGAATGATGTGGATGTAAGTGGAGATGTGGGTGGAGGGGGTATGGGTGATGAAGGTGGCATGGGGGGAGGGAGCGGTGCTGTGGCTGGTGATGTTTCCATCGTGTCAACTGTTTGAGTGACGGTGTAGATGGGAATCGTGGGTGGAGTGGATGTGACATCGGTGAACAGGGTGGTGAAGGTGGGCATGGTGACTCCCCCGAATTGGATTCCCGGGGAGAGTGGGATGCCCATGACAATGGTAGTGGTAGTGGATGTGGTAGTGCTAGTGTCCTGTGGTGGAGTGAATTGTGTAGTGTGAGGTGGGGATGGTGGTGACAACGGTGCTTCGTGATATTCTTCTGCTTGCGCTGACTCGCCTGGTGCTGATGTATTGATGTGAATTTGCTTCCCGGACCTCCTGGGACGAACGGGAACCCTTTTCTCAAACCTGTGAATGTAGGCCACTGCCTCATGAATGGCCTCATCCAGTCCTACGGCGTCGGCATGAAGGTTCATGGACTCAATGAACAACTCGTCCACACCTTCCTCCGCTAGCAAGTCGTTCATGAGCCTTTTGCCCTGTTCTAGAGACATCTGATGCTGTTCCTGAACCAGTCGCATGGTTCGATATAGTCTCTTGATTTGTGCCGAATATGCTGGGGCACTTGCTAACTTGGAGAGTTCGTCATATTCTTGATGTTGTTCTTCGTCGGCTTCTTCTTCGTCTCCTCCTGCCTCTTGTTCATCTACATCGACTTCTACAACTTGTGGTTGGGTGGGGGCCGATGTTGTTTGGGGTTGTGGTTCCTGAGCTCGCGCTGCTTCAGCTTTGAGGTTAGAGTCATAGATTAATCTGGCAATTTCTTCATCCGTAAGGTCCTCAAGAGTAAATCCCTGTGGAAATTCCAAATCGGATGGAATGGGTGGAAACACCAGATTAGGTCCCTCTGTGCTTGGTCTTGGTAGCCGGATTGTGAATGGCCTAACTCGTCGTGTCTGTGGAGGGGTGATTTCTGGTGTAGTGGTAGCTCCCCTTGGTTGAGCACAAGGTAGTTGGACTCCCCCCCTCATCTTCTTTGATGGGGGACCTGCTGCTGATAGTCTTCTCTGGAATTCTTGGACTCGGGACCATACGAGTGCCCGCTGAACAGGCACGTCATAAGCCAAGCATCTATAGATTATTCTGGTCAGGGCACAACACCCGTGGAGCACATTCTTCTGTTTTTTGTTCCACCTTTGATGCGCTAGGTGGATCTGATCTATGATCCAGTGTGGCACATTGATGGGCAGGCTTTCAGTTTCTGCTAGATATAAACTGAACCATATTTTTTTCGGGGGCATTGTGAATCGTTCTTGGGCGGGAAAAGCAAAATGTTGCATGATGGTTCGCAGGTGAAGCGCAATGGTAGGTGTCATCGCAACCATGTCCTTCAGCTTATTAAGATCTTTGTGCTTCATTCGACCTGGAACCATGGTTTCCTTTTCTGTTGGGATGTGCATGCCATACATACCCAACGCTTCTCTTACCAGATTGAGGGTCAACTTGAATCTTTTAAGCTCATTACCCGGCAGCAGTGATGGCAACACAAAGGTGCTGTCGCCGCCTTTGGCTCTGCTTGGCGTGATGGTACTGATCAGATAAGAACATCGTAAAAAGTCCGGCTTTGGTAAGTGAGTCCTGAAATAACTTTCCACACCTGCTTTGATCCAAACTGATCTCATGACCTCGGCATTTTGATAGCTTTCAAACTCGCGTGCGAAAAAGTGGTATCGACCCCATTTGCCATTGAATTCCAATTCTGCTTCCCAGAAATAGGTTCCATCGCCCAGTGGTCCAGCAACATCACTGAACCAATGCGCATGCCTACCTACTTGAGAAGTGTGTCCTTGAGGAGGATCCTGGATGGGGAGCACATGCACTGCTTGAAGCTCTTGCGGTCTTGCGGTGAGACGAGGCTCAAGGAGAAGTGTTTCTATGTCCACAATCTGGGCACCAGATCCGGCTTGAGAACTGGTACCTGCTTCTGCCATGGCCCTGTTCGCTGGTTGGTTCTGTGAGAATATAGAACCAAGTGTTAACATCGTAATGGACAGAGTAAATCCGTTGTTGTCCCCGTTACAACATTAACATGAGGTGGATGGTGAGTTAGTGGTTAGTAAGTGCATGAAGACAGTGTGTGTAGTTAGTGTTTGTGTTGTCCTAGGAGACTGCTGCAGTTAGTAAGTGGGTATGGATTTACAAATTGGGGTCGGGGGGTTTATTACAGGCCCTAGGCTGCCAAATGCAGTGAATGGGCTTTGCTTTTGGTTTCGAAGAGTCTCTACAGAGCTTTCTCGGTGTCGTGGTTTGAAAACGAGGCCTTTTTGGGACCCATTTGCAATTGATTACATGCACGCTCTTGGGTCTTGGTGTGTTCAGGAGTGGCGAGAACGAGTGAATACTGGCAGTATGCGTAGCTGCGTTATGCTGTTTAGGTTGTGGCCTCAGCGTAGCTACTTGTGCCATCAAGCAAGCCTTAGGCACCCAAATTTGTCATGATTGTGGGCTTGCCTTCATCGACTTCTTGGGCACCCAAATAGATTTTACTTTAGCAGAAGAATTTCTGAAAGACTTCTCATTAGCGTCGTGTTGTTGGTCACTAATAAGAGGCTTTGCCCGTGTAGTTGACGGTGGTGCAACCGGTTGTTCGCCTTTCCGCACCCACACCTGGTTTATTTTCTGGGCCATTCTGCTGCGCAGGTACTTTTGTTCTCGGACATAGGTAGTACTCTGCTTCTTCTGCCTGTGATCTACCTTGGGTTGCTGCTTCCTTCTAGCCTTTGGAAAAAAAGGGAGTTCCGTTGCATTCCTGACTTCTTTTTTGCGAATATCATTCCTCTGCAACACATAGTTTTGGACAAGAACAGCATGGTCATCTTCATGTGTACCCCTGGAAGGACCAGGAGTCTGTGCCTTTCCTAGTTCCTTGAGTGCTCCATTGTCTAATTCTACTGTAACTCGACTATGATTGATCCAAACCTGGAGAAGTCCACTTCTTAGGTTTAAATTGACTGCTTGGTCATAAATCCAATCTTGACCCAAGACAAGAGGTTCAGTGAGATCCTCATCCTGACACACTAGTACCTTAACTGTCATTGCTTCATCATGAATGTAGAGGGGAAGTTCCACCTCGCCCATACAAGGGGTTTCCACGCCTCCCAATCCTATAAGATATGCCTCCACAGGATTGACAGTTAATTGTAACTCTTGACAATAAGACATTCTAACAGCACTAGTGGCTGCACCTGAGTCAATCAAGGCTCTTACAGTCCTTGCACTTTTTCCTTGTCCTATATCTAGGGTTACGAAAGGACGTCGATCAGTTATCCTAGGTGAGCTGGTTCCTGCGACTTCACACATTGCCATATGATATCCTTGATCTGCATAGTCATTTGTCCTAGGCTGCTCTCTACCTTGCCTACGTAATTTCATCCTTCTAATGCGTTCTAAAGCTTCTGCTTGAGCTTCTTCTCGCACTCGCTTTTCTTCCTCTTTGCGTTTCTTAGCAGTGTTGAGTCGGCTAAGCATTTCCTCCGTGAGGGGTTCCTGATACAACTTGACTCTGCAACCGCTAATATAATTTGGGAGAACATCACCCTCTAATGTGGTCAATTGTACCGCTCCGCTTGTGGAGATCCTATTGATGATCATAGGTCCATAGCCTCTCTTTTCTAGCTTCCTCGCGTGTTGTTTGAGTGTATAGACTAGGACTAGATCTCCTGCTTTCAAGCCTTTATCCTTCACATGGGCATCGAAATATGCCTTCTGTCTCTTCTTGGCTGCATATATTCCTGCAGCGGCTCTTAGTCTTGTTTCCCCTAATCGTTCAAGGTCAAAGATCCTAGAGGAGAGTTCGTGACCTGTCCATTCGTGCTCTTGTGCTACTCTCAATGTAGGAATCAAGAAGTCCAAGGGTAGCACAGCGTTTTGACCGAATACCATCTGAAAGGGAGTGGCTTGGAGTACCGTTTTGTAGGCAACTCGGTATGCCCAAACAGCATGGTGTAGCTGTTTGTCCCAATCAGAGCGTTTAGTGTTCACTAATTTCGTCAATACATTGCATAAAATCTTATTAGTGCTCTCAGCTTGTCCATTAGCTTGAGGGTGATAAGGGGAAGACTTCTTGTGTATTACCAAGAATTCTTGGAGTAGATTTTCAATTACTTCATTCAAGAAATGAGTGCCTCTATCACTTACAAGCTCTATAGGTAGTCCATATCTCGTGAATACATTCTCAAACAAGAATTTGGCAGTTGTTTGAGCATCGTTCTTGGTTGTAGCCTTTACCTCTACCCACTTGGTGAGATAATCTGTTGCCACAATGATGTATTCCGCATGAGAACCCTTAGCTGGGGGATTAATAGGACCTACGAAGTCTATTCCCCACTTAGAGAATGCACGTCCACCCATCATAGGTTTCAGTGGCATCTCATCTTTGCGTATAGGATACTGAGTCCTCTGACAGACATCACACCGTTTCACATAGGTATGTGCATCCATGTGAAGGGTAGGCCACAAGAAGCCCGCAAATAGTATCGCCTTGATCACCCGATCTGGTCCAAAGTGTCCTCCTGCTACACCTTGGTGAGCAGTTTCCAAGATCTTAAGATATTCACTCTCATGGACACACAGTCTCAGGTAACCATCCTTACCGCGTTTGTATAGATTATCACCAATGAGTGAGTAATCCAAGGCTTCCTGTTCTAAACCCCTTTTCCTTGCCAGAGTCATGTCTGGAGGGAATGCTTTCGTCTTTAGGAAGGATACTAGTGGTTCACTCCATTCTGGCACAATAGATACTTGATAAAGAGTGGCGTGTTCCACAGGTGGCTTAGTGCAACAGATTGGGCATTCCTTGCACAACTTTTGGACATCCGCTTCCATAGTTGGCCAATGCACTCCGAATCTCTTTAGGGTCTATAAAGTTCGTTGCTTTGAATGGTGTTGCTCTAGTGCACCTACATGTGCTAATTGCAACCATTTAGAGTACTCATCCTCTTCTACGCAGCAAGCCAAGATCCCTTGATCTGTGTGCTTGTACATGCTTCCTGGCATGATGTGATACTTTTGGGCTTTTACGATCTCTCTATTCCGTGTGTTTACCACTGGATGGTTGGGCCCGTATGTCAATACTGGTACCAATGGCTTAGCCCACTGCGGTACCACTTCCAAATTAAACAAGTAAGCATCAGGAAGGTCATCTGACACTCCTTGTGGGGCTTCTCCAGATGTGAGCCTAGAGAGATGATCTGCTCTCAAGTGAGTCCTACCTTTTCTTACCACAACCTCAAAGTCATATTCCATTAGTAAGAGAAACCATCTTACTAATCTACCTGTATTGCATGGCTTGTTTACTAAGTACAACAATGCCTGATGGTCCGTAAAAAATTTAAACTTATTTGCAAGCAAATAATGTCTAAACTTTTTAACTGCATATACCATGCCTAATCCTTCTCGTTCAGTAGTGGTATAATTTCGTTCAGCCGCATTCAATTGTCTACTGGCATAGGCAATTGGAAGATCCATATTACCTTCACCAGTAGGTTGTGCAAGTACACATCCAATAGCATAATTGGATGCATCCACGTGAACATGGAATGGCTTATTCCAATCTGGTGTGGTCAAGATTGGTGCTGAACATAATCTTCGTTTAAGCTCCTGGAAGGAATTCTCACATTCATCCGTCCACTCAAAGTTTGTCAGAAGTCCGTACATGGGCTTTGCAATGACCGCATACATGTGTATAAATCGTCGATAATAACCGCAATGCCCCATGAAAGCTTGTACTTCCTTGACATTCTTTGGCCTAGGTAACTCCGCTATGGCTCTCACTTTTTCTTCGTCAGTAGATATGCCATTCTTTGACACTATATGTCCTAGGATCTTGCCTTGCCTGACCATAAAAACGCACTTTTCTGGGTTCAGGCAGACTTGGTATTCTCTACATTTGTCAAAGATTTGTCTGAGTTCAGGAATATGGGTTTGTCTAACATTGGAATGAGCACAGAGATCATCAACGTAGACTTCTAAACTCTTCCTCAGAAACTCCTTAAACACGTGGCACATCAGCCTTTGGAAGGTAGCTGGTGCATTGGTAAGCCCAAATGGCATTACTCTAAAAGCAAAGATGCCCCATTCTGTGGCAAAGGCTGTCTTATGCTGATCCTCTGGAGCTATGGCTACTTGATTGTAGCCCGAAAATCCATCAAGGAAGCTGTACACTTCCTTGCCTGCCACTCTTTCTAAGAGATGTTCTGTGATGGGAAGCGGATAGTTATCTCGAATAGTGGCGGCATTAACCTTTTTCAAGTTAATGCACACACGCAGCTTGCCATTCTTCTTGGGCACCACTACGATGGGGGATACCCATTCAGTGTGCTCAATTTCATAGATAAATCTAGCTTCGACCAGTCTATCTATCTCTTCCTTGATCTTAGCAGCATAGTTATTGTTATATGTATAAGGCTTTTGCTTAGAGGGTTTGGCATCTGAGGTCATGGGGATGGTGTGTGAGCATATGTCAGGGTCAACACCTTTCAAATCCTTGTAACTCCAAGCGAATACATCTCTGTATTCTCTTAGCAAGGTAATCAATTCGTACTCTTCTTCTTCTGTCAGGTCATGGCCTATATACGTGCATCTCTCCTCTCCTTCTTCTATGGCCACTACTATTTTCTTGGTGGTTTCTTTGTTATCATAGGCCTCTCCTGATTGTGCCTCTCGTTTAGGCATTCTTATCATGACTCTCCTGTCATCTATCCCATACTTTTTAAAATTTTCGGGGACCTCAAACAAAGATTCTTCCTCTTCTGGTGAGGCTTCTTTCTTCTTTCGTTTCTTTCCTTCTTCCCTTGGGTTCATATGCGTTGCTAATCTTACATCATTTGTGACCTCTCCATGCCTCTGGGGTTGAAATTCTACTTCATGGAAGTATTCTTCATCTGATGCAAATGGTGGGTCCATAATGATTGACTCTAGATCGGAGTCACTTGCATCCTCAAATGCATCAGGGGTAGGTTCACATTCTTCTAGAACTGCCTCTCCCATGATTGGCTCTATGGAGAAGACTGAAATGTCATAGCCATCTTCATCACAGTGAGGTGTCCATTGTTCTTCATTGATGGCCACGTCCATTGTTGCTAAAATTTCTGCCCAACCGTGAGGTTCAAATTCTTCGTCTGGAAAAACTACAGGTGCATAGGCTGGGTCTTGGATTGATCTATGGGTTTCTTTCGCACCTACCTCTCTGGCTTTCTCTCTCTTCTCTTCCTCTACTGCTACTTTGCACATCCATAAGTGAGTATCTTCATGCATCCATGAGGATCCAGACCCTATGGAATGCACCGATTCTGTATCATCTTTGGCTCTATGGATGGGATTCCATTGGATAGGAGGGACATCTCTATGAGAAAAATCCTTGAGATTGACTTTGGTTGTAACACCTAAGTGCTGCAGGTACAAAGAATTGGTTCCCCAATCCTGTACCACTTGCAACTGTCGCATGAATGGTCTTCCCAAAATCATCTCATAGGCATGATTTTTGCTGAAGTCACATATAGCAAAACTATGTTCAAACTCGACACCACAAGTGGTGAGAGTTATTCCTTCTAGCAATCCTAAGGGTCTCTCTATGTGACCATCGGCCATTTGCAATTTCATTCTCGTCGGCCTGAGTGCCGGCTTGCCCCAACGCTTCCATAAGGAGGTAGTGGCAATTGCAACTCCTGCACCTGAGTCCAAAATTGCCTTCGTGGTGTAGTCCTGGTAGGTGATGGGAAGGTAGGTGTTCCCTTCTTCACCTTCACACATATCTCCTATCTTATCCAAGGGAATTTCCGGTACTGTCCTATGGGATCCTACCCGGGAATGAGGTTTTGCAACTTCGGTTACTCGACTGGCTGCATATTTCCGCGCGTTTGGTCTATCCTCAGGCAGCTCTTCCAAAGTGAGATCGCGTTGCACCTTGGTGTTCGTTACTACCTCTGTGTTCCTCGGTATGACTGAGTCGTCGTTCCTTACCATGACTGTGGGTGCTCTCATGCATGTGGACTTTGCTTCCCATGGGCCTGTGAAGTGGGGTAGCTCTTGTATGGAATTCGACTCAAAGTCTAATCTCTCGTGAGACTGAACACTCTCATGCTCCCCGTAAATAGATGGGATGTCTTGTGGGAATTGGTCGTGTGCATCGTCCACAAGTTCAAAAGGAGGGGCGACCTCGCTTTCGTTATCCCATTTGTCTTCTTGAATCTCTCGTAGGAAGTCTGGTGCAAACCGATTCATAGAAGAAGAAGTGTCTGGCTCCGTAGAATTGGGCGCATAAGCAACCTGTGAAGGAGGACTGATTCTATTGTTGACTCTCTCCTCGTTCTCGCAAATGGCTGGAGCACAAGCTTCTTGGGGAGGATTACTTATTCTATTACTTTTCCGAACAGGCTCATACGCTCTCTGGGAAGGAATGTGGGTTACCTGTGGAGGTACATAAGCTTTCGAGGGAGGCTCTTGTGACCTTTGGGGAGGAAGATAGGCTCCTTGAGGAGGCACATGGGCTTCCTGAAGAGGCTGGCTTATCCGTTCTCTTGCCCTTTCCTTTCTTTGAGGGGTAGGCTCCTTTTCTGGCTGTGCAATTAGCCTCTCTAATCTTTCTAAGGAGGGAAAGGAGTCTGGTTTAGTGGAATTGGCCACATACACTTCTGACGGGGAATGCTTCATGTTTCTGCTTGCTTTATCTTTTTCTTGATTTTTTTCTTCCTTGGCAGATCTTGCAATTATTTCCTCTAACTTCTCTAGGAATCCATCCAAGTGTAATTGCGTTTTGGCTGAGCCCGAGTAATTGAAAAGGCGACTGGCTTCAAACATAGTCTGAGCCAATGCGACCATTTTCGCGCACAGTTTGGTTCTTTCTATCTCTAGGTCAGCTCTAGGATAGCACTTGTCATGATCCGTGACGTTTGGCCCTTCTTGGATTCTGGCCTGATATGCTTTAAGCATCATGTTTAGGTCTTCAGGAGTGGGATCAGCTAACACTGATCCTACCCTAGGAGGTGGTGGAATCGTATGACGTGGTGGGTCAGATGGAGATGGTAGGGGTGGCGGCGGAGTATTGTGAGAGGGGATTTGAGAGGTGATTTCAGTTATCCTAGCTTTGGTTTCTCTTATGCTTTCCTCAAGTTCACTCATCTTTTTAGCCCATTGTCTTTTCATTCTTTCCCGACTATCTTTCCATGCTCTAGTCCTTTTCTTTGTTACGCTCTCGGTTTCACTAGCCTCTGGGCCCTTTTCCTGGCTTGTCTCTTGGTTTTGCTGCAATGCCTGAGCTCTAGTGACTACCTGCACTGGTGCAGTGGAAGTGATGCTTCCTGAGGAATCTACAACCAAACCAATCACATTGATCGGAGTGATTTTTGGCATATTATTGGGGTTCTTTGGGCAATCTCGTAAAAGATGCTCTTTTCCACAATCTTGGCAAAAACCTTGGATAGTCACTGACTGGGGTTGTGTAGGTGGGGGCAAGGGACAATCACGAATGAGATGATCTCCTTGGCATCTGTAGCACGGTCCTCTTGGGAATGGAGGTCTTACTTGCCTAGGTTGAGGCCTGGGGTTGGGGTTTGCATACATGACGTTCGTGTAATCTGACTCCCAACTAGGTTCACTTGGTTCCTCGCTATAGTAAGACTCACCATGTTCTGGAGACTGCATGTAGTAAGCCTGGGGACTATCGACATGTGTAGAATCAAAGCTATGGTCACTTGGGTCACTTTCCGAGATCAATGGGGTTACTGGTACTATGGCCCTATTCAGGTTTTCTTCTGCAACAGCATACTTTACTGGAATTACGTTAGCGGGGTTTGGAGGCTGTTGAGCCAGCACCGGTTGGGGTCTCTGTTGGGCCTGATATTGTGGTTGGTAAGTTTGTTGGGGTCTAGCATATTGTGGTGGTGGATTTTGGTTTTGGTATCTGCCTTGTAGGTAGGGCTGCGGGTAGGGTTGCCTAACTGCCTGCTTGTTGTATGGGCCATCTCGTGCGGTGTGATTGGTGTATCTCTGTTCTATGGTGCAGTACTGGCTACTAGGGTTAACTTGGGGTTGGGCCATAATGGGACACACATTTGCCATGTGGTCGCCACCGCATGTATAGCACCTTTTCACAGGGGCAAACCTTGGGATTTGTTTGCTAGTTACACCTAATTTCTGAGCTACCTTCTCGGCAAGTTCCTCAATTGATGTGGATTGCGTGGAAGAGTGACTAGATGCACTATCTGAATCTTTGTAGATTTTGGAGAGCTCTAGTTCTTCCCCTAGGTTATCTTCAATGTCAATGCACATGCGTACACATTCTTCTATGGTCCTAGGGTCTTTTAGATACACATAGGATCTCAATTTCGTACTCAGCAATCCGTCAAGGAATAAGGCTACTTGTTTAGCAGATGTGGGTAGCTCCGAAATAGGACATCTTTCAAGGTATTGCCTAAATCTTCTTCCTGCAAGTCTCACAGTCTCTTGAGGGGTTTGCTTGAAGCTGTGAATCAGTGAGGAGGTAGTGTGTCTTATGCCGCTCTTAGAGAACTCTACAATGAATGCCTCTAGGAGTTGGTCTATGCTCTTGAACTGACGCTCATCTAATGGCTGAAACCATGTAAGGGCCGTGTTCCTAAGGGTTAGACCGAAGGCATTGTACTGCGTGAACAGGTCCTCAACCTGTTCAGCTCTCAAGACTTGCTTGAACTCCGCCACATGATCATAGGGATCTCCTGTGCCGTCAAAGTAATTCTTCATGGACTTAACTAGCTGGGTGGGTCTCAAAGTTCTTGTGTGCTCTCTATGTCTCGGCAGAGGGAATCCATCTACATTTCTTTGGTTCCTGTGGGCTCTATGCATCTCAGGTTCTACCCTCTTCGTCTCTGTTCTCGTTCTTTCTCTGCCCACTGGGTTGGCAAAACTTACTTCCGGTCTATCTCTACTTCTGTCTCTTTGCGTACCATGAGCTTGGGAAGTTCCAGCCCCCGGGTGACCATAGGATACATTTGATCTTGGTTGGGGGAAAATGAATTCACCCTTCCAAGTGTAGGCATGCCTATCATTTTCTGTCACCACGAAGATCCGTTCTGAAGCATGATCTAAATAGGTCACTCTGCCTGGGCTATCCGGATCCTTAAACTCATAGATCATGATATTTCCTATGTCTGTCGGCTGATTAGACTTATACCTCCAAAAGGCTTCATCAGTTTCTCGATTGAGGAGCAATTCTATGCTCTTGTTGTCTTGGGGGACCCATTCAGGCGTGATAATCCTAGTGAGAACTGATTTACCTCGAGGGGTTCTAGGTTCCGCACCCATGTTCCCTTGCTCCAGGTCACCTAAGTCCGCTTCTGAGATTACATTCCCAAAGTCATCGGTCCTATCAGGGTGACTAGTGACTACATATATAGTTCCTTCTTTGTCCAGGTATGCACCATTTTCAAACTTGACAGCTGGGTGCTCTAGTCCAATGGATTGATCAGGGTTTTTAATCTGGACCACAGATCTTCCTAAGCCGTCCTCATAGATGCTAGCACCTAATCGGTTGGTCCTAAGGTACTCCAGCTGCGTTTTGTAAGGGCCTTCTACCCTGTATAGGTAAGGCACTCCTGAACTTCCCGTAGGTCTGTCCATGCCTTGGGACATTTCTGACTCACTGGTCTCAGAGCTAGGGTAGTTTGAGCGGTGGCTCAACTGTTGGGCCCAAGACCTTGCAGTGTGATTGACACTAGCCTCTGAAGACCTAAGGCTTTGTCTCTCTCTTGCTAGGTGTCGTCCTGATCTAAGGTTCATATGCCTAACTGATTAGCCCAATTTTTTCCAGAGTACAACCTCGTTGCCGATCAATTGGTACCAGTCACTTGATTCTTTTTAGTTAATTATTGTGTTTATGGTCTTGTCTGATATCACGTCGTCAGGAACACTTGAGTGTTCTTCGTAATTTCAGGTTGATCGTTCCACGTTAGGTTCTTTCCTTTATGTTATCGACAGTACAGTAACTAAGTTTTTAGCTTGAACTTGAGTTTTTTGATAGTCTTCAACTTGATAACTGCCTATCGTCGCCCTGGCTTACTCCTATCACTAGTCGTTCTTAGCTTGAGCTAGGAAATGACAGAGGAAGTTGAGAATATTCCAACCTTACTTGTTGAACCCTTGCTTTATGGTGCTCAAGAACCCGGTTCTCAAGCTTGCAAAGAAATCTTGCTTTGTATGCTCCAAGTTGCTCTCAATGGACCTATAAAAGTTCCACGGTTAGCTCAATGCTTATATTCAAAGGACAAAACCAACCACTTTCATTCATGTGACACAAACACACATCTGCATTGTGACTTTTAGGAAAATAATTCTAAAGACCCCTGACTTTGATCCCCCTGGGTATGGTCAACTTCAAAATACCCTCTCTGAAAATCAACGCATTATCTTTATAAAAAACATTTGAGGGCGTGTAGTATATGCCACGAGCTTTCCAACAAGCCCAAGAGCTCAAAAATTGGATTTCGTATGAAAAAGTTATGACTGTTCAGGGTTTAGGGAGTTAAATCAGGATTCAATACAAGCTAACAGTCAAACAGGAATACTCGAGTGGCTTGTGGCACGGCCTCGCGATGCAATACTACACCCTAGTGTTTGTCCCACACTCAATCAAAATTTAGACCAATAATTTTGCCTTGAAAATTTGACCTAATTTGCCCTTCTAAGGCGTTCGCAAAGTCTGTCGGTCGCGATTGACAGATCAGTCGCGATCGACGTGTCGATCGCGATTGACAGGTCCGTCGTGGCTGTCAGTCGCGATTGACTGGGGTTACGAAAAGTCAATCAGTCGTGGTCAAAGCATCGTTGACTCTGTCGGTCGCGATTGATGAGTCGATCGCGATTGACAGGTCGGTCGCGAGGGTCTGTCGATCGCGGTCAAACAGTCGTTGACCGTGTCGGTCGCGATTGACAGAGCCGTCGTGGTCTGTCCGTCGTGGTCAAACCGTCGTTGACTGTGTCGATCGCGATTGATGACTCGATCGCGATTGACACGTGTCACGCGTATGGTCAGTCGGTCGTGGTCAATCGGTCGTTGACTCTGTCGGTCGCGATTGACAGAGCCGTCGTGGGCTGTCGGTCGCAATTGACGTGTCGATCGCGATTGACAGGTCTGTCCGTCGTGGTTTGTCGATCGCGATTGACAGAGCGATCGCGATTGACAGAAATCTGTGGAATTTCAAAAAACTAAACACATTTTTGGGAAGCTCTAGGCCTGTAGGTCATGGATATGCACTTTGTTTAGTAATTAGAGCAAGTTTTCAGTCGGTCGCGATTGACAGAGCTCGGCGACACACAGACAGTTACTCAGATTTCCGTACCTGCGCAGAGTGCTGGGGATGATGATGCGGCCTGTACCTGCAGAATGCTCACAAAACATGCAAAAAATAGCACATGCAAATTCGCTCTCTCGCTCTCTCTCACAAGTGAAATGAGGGAAATGAGGTGGAGATGGGGATATGGTCAAAAAACTGAAATTTTCGTGATGATGGAGATGGACGTGGGAGATGGTGATGATGATGATGGTGATGAAGATGGTGAAGAAAGTAAAAGAAAATCGATGAGAGTGAAGAAAATACCTACAACTCCAACGCGTCAACTCTACGTCTTACCATCACACGCTCGTCCTCAAAGCTCGATCCCCGGCAACGGCGCCAAAATTTGGTGTAGCTCAGTGATGAGTAGCACCTCCTTTAATGTCAATCCGGGAAGACGTGAGGATGGTATGAAGACCTCGAGCAAGTGGCGGCACAAGTGCGTGAGTGAGAAGCACGCAAGCATGCACACACATACACACACACGCGCACACATGGCAAGACAAAGAGAGAGAATCAATGGAGTGCTTTAGATTACTTTCACAAGCTCTTACAAGTTCGTTTCAATTACAATCTAACCTCAAAAATGAGCTCTCTAGCTCTATTTATAGTTTCTGACTAGCTTTTGGCCCTGTCCAGACCTAGTGTCCGGCCTAGTTAAAAATTAGGTTCCAGGGCTTATTTGGGGGATCAAACGAGGTCTAAAAAATACGAAAATTGGTACGCAACTACTGCTAAGGCTCCTCAAGCTCAAGGACTCCTTGGCTTGCACAAAATGGAGCTACAAAAATGTGAAATGATATTTACAATGATTGTTAGTGATAAAAATCACTGTTGTTGTAGGGGTTTCTTCTAGTGATCTGCCATACATATCTTCGAGCTCCCTACTTGCTCTTCCTCCCTGCATGTCCATCTCTTTGATTCGCCTTAATGTCTTGAAAAAATATTGGCCTACTTGCCAGATCTTCTTTGACTGCCCTGTTTGCTTGTACTGTCCCTTCGCTCTGACTCCCCTCTTTGGCTTTCACGTCTTGTACGTCCTGGTGTACCAAGGCTACTGCCAACAGCTCCTCACAACTACTGATGTGATCTGACTGTCAGTGAAGATGGTGGTGGTAGAAGACTGACCAACACCCAAATCAGCCATAAGGCGTCTGAGCCACACACACTCAATCATCACTTTGAAGGTTGCCCTATACTCAGCCTCACAACTGGAAGTGGCCACAATAGGTTGCTTCTTGCTCAACCAAGATATGCATGAGGTACCAAGCATGAAGCTAAAACCACTGGTGGACACATGAGTATCATAGCAACTAATTCAGTCAGAGTTAGAAGAAGCATGTAAATTTGGTGGTAGTTATCCCCCCTTGGGATAAAACAATCCAAATAGCTAGGTACCACTCAAGTAGTGAAAGATGCACTTAACTGCATGCCAATGCTTGATCTATGAGACAACAAACTGAATATCTAGCTGATTAATGCATAAGTACATCAAGCATCCAACATCTTGCTGATAGAGAACAACATCAAATGCATCTCCAGCTTCATGAAGACTGGATTGTAAAATTGTCTCCATAAGAGTGGCAATAGGATTGCAATCTTCAAAGCCAAAAACTAGATGCCCAAATAATGATGCAAATGCCCCAAATCAGACATCTCAAATGAGGCATGCAAATCAGCCCTAAAATCAGCAATATGCTTCTCATGAGAACCAATGAGCAGCATGGCATCAACATAGACAACAATGATCAGAAGCACATCATTTGCATAGTTAACATATAAGTTCCTCTCAGTTGGACTATTCTCAAAACCATGTGCGATGAGGTAGGCATGTATCTTTTCATACCAAGCATATGGTGGTTGGTTTGAACCATATAATGCCTTTTTCAACTTGCACACTTAGTTTTCATGCCCTTTCTGCACAGAGCCACGGGGATGAAAAACATACACTTCTTCATGAAAGTCACCATTCAAAAATGCAATTTTAATGTCCAACTAATGTACATTCCAGCCATGATGAGTTGCAAGTGCATAGATGCTACGAACAATAGTCATTCGGCATGTAGGAGCAAAGGTCTCATCAAAATCAATGCCTCTTTCTTGAGCATAACCCTTTGCAACAAGCCTATCCTTATACTTGTCAACTGTTCCATCATGCTTAAACTTGAGCTTGTATACCCACTTAGTGCTAATGGCCTTCTTTCCAAGAGTCAAGTCACATAAAGACCAGGTACCATTTTTCATAATAACATCATATTCTGATTGCATATCAACTATCCAACTTTTAGAATTTTGTGCTTCATCAAATGAAATAGGCTCATTCTCATCACAGAGACTAAAGGAAGCCATAGCATAGCAATCTGATGCAAAAGAAGCACTATGTGAGCCTGAACGAGTATGATATGATAGAGGTGCATCTAACTTGTTGTCATGCAAAGTCTGCACTAGCCATTTTGGCATAGTTTTTGCCTCCTCAATATCAGCTCTCTCATCAACAAGTGAATCATGTAAATTTGCATAATAATTGGAATGATATGCATCATCACATGAAACCTAAAAATACTGAGAAATTGTCTCATTGGGACCATCACTAGACTTTCCACCTATAAAAAGAGGCAGCAAAGTGTCATACATGTCTTTGGAGCTAACTAGTGTCTCCTTAATACATGAAAGTAATGGCTGAATAACATCTTCCACAAAAACAACATCACATCTAACCAAAATGCATTTAGTCTGTGGATGATATAGACGATAACCTTTGCTTTCAGAACTGTACCCAAGAAAAATACATTTCATTGCTTTAACATCTAATTTCTTGGGGTGTTGTTCATGCACTAATACATGTGCCACGCAACCAAAAACACACAGGTGAGCAATAGATGGCGTACGACCATGCCAAGCCTCATATGGAGTGATTGACTGCAATGCTTTAGTGAGACACATGTTAAGTACATATGCTGCACACATAAAAGCCTCAAGCGAGAAACTATGTGTAAAGCCTGACTCTTGACCATACACCTCGCCATCTCCATGAGTGACCTATTCTTCCATTTAGCAACTCCATTTTGTTGAGGTGTATACAACATTGTACAATGATGTTTTATCCCATGTTTAGCCAAAAATACATTAAAATCTGAAGCCATATATTCCCCCCCGATCAGAATGGAGGGTGCCCATTTTACATGCTGACATATTTTCAACCAAAACCAGAAACTTTATGAAGCATATAAACACTCCGAACTTTGCTTTCAATTGGATATACCCATGCATGCCTCAAAAAATCATCAATGAAAGTCATGAAGTAAAGAAAGTTTCCAAAAAAGGGTGTCTGCATAGGTCCATAGACATCACTGTGAAGAAGCTTCAATTTGTGAGTAACTCAAATAGAACCATCTTTTGGGAATGAGGAACACTACATTTTTCCCAAAATACAGCCTTCACAGACATGTTTACTAGATGCCTCAATTTTGGGTAGAGAGGACACCATTTCAAATTTATGCGGACATAGCAAACTTGCAAAATTCGTATGACCAAAGCGTGCATGCCAAAGCTTTGCATCTGGCAAAGCCTGAAAATCATGTACTGCACATGCTGAATCATTCACAGATTTTCCATAGTCTATGAGCTTATACAACCCACAACATAAAATGCCAGAAGCAATAATGACATCGCCATTTGACAGGTCATGAACTGTACATCTATCATCAATAAATTTCACAACCAAGCATGATAACAAATTGTTGACAGTACACGGGAAGAAGCAAGTACGGACACACATGCAGATCTAGCACTGAGGCAACCCTTCATTTTTTTCAAAACCCTCACATCATTTTAAAGTGATTCTCATCACTACAAACCCTTGTAAATATCATTTCACCTTTTTGTAGCTCCATTTTGTACAAGCCGAGGAGTCCTCGAGCTTGGGGAGCCTTAGGAGTAGTTGCCTGTCAATTTTCATAATTTTTAGATCTCGTTTGGGCCCTCAAATAAGCCCTGGAACCTAATTTTTAACTAGGCCGGACACTAGGTCTGGACAGGGCCAAAGCTAGTCAAAAACTATAAATAGAGCTAGAGAGCTCATTTTTGGGCTAGCTTCTTGTAGTTTGAGCTTGTATGAGAACTTTCTTGCAATAGAAGTGATTCCATTGTCTTACTCCCTTTGTTCTTACTGTGTATGCGCGTGTGTGTGTATGTGTGTGCATGCTTGTGTGCTTCTCACTCACGCACTTGTGCTTCCACTTGCTCGTGGTCTTCATACCATCCTCATGTCTTCCCGGATTGACATTAAAGGAGGTGCTACTCATCACTGAGCTACACCAAATTTTGGCGCCGTTGCCGGGGATCGAGCTTTGAGGACGAGCGTGTGATGGTAAGACGTAGAGAGGACGCGTTGGAATGGTAAGTAGTAGGTAAATTTCTGATTTTTCTCCATCTCCATTTTCATCTTCACCTCCTTCTCCATCTCCACCTCCACCTCCTTCCCCACTACATATCCCCTCTTCCTTTTCATTCCCTCATTTGTTGTGTGCGAGTTTGAGAGAGAGCGATTGTGCGTGCTTGTTTTTGTGTGTTTTTTGCATGTTTCTTGCAGGTGGCAGCTCCATCATCATCTCCAGCAAGCTCAGCAGGTACAGAAATTGTCTGCACAGTTCCCGAGGCGTTGAGCTCGAGCTATCGCGACACTCCGAAAATTTCACCTTCTCACGATTCTGAGTGCACCACGACACTGCGCAGGCCTAGAGCTCCTAGGAACCCTAGATAGAACAGAAAAATTCACCATATCCCGAGCTATCGCGACACTCCAAGGTATCGCGACACCCCGTGAGCTATCGCGACACTCCAAGGTATCGCGACACCCAGTGAGGTATCGCGACACCCCCAGCTATCGCGACACTCCGTGACCTATCGCGACACTTCCAGCTATCGCGACACTCCCGGCTATCGCGACACCCCGACCCGACCTATCGCGATACCCGGCCATTAACACATGAAAATTGAGAGTTAATTTTTGAGTGATTGAAAGGGTAGTTGAGCCTGAATTTTGACATATTGGTATAACTTAGAACCTTGGGAGGGGGCAAAAGGCCTAGAAACCAGAGATAGGTGGAACTAAGTGATTCTCAGAGACAGGGGGTACGGTGAGCTACTCCAAGGGGACTAAAATTATTGAAGTGTGTCTTTCGAATACCTGTGGCAATAAAGCTATACTAACTGGTGAGTTTTTGCAGGAACTCTGTGTGCACTCAAGGCAATCCAAAGCAAGCTAGCAAGGGTGAGTACCGAGCTTGGGAGAAGGCTTCCTGGGCTTGTGTAGCAGTTTGGTCAACCAGCTAATTGAGGTTGGAAGATCTCTCAACCCTCCTTTGTCAATTCCTAGCCTAGGCTAAGTACGACTTAGGTGCGGTAATTAATTAGGGCAACGTTAGGCACGAATCAAGTCCAAGAATATTAATTAACACAGTGCAAGAAGTAAATAAGTCTTAAGTGCGAAAAACCTAAGGGACAAAAGATAAACGGGAATCGATCACTCATCAAGTGCGGAAATTCACTTAAATGCTCCTGACGACGCAATTTCAGACAAGACCATAAACACAATATTCAACTAAAAAGAACAAAGTGATTGGTGCAAAATCAACCTGCAACGAGAGTGTGCTTGGGTTCCAGGGGGTGAATAAATCAGGCATATGAACCTTAGATCAGGCAGACACTTAGGCCGAGACAGACAAAGCCTCAGATCTTCTGAAGCTAGTGTCAATCACACTGCCAGGTCTTGGGCCCAGCAGTTGAGTGATTACCCATACACTCCCAGATCAGAAACAAGTGATTCTGAGATGTCCTATCACATGGAGAGACCAGTAGGTAGTTCAGGGTTGGCTTATCTAGAAAAACCAGAGGGACCTTACAAGACTCAGCTGGAATACATCAGGACGAATCGTCTAGGTGCTCGCATCTACGAAGACGGACTGAGAAGATCGGTGATCCAGATTAAGAACCCCGATCAACCCCATGGATTAGACCATCCGGTAGTCAAGTTTGAGAATGGAGTATACCTAGATAAAGAGGGGACTATATATGTAGTCACCACTTTCCCTGATAAAACTGACGAGTTTGGAAATGTGATTGCGGAGACCGACATGGGTGACATAGAGCAAGGGAACTTAGAGAGAGAGCCAAGAACTCCCCGCGGTAAATCTGTCTTAACCAGAATCATGACTCCAGAGTGGATTCCACAGGATAATAAAAGCATAGATCTGCTACTAAACCGAGAAACCGATGAGGTTTTTTGGAGATATAAATCTCCTCAATCTCAGGAAGTGAGTGCCCTCACGATCTATGAGTTTAAAGACCCTGATAGCCCAGGTCAAGTAACCTACCTAGACAATGCATCAGAGAGAATCTTCGTGGTCACTGAGCTTGGCAGACATGCCTACACATGGAAGGGAGAATTGGTTTTTCCCCAACCAAGGTCTACTGTGTCCTTTGGTCACCAAGGAGCTGGGACCTCCCAAGCTCATGGAGCCCAAAGAGATAGAGGTAGAGACAAACCTGAGGTAAGTTTTGCCAACTCCCTGGGAAGAGAAAGAACGGGAACAGAAAGGAATAGAGTAGAACCTGAGAGACATAGAACCCCATGGAATCACCGGGACATTGATGATTTTCCTTTGCCAAGGCCAAGAGAACACACTAGGACCCTACGACCAACCCAACTGGTGAAGTCCATGAAGAATTATTTCGATGGCACGGGAGACCCTTATGACCATGTGGCAGAATTTCGACAAGTGTTGAAAGCTGAACAAGTGGAGGACCTATTCACACAATATAATGCTTTCGGTCTGACCCTTAGGAACACTGCCGTTACGTGGTTCCAACCACTGAATGAGAGGCATTTCAGAAACATAGACCAACTCTTAGAGGCATTTATTGTTGAGTTTTCTAAGAGTGGAATCAGGCATAACACCTCCTCACTAATTCATAGCTTCAAACAAACACCTCAAGAGACGGTCAGACTAGCTGGAAGAAGATTTAGACAGTACCTGGAGAGATGCCCTATGCCGGAGTTACCCACACCAGCCAAACAAGTGGCCTTGTTCCTGGACGGATTGTTGAGCACTAAGCTCAGGTCATATGTGTACCTGAAGGACCCTAGAACGATAGAGGAGTGCGTGCGCATGTGCATAGACATTGAGGACAATCTAGGTGAGGAGTTAGAACTATCAAAAATCTATAAGGATTCTGATAGCTCTAGTAAACAGACATCTGGTCAATCCACATCCATCGAGGAACTTGCAGAGAAGGTAGCCCAAAAACTAGGTGTCTCTAGCAAGCAAATTCCGAGATTTGCCCCAGTTAAGCGGTGTTACAATTGTGGCGGCGAACATATGGCAAGTGTCTGCCCCATTATGGCCCAACCTCAGGTGAATCCTAGTAGCCAATACTGCACCATAGAGCGCAGGTACACCAATCACACGGCACAAGACTGCCCCTATAACAAACAAACTGTTAGTCAAAATTATCCTCAGCCATATCCACAACCGGGTAGATACCAGAATCAGTATCCATCACCACAATACAACAGACCACAACAAACTTATTAGCCGCCTTATCAAGGGCAGCAGAGACCCCAACCAGTCCTAGTGCAGCAACCCCCTACTCCAACCAATGTGATCCCAGTGAAGTATGCATCTACTGAAGAAAATCCGAACAGAGCCATAGTCCCAGTCACCCCATTGCTATCAGACAGTGACCCCAGTGACCATAGTTTTGACTCCGCACATATTGATAGCCCACAGGCTTACTACATGCAGTCACCCGAGCATAACGAGTCATACTACTATGAGGACCCAAGTGAAAATAGTGGGGAACCGGAGTATTCTAATGTCATGTACACAAACCCCAACTCTAGACCTCAACCTAGGCAGGTACGACCCCCATTTCCTCGAGGACCATGCTTCAGATGTCAGGGAAATCACCTTATCCGTGATTGCCCACTGCCTGCCCCTACACAGCCTCAACCAATAACCATTCAGGGCTTCTGTCAAGACTGCGGGAAAGAACATCTCCTACGGGATTGCCCAAAGAACCCTAATCACATGCCTAAAATCACTCCTATCAATGTTGTTGGGTTAGTTGTAGACTCCACAGGGAGTGTGACTTCCACTGCACCTGTGCAGGTGATCACAAGAGCCCAGGCACTTCAACGACACCAAGATGTTGTTCAGGAAAAGAGCCCCGAGGTGAGTGAAACAGAGAGCATACCCAAAAAGAGGACTAGCGCCTGGAAGGATAGTCGTGAAAGAATGAAGAGACAATGGGCAAAAAAGATAAATGAACTTGAAGAAAGCGTGAGAGAAACCAAGGCAAAAATCACAGAGATCACATCTCAACCGCACTCCCACACTCTGCCACCACTACCATTCCCATCACCCTCCCTTTCTCCACCCTCTAATACCCCTCACGAAACCCACCCACCACCCCGAGTAGGATCAGTATTAGCTGACCCCACTCCTGAAGGCTTGGACATGATGTTCAAAGCCTACCAGGCTCGACTTCAAGAAGGGCCAACAGCTGCAAACCTAGACAAGAGTTACCCTAGAGCAGACTTAGAGATTGAACGGATGAAAATGTGCATGAAAATGGTAGAACAAGCTCAAGCTATACTTGAGACTAGCCAAAAGTTCAATCAGACGAACTCTGTCAAGCCGGATTTGCATTTCCAAGGCTTACTAGAAAGATTAGAGCAGTTGGTAAACAAATCACAAGTTTCTTTACCTCCACAGGCTCAACCAGTTGTTGAAAGAGGAAGCTCACCACAAATGGAAGCTTATGTTCCTAATTCTACGGATGCTGGAATACCTCCTTCAATACAACAGTACTCTCCAGAGTTCTTGCGGGAAATACAAGAAGAGAAATGGGCCAAGGAGAAGGGTGACTCCCCTCCTATTCCTGAGATTGATGATCTTCGTGATCAATTTCCCCAAGACATTCCCTCTATCTATGGGGATCAAGCAGAGCAACAAGAGGATGAGAGATTAGATTTTGAATCTAATTCTTTACAAGAGTTGCCTCATTTCACAGGTCCATGGGAAGCTGAATTGCTCCAGATCCGAGCTCCCACTATATTGGTGAAAAATGAAGATTCAGTGATTCCCAGGAACACTGATGTTGTGAAGAACACTAAGGTTCAATGTCACCTCACTGTAGAGGAACTCCTCAAGGCAAGACCGGAGCTCTGGGATCATGTGAAGGCTCAGGTTCCAGAACTTGAAGCCAATGCACCAAAAATAGGCTCTAAACAAAAAGTACCCGAGGTACCTCTCGATAAGATAGGAGACATGAGCGAAGGCGAAGAAGGTAACACCTATCTTCCGATCACCTATCAAGGTTACACAACCAAAGCAATTGTGGATTCGGGTGCTGGTGTTGCTATTGCGACTACCTCCTTATGGAAGCGATGGGGCAAACCCACCTTAAGACCAACGAGAATGAAATTTCAAATGGCAGATGGTCATTTTGAAAGACCTCTCAGATTGCTTGAAGGGATAACTCTAACCACTTGTGGTGTAGAATTTGAACATACGTTTGCCATATGTGACTTTGAGAAGAATAATGTTTACGAGATGATCCTAGGAAGACCCTTCCTACGACAATTACAAATAGTACAAGATTGGGGAACCAACTCCTTGTACTTACAGCACTTAGGGGTCACCACCAAGGTCAATCTGAAGGATCACACCTTCAGAGATGTACCACCCCTACAGTGGAATCCTATCCACAAAGTGAAAGAGGACTCTATCTCCGTGCATTCTGGAAGTTCATCTGAACCATCCTGGTTGCATGAAGATACTCACTTGTGGATGTGCAAGATCGCAGAGGAAGAGGAAAAGCGCCTAAAAGCGAGAGAAGAAGGAACTTCCCCAGGAGATAGACCAATAAAAGACCCAGCCTATACGCCAATGATATTTCCAGATGAGGAATTTGAGCCTCATGGTTGGGCAGAAATCTTGGCTACCATGGACATTGCAGTCAATGAAGAACAATGGACACCCCATTGTGATGAGGAGGGTTATGATATTTCGGTGTCCATGTGTCAGCCCTTGTTGGAAGAGTGTGATCCTAGTGAGTCCATAGAAGAAGAAGAGAGTGATGATGATCTAGAATCCATTGTGATGGATACCTACTTTGACTCAGAGGAACACTACTTAGAAGACATAGGAGTGTTAACCCAAAAAGAAGAAGAACCCCTTGCGAGTATTAAAACGATAAATTCAAAGAAAGGAAGTGAAGGAAGTCAAAAGAAAAGGAAAAGAAAAGCAGTAAGACAAGAGGAGGAAGAATCATTGTTTGAAGTACCAGAAAATTTCAAGAAATATGAAGTGGAAGACAGGAAAATTTTGGTACGAATGCCTAAGAGAGAGGCCATTATAGGAGAAGCATATGACAATAAAGAAAAGACCAAAAAAATTGTAGTGACCATTGAAAGGAACGAAGAGCGATGTACGTACATAGGAGACGACCTAAGTGCAGAAGAAGAAGCAGAGCTTGTAGCTCTATTAAGGGAATATAGGGATGTGTTCGCATGGCATTATAGAGACTTGAAAGGAGTAGATCCAGAGATTTGCTCTCATACGATTCCGATGACTGCTGATGCTAAGCCCACCAAACAAAAACCCTACACATATAATGACAATTATGCGGCCAAAATAAAAGAGGAAATTGACAGGCTGATTGAAGCCGGATTCATCTATGAGATTGAGCACACTGAATGGGTGTCCCCCATTGTGGTGGTGCCTAAGAAGAATGGGAAATTGCGAGTGTGTATTAACCTTAAAAAAGTTAATGCCGCAACGATCAGAGATAGTTATCCACTTCCAATCACCGAACATCTATTGGAGCGTGTTGCAGGCAAGGAAGTTTATAGCTTCCTTGATGGATTTTCAGGTTACAACCAAGTAGCCATTGCCCCCGAAGATCAACACAAAACGGCCTTTGCCACAGAATGGGGAATTTTTGCATTTCGTGTGATGCCATTTGGGCTCACCAATGCACCTGCAACATTCCAAAGGCTCATGTGTCATGTCTTCAAAGAGTTCTTGCGGAAGAGCTTAGAAGTATATGTGGATGATTTATGTGCGCATTCCCAACAGAGAAGTTACCACATCCCGAAGCTCAGACAAATCTTCAACAAGTGTAGAGATTATCGAGTTTGTCTGAACCCAGAGAAGTGTGTGTTCATGGTACGACAAGGTAAAATCTTAGGTCACATTGTTTCTAAGAATGGAATTTCAACAGATGAAGACAAGGTAAGAGCGATAGCAGAGTTGCCAAGACCAAGAAACGTCAAAGAGGTACAAGCCTTTATGGGCCATTGTGGATATTACCGTAGGTTTATCCACATGTATGCCATCATAGCTAAACCTCTTTACGGGTTGCTAACAAATTTTGAGTGGAACGAGGAATGCGAGAATTCCTTCAACGAGCTGAAAAGACGTTTGTGCACAGCACCAATATTGACTACTCCGGATTGGAGCAAACCCTTTCACGTCCATGTAGATGCCTCCAATCATGCAATAGGATGTGTGCTAGCACAACCCACAGGTGAAGGAAACCTAGATTTGCCGATAGCATATGCTAGTAGGCAATTAAATGCAGCTGAACGAAATTACACCACAACGGAGAGAGAAGGCTTAGGCATGATATATGCTGTGAAGAAGTTTAGACACTATCTATTGGCCAGTAAGTTCAA
This sequence comes from Ceratopteris richardii, assembly GCA_020310875.1. Lineage (NCBI taxonomy): Eukaryota > Viridiplantae > Streptophyta > Polypodiopsida > Polypodiales > Pteridaceae > Ceratopteris > Ceratopteris richardii. The sequence continues at coordinate 70,017,367 of CM035432.1, read as the reverse complement.
GTTTTTCACTGATCATCAAGCGTTACTATATTTGGTCAATAAACCTTGCAATACAGGTCGCTTAGTAAGATGGTTCCTCTTACTAATGGAATACGACTTTGAAGTTGTTGTCAAGAAAGGTAGAACCCACCTTAGGGCAGACCATCTTTCTCGCATCACTTCAGGAGAGCCACCGCAAGGAGTGTCTGACGAATTGCCCGATGCTTATCTGTTCAATTTAGAAGTTGTTCCTAAATGGGCAAATAAGTTGGTACCAGTCCTAACCTTCGGGCCTGCAAATAAGAATGTGAAAACAAGCAAAGAGGAAATTGTAAAATCACTAAAGTATCAAATATTGGCCGGAAGTATGTACAAGCAAGATAACGAGGGCGTATTAGCTTGTTGTGTCGAGGATGATGAACATGCTAGTTGGTTGCAACAAGCCCATGAGGGACTGCTAGGGAATCACTACTCTAAACAACGAACCTTGCAGAATCTAAAACGCTTAGGAGTGTATTGGCCTAGCATGGACAAAGAAATACAAGAGTGGATCCAGAGCTGTCCAGGGTGCTAGGAGAGACCCCCAGTGGAGCATGCCACTCTTTATCACATGTCATTAATCCCAGATTGGAGTGCTCCACTGGTCGAGTTCATGAGAACAGGAACATTACCCAATCAGGCTAGTCTTGCAAGAAAACGGAGCATGGAGCAAGAGGCTCAAGACTATGCTTTAGTAGGAGACAACCTGTATCGAAGAGGCAAGGATGGTTACCTAAGACTGTGCGTACATGAATCAGACTACTTGAAAGTCTTAGAAACGGCACACAGCGGTGCTGCAGGTGGACACTTTGGGCCTGACAGAGTGATTAAGACTATTCTATTCTCAGGACTGTGGTGGCCCACTCTTCATATGGATGCACATACTTATGTGAAGAGTTGCGACACATGCCAACGTACCCAATATCCGATAAGAAAAGATGAAATGCCATTAAGACCAATGATGGGAGGACGTGCGTTTTCAAAGTGGGGTATAGACTTTGTCGGTCCCATCAACCCCCCAGCTAGGAACTCCCATGCAGAATACATTATTGTAGCCACAGATTACCTTACGAAGTGGGTGGAAGTAAAGGCCACGACAAAGAATGATGCTCAAACAACGGCTAAGTTCTTATTCGAAAATGTGTTCACTAGATATGGGTTACCAATAGAGTTAGTTAGTGATAGAGGTACACACTTCTTGAATGAGGTCATTGAAAATCTCCTTCAAGAATTCATGGTGGTACATAAAAAGTCTGCACCCTATCACCCACAAGCTAACGGACAAGCCGAGAGCACGAATAAGATCCTGTGTAACGTATTGACGAAACTGGTCAATAATAAACGCTCTGATTGGGACAAACAACTTCACCATGCTGTTTGGGCATACCGAGTTGCCTACAAAACGGTACTCAATGCCACCCCATTTCAGATGGTCTTCGAACAGAATGCAGTGTTACCACTAGATTTCCTAATCCCAGCTTTAAGAGTAGCTCAGGAGCATGAGTGGAATGGACATGAGTTGTCCTCTAGGATCTTAGATCTAGAGCGCTTAGGTGAGACGAGGCTACGAGCAGCAGCGGGCATCTATGCTGCAAAGAAACGGCAAAAGGCATACTTTGATGCCCATGTGAAGGATAAGGGCTTGAAGGCAGGAGATCTAGTGTTAGTCTACACATTGAAACAACACGCAAGAAAGCTGGAAAAGAGAGGCTACGGACCTATGATCATTAATAGGATCTCCACGAGTGGAGCAGTACAACTAGCAACTTTAGAGGGGGATGTCCTCCCAAACTATATTAGCGGTTGCAGAGTCAAGCTGTATCAGGAACCCCTCACGGAGGAGATGCTAAGCCGACTCAATATTGCTAAGCAACGTAAAGAGGAGGAAAAACGAATTCGAGAAGAAGCACAGGCAGAGGCCTTAAGAGTGTATCAGACGAATGAAGTTGAGGAGACAAGGAAGGGACCAGCCTATGACTGACACTCAAGAGTCTCCAGGCTATCACATGGCCATGTGTGAGGCTTCAGGTGAACGTACCCATAAGATACTGGACCGACGACCATTTGTGACCCTAGAAATAGGACAAAGAGACAACACAACAAGCGTGAGGGCTTTAATTGATTCAGGAGCAGCCACAAGTGCAGTTCAGCTTTCTTATTGCCAGCAGCTGCAATTGGAGGTAAAACCCATAGAAGCCTATCTGATAGGATTAGGAGGTGTTGAAACCCCCTGCCTGGGAGAGGTGGATCTTCCCCTCTACATACAAGAGGTCCTCATGCCAGTAAAAGTGCTAGTGTGTGAAGACGAGGATCTGACCGAACCGCTTATCTTGGGCCAAGACTGGATCTATGATCACGCAGTCAACCTGAACCTAAGAAGTGGACTTCTTCAGGCTTGGGTAGGCCAAAGTCATCTCACGATTGAATTAGAAAATCAAGCACTCAAACCAATAGAACAGGCACCAACTCCTGGTCCCTCCAGGAATCCACACGAAGATAACCATGTTGAGCTTGTCCAAACTTCTATGGTGCAGAGGAATGTCAATCTTACTGAAGGTTCAGGAGCCAAGAAGGAGTTCCTAAATGATCCAAAGAAGATTCTAAATGAACGGACCGAACATCACCCTACACGAAGGAGGCCGCTGATCAAGAGGCAGGAGCGCCAACCCGCGCAATATGAAGCATCTCGTGGCGTGAAGCAGATCTGGATACGCAAGGATGGAAAACCCACAGCTCCAATAGCAGATTCTCAAAGAGACAAGAAACGAGCCTCACCATCAAGGAACAAAGTGAAGAAGCCTCCTAGGATAACCCCTAGGCATACCATTTCTATTTGGGTTCCTAAGCGGTCCATGAAGGCCACCCCTAATGCTAGACAGATATGGGTGCCCAAGGCTAGCTTACAAGCCCAAATTACTTCACCTACAGGCACTAGGATGAAGCAGCTTTCACAAGCACTCTTGGTCAACAACTCAGAAAGTGACAAGATACCTACACCTCTCACTGTCCCCACCCCCATCAACCCCAGGAATGTCTGGAAATGGGTACCCGCAAGGCCCCAAATACATCACACTCCCAGACCGAAATCTTCACCTGTCCTTAGCTCTAAGAGCTACGACTCCTGTATCAAAGTATGGAGAATTAAACTGTGTACTAAACCCCCTGACCCTATTCTGTAAATCCGTCCACACTAACACAGAAGCATTCCGAGCCCATTGCATAACCCAAGTATGCATCTAGGATGACACTGACCTTTAATCACCACTCACACATATCATAAACACCTCACCACTAACCACTGACCTCCGGGATTGTCATGTTAGTCTTGTGAAGGGAACACCAATACATCTTGTTTCCTATGCAACGCTAATGTGCCTTTCGTCTTCCAGCAGATAAGCAACCTACTCTCATGGCAACAGTGGCAGGCACAAGCTCTCAGGCGGGATCTGGTGCTCCTATCAATTGGGATGCCATGCCAGTGGAAGCTCCACCAACAGCTAGGCCTGAAGAATTCTTGAATGTGCGAAGGATTCCTATTCCAGATCCACCCAGTGGACTAACCGAAAGAGTAAAAGGGCACTCCCATTGGTTCAATGAAATGCCAGGGGATTTGGGAGACGCAGATCACATATGGGAGTCCAAGATGGAGTGTGGAGGGGTTTGGTGGACCTTCCAATTCTTTTCAAGAGAATTTGAGACCTTACAAAATGCAGCTCCACTTCAAGATATCTGGCAAAAGGCAGGACTTCAAACTTACTTCAGTGCAGCTCTACCTAAACCTGACTTCCTCAGGTGTTACTACTTGATTGCTACGTTGAAACCTACCGGGGATAAAGATCATTCAGGCACATTCTGGGTGCCCTCCTTATCTAATCTGGAGGAGATGAGGAAGTTTGAATTAAATGTAACATTAATCAGGGAAGCCCTTCAAATGTATGGCACTCATGTGCCTTCAGATAGCGACCCCTTGATACCAGAATCAATGAAAAGCAATAGAGTCAAGAAGCTCAAAGACATGTGCGCCCTCACCCCCAACATCGCCATACCTCTGCGGATGTGCCTCCAGCACTTCGCATTTCCAGCTCAGGACCGTTTCACTCAGCCTCACAAGAAGATATGGTACGGATTGTATTTAGCGGAGACCGGAAGCTTGCCCATTAAGATGCCGGTATGGATCTTAGATCAGGTGTATGAGGCAGGCAAGCGGGGAGTGAGGAAGCCCACTTTACATGGTTGTTGTGCGTTGACGAGAATCATCTACAGATGTCTGGCGTATGATGTGCCAGTTGCTCGAGCCCTAAAGTATGCACACCTGGAGCTGTTTAAAGGGCGAAAGTCAGGGAGTCAGCCTGCCAAAAGAATGCGTGGATCCCTTTCACAAGTCTTGATCCCTCCTGCAACCACCGCCGAAGTCTCCACTAGAGAGGAAGTTCCTGAGGCACCAATCACAATCCATCTCCAGGAGTCTCAACCAAGAGAGGTGGTACAGCCCACTCCTTCAGCTCCTCCGCTACCTACCGATGCAGAATTTGCAGCGATGGCCACCTTCACCGAGGACCCAAATTTTGATTTTGAAACATTTCTGCAGACGGCTCATCTATCAGACAGTGAAGGTTGCCCTGACAATGTCGATCCGGGGACATCAACCCAAAGAGAACATGCACGAGGCGAGACAAGCAGTGTACAGGAGATAGGAGGGGCACAACTTCCTCAAAGACTAGGCACACAAGCTCAGGAGGAGGCACCAAGAGATAACCCGGAAGAGAGTGAAGACGAAGCCCCTGCATATACGGCACAGCTCAAACGACTATACCAAACAATCAAGCAGGTACAGCGACGCCATAAAATGTCAGAAGAAGCGAATAGGGCCCTAGTAAACCAGATGTTACACTCAGAGCATATCGACCCCCAGTTTGTAGAATCACTAAATCTTTTGGCGGACACCTGTGGCATCAGTGAAGCAATGAGAACCTTGGTCTATCAAGAGAACCCTGCTTATGATCAAAGAAGAATTGATACACGGCCGCGACAAGGAAAGATGATTCAGATGGAAGTATCCACCGCATTAGCGACGTCCACATCAGAAGATGTTCACATGATTAGCCCTAGGCCCAATGATGAACCGGAGGAAATGACGCATGCACCATCCCCCCCATCATCTCCTATCCCACCCTCAGAACCTCCCCCCACGTGTCTTTCTACACAACCAATATCCTCCTATAGTGAGACCATTGTACACACCCCCGTTTCCACTTTCCTTCCTTCACCCTCATCCATCTCTGTCACCCAGATTTTTGAATCCCAACTAAGTCACCCTTCCTTCCTCCCTGCCTTCGGACAACCATCTGTCACCAGTCAGACTCTTTCCATTCCCTTACCTTCCACCCCTCCATTTCCTCCCTCCCAAACTCTACCTACCCCGTCCCTTGTAACTGCCTCGGGCACCACACTAATCACCCAACCCTCCTTCTGGACCCAACTTGTAAACATTCTTCAACAGGTTGATGAACATAATAAAAAGTCCCTTCCCCAAATTCACTCCCCCACATTCACGGCCACCACTATCACACCACCCACCGTCCCGGTGTTCACATTTCACGAATCACACTCTCTCATGTCCGACCCCATGGACATCTCACCATCCGCTGGATCACCCACCACCACTGTTCTCACAACACCATCACAGGTTATTACACTCACATCACCACTTCCACACACGATAGGCACAACATCCACTTTTCCCATTCCCACTTCCCAACCCCCTGCATCTTCCATCCTTACCCCCGCATCCACCTCATTTAGTCTTGCACTCGACACGATGCTCGAAGCTGCCACTCAGCTTAAGCAGGAATATACATTATTGGAAGAAAATAACAAAGAGCTTGGCATCCTCTCAGCAACTCTCCAAGAGCGTGTCAATGCTTTGGAGATCAGTCATACGGAGTCACAAAGCAAGATAGCCGCCCTCGAACAAGCAAATGCGCAACTCGGGGCGAGACATATGGAAGAGAGCAAAGCCATGGAGGAACAGCTGCGAGATCAGATGGGCCGCAATGCAAGGCTTCAACGAAATATGGCTTTGCTACGACGACATCTAGCGGCAGCGCAAGAAGAGAACAGACGGCTGCAACAACAAAACCAAGAGAACCTCGAGGCGGCCATGGAGAACACCCCGGGAGCACCCATAGACCCGGTTAAATTTCAAGCTGTTCCCTCAGAAAGCATACAACAAATCTTGGAAACGTATGCCAATCTTCTAGAAGCACATGATCAGCTTGCCGACTAGCTGAAGGACCTACAGAGACCCCAAGAGTCTACACCACACCGACAGGAACCTAAAGAAATGACCAACGCTGCTACTTCAACCGAACCTGAACTCTCAACGACCAACGACGTACTGGAGTTACGGCAACAGATCGCAGAATTAAAATTGAAGTTGATGCAGTACGAACGACCTCCTTCCCCACCAGAGCAACCGTTAGAAGAAGAAGCAGTTACTATTCCAGTGGAAGAAGCATTCGACGACACCTACGAGCCTCAGCCATTCCCAGGAGGACGCGTAACAGAAGAAGGTCAAGATACCTATGAGGAACCCCCATTGGCATGGATGAAACAGGTAGAGGAAATGGGGCAAACTCATCAGGAACGGATATCCACTCAGATGCTGGCAATGAGGGCCATTGAGGACACCATCCTTCACTCAGAGTACTTCAGGCACATTGCCCCTAGACGCCTTATCACTAGCTCAGAATTACAATACAAGCCCTATTTTGTATTGTTGGCCGACTACAATGCAGAAATCAGAAGGGTCACCAACAAGTGCCCAACATTTGCCACACAGTTCGAACCGGAAGATATACAAGAAGCGGCACGAAAAGGGGCCATATTCCAACCTACTTGGAGGCAGAAGTTACTCGAAACTTACCCAGAAATGCTTCGAACATGGGATCACGCCCCCATGCATTTAAAGTACAATCCGTGTTTTGGGCCAGTGCAAAGACGAAGATCATGGAAAGCTTTTGCAATCAAGGTTCAGAATAACGTGAACTGTAAAGAATGGCTCAATTACCCCGCCATCACCCCCCCAACCGGTACTCCCACAGTGTCATATATGATTGCAACCATCAGACATTGGATACCACGTCTCCACCCCATGCCAGATGTCGCTGCCCAGATGATGCTCAAGATCTTCGATATGATGCAGGTCGTACTCAAAACCTTTCGCAATGTATGCCGTATTCAACCTCCTATTCCCGGGTTCATTAATGGTAACTACAACCTGCTATATGATATGAGCACAACCCCGAGCATACGAGTGGCTTACGCATGGCATGCACGCATAAGATATCTCCCTGCCTGCTACAAGCAAACATTCGACGATATGTTCACCACGGGGTTTTGGGAGGCACATTCAGAGGTATTCACGCCACGGCCTACGCATTTACTCCATCTCTTCGCATGCGAGCAAACAATGCATTCCGAGCTTTACACGATGCCACAACCTGACATGCCTGGTATAGTTGATTGGGAGGCTTTGCAACGAGACCTCGTCAGAGGTTTAAGAATCAAAGAACAAGAATTGGCAACCGACCTCCTGCAGAAATATATTGATCAAACTGTGGAAAAGAGGTCTGTCAGAGGCGACAGACCCTAGGGGGGGGAGAGTGTTGACAGTACACGGGAAGAAGCAAGTACGGACACACATGCAGATCTAGCACTGAGGCAACCCTTCATTTTTTTCAAAACCCTCACATCATTTTAAAGTGATTCTCATCACTACAAACCCTTGTAAATATCATTTCACCTTTTTGTAGCTCCATTTTGTACAAGCCGAGTAGTCCTCGAGCTTGGGGAGCCTTAGGAGTAGTTGCCTGTCAATTTTCATAATTTTTAGATCTCGTTTGGGCCCTCAAATAAGCCCTGGAACCTAATTTTTAACTAGGCCGGACACTAGGTCTGGACAGGACCAAAGCTAGTCAAAAACTATAAATAGAGCTAGAGAGCTCATTTTTGGGCTAGCTTCTTGTAGTTTGAGCTTGTATGAGAACTTTCTTGCAATAGAAGTGATTCCATTGTCTTACTCCCTTTGTTCTTACTGTGTATGCGCGTGTGTGTGTATGTGTGTGCATGCTTGTGTGCTTCTCACTCACGCACTTGTGCTTCCACTTGCTCGTGGTCTTCATACCATCCTCATGTCTTCCCGGATTGACATTAAAGGAGGTGCTACTCATCACTGAGCTACACAAATTCTTCTTGATCCCTGGCACAAATAAAGCATCCAACAATGTAAAAGAACTACCATAAGTAGTAGTCAAAATGATCTTGCCAATTCTCATAACAGGATAAGAAGAGTTGATGGTGCATGTGATAAAATTCCCTATGGGGGCACGCTCGAGTGAAGTAAAGAAACTGCGCTGCAAGGTAATATGTTTGGTTGCCCCACTATCAAAGTACCAAACATCTGAGTCTATTCCTTGCCTCTTTAGCAACAATTTTGAACAACTCTTTATGACATGATCATTTCCTTTAAAGTATTTGCAAAACAATTTCTTCTTTTCTATTTTCTTCTCGTCTCTGTCATCCTTCTTTGATTGTATAGAATTAGCAGATTTTTGCTTACTAGTAGAAGAGCTCCATTTACCTTTGCCCTTCTAACTAGCCAGGAAAGCTTGATATGCCACATGCATAATGGACCTGTTCTGCCTAGATTGATCTTCCTGCAATAGAACAGAGACTATCTCTGTAAGACAATAGTTACGCAATATAACACAAGAGCAGTAGTAGAGAAGATAATAGATATAGGAGAATCTCAACAATTTTCTACTAACAGCAAGTACAAAGATGATGGTGTTGTCCACCCGTGCGCTCTCAAGGTAGAGCTTAAATGGTGATCTAGACAACTCTAGATAGGGAGATACAAGGTAGAGGTATGCTGGGTCAATGTGATGTCTCAGGTAGTGCAGAACTCATGTATATATAGGATCATGGGTGGCCTTCCGTGGATGGCTATACATGGGCAGTAGAGCGTGGGCAGCCACCGCCCGCGTAATTGTCATACACTGCTTAGACTGGTTGAACCGACCTAACAAATATAAATGATTTCTGACTCTGACAACGAATATTCTATGGAATATTCCCTTTACCGTCGCGCCGGGGGCGTTGCCCCCGGACCCCCACCAGTGGGCCCGCTGGCCCCCTGGGACCCCCCAGCCAGGGGGCCCGGGTAACTCCCTTTCCTTACAATACCTTACATGGTCCAATATGACCATCCAACATGCAAGTTGGGATTCCCATCAATTGGGTAATGCACGCTTGGCTTCTCCTCATAACGGGGGCCTTACAAAATGTGCATACAATCATGAGGGGTAGACATTGATCATATACTAACACCCCCCCCTCAATGTTTACCGATGAAAAATCAAGTAGGTTTCGGTCCTATGCCCATCTGTTGAAGATATCTGTTGAGCTGCTCTCTTCCAAGTGCTTTAGTGAATATGTCAGCACAATTTGCTTCTGTTGGGCAATATTCTAGCTCCACAATTTCATCTTCAATTAGCTCACGAATGTAATGGTACTGTACTTCTATGTGCTTGGTGCGGGCATGAAATACTGGGTTCTTTGCAATAGCCATACAACTTTGATTATCACACTTGAGTACGGTCGTCATATTTGATGGAAAGCCTAGATCTGCAAGAATTCTCCTTAACCAAACTGCCTCACAAGAAGCAAAACAAGCTGCTTTGTACTCTGCTTCAGTGGAGGAGAGTGCGAGAGTTGGTTGCTTTCTACTTACCCAAGAAAATATTCCTGAACCAAGTGAGAAACAATATCCAGAAACTGATTTTCTAGAATCACAATCTCCAGCCCAATCTGAATCACAATATCCTTGGAGTGTATCACTTGTGGTATAAAAAATACCAAAATCCAAGGTTCCTACAATGTACCTTAGAATTCGCATTCCAGCATTCCAGTGACTCTCCTTAGGTTTGTCGGAAAACCTGCTTTACACAAGGACTGCGATAGTGCATTCAAGGGTTGAAACGCTCTCATCGGATTTTGTCAGCACATTGTGAAGCTGTTTAAATCTCCTAACCACCCTGAGTATGCTCACCAATTTCATGCTATTTTAAGATTGTGATCGAAGGGGTGTTGATGATGCCCCAGATCAAGCAACAACCTGCTTTGATACCAATTGTTGGAGTTTGAGTTCTACGAAAGCACGTGAACAAGACAAGGAAGAAGAAGAAGCTTGGAGCACAACACACAATACTGAATGTATTACCACTAGAATGTACAAAGATGAGTGACTCGTTAGGGTTATAGGTGTATATTCAAGCTGGGGAAAAAACCTCATAAAGAGGGAAAAAAGTGCCCCAATGGTCCTAGTGTGTTTACACACATCACTACCTAAATATATCAACACAAGTAAGTACTTTCCAAGTTCCATTTCCAATTCTAGTCTTGTGCCTTGTTCTAGTCTTTTCTAGTCTAGTTTCTTGGACATCTTGTTGTTTTTTGTTGTAATCTCATAGTACAAGATCCTTCCCAATTACTCCTTGCATCTAGTTCATCTCTTTGAAGGGCATTTTTGTAACCTAGAGATCTTCCTATGGTCTCGAGTTGTGGGATCTTCTGTATTATCTATACTGGAGTTATCTATACCTATTAGTCCTAGGTTTTGGGACTTCTTATATCAATTATATATTCTTATATTATTTCCATACCTGGGTGATCTTGCAATCAAAAGTGTAATTCAGAACTCTTATCTAGTCTAGTCAGAGGGCACAATCTAGTTCTCCCCTCACATTTTGGCAAGACTAGCTTCTATCCAAGACCAAGCATCATGGAGAACACTTATGAATAGATTATGACATCACTTTAGAGTCTCCAACAACAAATCCAGGACCTAACTCATAGATAGACACAAGTCGAGATGGGACATCTACTGCATGTCGGCACACTCCTCCAAAAATTACAAGAATGAATCGGGAATCTTCAAGAAAATCAAGGAAGTATTCAAGTGAATAGATGGCCTAGTTCATCCTTCATGAAGGAACCCAAGATTTGCATGCCAAAAAAGTTTGATGGTGATTGCATGAAGTTCCATAGATTTCTCTAGCAAGTTAAATTGTACATCCATATGCAACCTGATAGATACCTTGTTGAGGCATCCATGGTTGAGTTTATTGGAACCTTGCTCTGTGGCCAAGTATTATCATGGTTTGTGCCAATCTTGGAGAAAAATATGAGGGAACTTCAGGAGTATGAGGGGTTTCTTTGAGAATTCACCGCCACATTTGGAGATGTAGACATGAGTCAAGTGGAAAAAACAAAACTCCAGAAGCTACATCAAGGTAACTACCATGCCTCTACCTATGCATCAGAAATTAGGTAGTTGATATGTGATCTCACTTGGCATGAAGATTATTTCATAAGCCAACTTATATTGGGTTTAAGAGATGATATGAAGGACCTTCTTCTCATGATGCTAGAGGTTTGATACTTGGTGTCACCATCTAGAAGGAGTAGATCATAAAGTTACTGTGCATATAGATCATAAGAACTTAAAGTATTTTATGACCACCCACATCTTGAATAGAAGGCAATCTCGATGGAGTAACTTTTTATCCAGATTTAGCTTTGGCATCACATACCGTCCAGGATGCCAGCAATGTGAGTCATATGCCTTGTTGAGAAGATCTTACCTTGCACCAAAGAATGGTGAAGAGGCCTTTGATCAACAAGAGAGTGTATTACTCAAGCCTGAGCATCTCTAGTTAACATCTATCTCTTCAAGCGATCATGAAGATTCAGGCTTGAATCATTTGATCCATGAGTCTCTAATTCAAGATGATTTTTTTTGCAATGTTAGGCAAAAACTCAAGAAGTAAAAGTTCAAGAAGTAAATGAATTTCAGGAAAAGGATGGGTTACTATTCTATAAGAACCTACTGTATGTCCCTCCAAAACGTTCCAGGATCCAAGTACTTCAACAAACTCATGACAACATTGCAACATGATATCTTGGTGTGAATAAAACAATAGAACTCATGTCAAGGGATTTTTGGTGGCCTCAAATGTGGAAGGAAGTAAAAGAATACATCTAATCCTATGACACTTGCAATAGATCTAAGGTACCATGACATAAACCTCATGGCCTCTTGCAACCTTTACCTATTATAGAATGGCCATGGGCTTCATTATCTATGGATTTCATCACAGATCTACCAAAGTCGGATAAGTATGATGCTATTCTTGTTATAGTGGATATATTTACAAAGATGGCACACTTCATTCCAACTACCAAGGCAATCATAGGTGCAACTGCTACTAGACTTTTTCTCAGATACATCTTTAGGATTCATGGATTGCTTGATGATATTCTCAATGATCGAGGTCCACAGTTCATATCTAGCTTTTGGAAGGGCATTTGTGAGCTCCTTGATGTTCAACTTAAACTATCTATAGCCAATCATCCACATATTGATGGACAAATTGAATGGGTGAATTAAGTCCTAGAACAATATCTTAGTTGGACCATCAACTACCATCAAAATGATTGGTTTGAGCTCTTACCATTTACAGAGTTTGCCTATGACAATGGTGTTCATACATCTACCAAGCAGGCTCGCTTCTTTCCAAATTATGGACCACATCCAAGGATGTATATACAACTCTCAAATCATGTTAAGAACCCAGCTTCCAAAGATAAAGCCTAGTACATGATGGATGTTCACAAAAAACTCAAGGAAGAGATCTATAGAATGTAAGAACAATATAAGATTATGCATATTAGCATCATGTCCAAAATCTAGCCTATCACATTAGGGATAAAGTGTGGTTACTCAAAAAGAATTTATAGACTTCAAGGCCTTGTGCAAAGCTAGAACACCAGAGATTTGGTCGGTTCACCATCTTGGCTGAGATTAATCCACTCATTTTCAAGATCTAGTTACCAAGTACCATGAGAATACATCCAATTTTCCATGTGTCCATGTTGGAACCATATCTGATTTCACCATTGAGAGGGGGAGAGACCTAGTCCTTCACCATGAGATTGATGATCATGAAGAATTTGAAGTCGAGCATGTCCTAGATTCAAGAATATTCTGAGGACGATTAGAGTACCTTGTTGATTGAAAAGGGTGTGACATCAACAATCATATTTGCAAACCTGCACAAAAGCTTTGGAGAGCAACAATGAAGGCTCAAGAATTTCAAAAGAAAAATACAATGAAGCGGAGACCAGAGAACATGAGTGCTTCTCATGGAACTCAGCGCTTGACGGGGAGGTGATGTCATGGAAAAATGCCTGAACCTTAGATTCCATGTGACCTTATATATCTCATGATTGGTTCAGAATTTGGAGAAACTAATGCTTCCGTCGGGAATTCACAAAGACCCTAAGATTGATTGTCTACTCCTTGATTTTGATATCAAGGGATCATGTTTTGAATTGATGATATCATCAATGACATCATCACTTCATAACCACCATTGATGAACCACCCTTGAAAACCTATATAAGGAGGGGTTGGCCACATACATACTTACTCTTGCCAATACTAGTCTTGGGAGCTCAAGGAGTCACGATCTCCAAGTAAGTACTTTCCAAGTTCTAGTTCCAGTTCTAGTCTTGTGCCTTGTTCTAGTCTTGTCTAGTCTAGTTTCTTGGGCATCCTGTTGTGTCTTATTGTAATCTTGTAGTATGAGATCCTTCCCAATTACTCCTTGTATCTAGTTCATCTCCTTGAAGGGAGTTCTTGTAATCCAGAGATCTTGCTTTATACCTACGGTCCCGTATTGTGGGATCTTCTCTATCATCTCTAGTTGAGTTATTTATATTTGTCAATCCTGGGTTGTGGGACTTCTTGTATCAATTGTATATTCTTGTAATATTTCCCTACATGAATGATCTTGTAATCAAAAGTGTAATTCCAAAATCTTATCTACTCTAGTTAGAGGGCACAATCTAGTGCTCCCCTAACACACTGTGTTAGCAAATAAAACTTTGACAAAATTTTAGAAGAGTTTTGGCCATTCTAAGGTATGCACCTCATCCAATATGGTCACATCTTTGCTACTTTCATAAAAATATCATAAATAGCACATTCATTTCATGGGGGATTTTGGATTCTTATATTCTTGATTTTGAGCCCAAAAATCAATCAGAAATACCCATTTGTCAAGAATCTTTTGTGTAGGATTGAAAAGTCTATGGTGGGGCTTGAGTTTTTGGAAAGTTGTTTGGAATCTTTCAAAAGAGAGAGTAGGCCAAGCTTAAATATTTTAATTTACTAGGGTGGGGCCCGTCTCATTCTTGAATTTTTATTTTCTTCAAATACAAATATTTATAGCTTCCATGGAGGTTTGGAAAATACAAATATTATAAGGGTACATATCTATACATAATGTATTATCAAGGAGGGGTTTCCAAAAATATTCCCTCATACTTAGCCCTCCCTTTGGCTAGAGGCATTGATGTATCTTGATTAAAGATTTTGTCAATGTTCCAAGGTGGGTCATTTTCCTATAGCAATATTGATATGTCCTTTCCACTTGATTGGTCCTGTTGTTCATCATAAGTTAATAGCTTCCATTCTTGAACTTTGTCTTGATTAAAAAAAAAGTCCTTTCTATCATGGCTAGACCTTTGTATCATGCTTGTTATCAAAACAATTATCATTTCTTAGAACAAGAGTTCCTTCTATTAATGCTTTATCATTTATTTGTTTGTTAAGTTCCTACCTCCTTTTATATGCTTGATCCATGTAATGCTCCACTGCAAGCTCCCTTCCCGTACCCGTGTTGTAGTTCTTAAAGCCTCTTTTGGATTACCTCTTCTTTAGTTTCTACACTTTCTTTTTAGCAGTACACAAAGGCTTGGGATTTCCACTTCTATTGGTAACAAAGCTTCTTGTGAGTGCCTATGAAGCTTGTTTTGGATCAACAACCACCTCCACCTCTAAAGATTGTTCCATTCAAGTATTCAAAGGAAAAGAGAGAGAGTTCTATTGTCCCAATGGATCTAGCTATAATAGAAAGAAAACCTAGTCCAAAGAAACACACCCAAAAGATAGAAATGAATACATATGTTGAAGGAAATTTAATTCTATGAAGATGAATCCTACAAACCCTACTAAAACCCCAACTGGATTGATTAGTCTAGTTTAGGAATTTCTTATGTAGAGAAAGGAGTTGTTCAAAGACAACAATGCACAAACATTGCACCTACTCCTAAAGGTCTAGGCTATATATGTAGTGGGGGTTACTTTCTCAAGGATTATCCTAAGCCATCTATGACATTTATCTTGAAGATTATAAGGGATTTTGTGATCATTATGGAAATGAGAACTTAATTAAAAATTGTCCTCAGAACCCTCGAAACACTGCTCACACTCCATTGAAAATGGTTAAAATCATTGAAAAGTAGTAGTGACTCTGAAGGGAAAGTACCTCTAGAAGCAATAATGTGGCCTCAAGCTAAAGAACAAGCTAAGGAGCATGAGGTCAAATTGTCAAATGAGGAAGAAAATTCTTCACCTCCTCAATCCCTCAATCTAGAGACATTTGAGGAAAAGAAGAAGAAGAAAACGATTTTGACCTAGAAGCAACATAAGGAAAAAATTAGTTAAACATGGGAATAGAAAGTAGGAATTTTGGAAAAGGAGTTACAAGAGGCATACAGTGAGGTTGCTCAAGAAAAATTAGTAGCATCCCAAGAACATAACACTTTTGAGAAGATGAAAGTAGGATCTAAGTCCATTGATCTAGAATTGGAGGAATTAGAGATGATGCTTAAAACCTATGAGGCTCGGATAAAAAGTGGCCCTAATGTAGAGACACGCCACCATTATTAACCTGATGCCCAATCCAAAAAAGAAAGGCTTATCATGTGCAAACAACTCATTGAGTTGTCACAGATAATTCTTGAGGAAGCTACTAGCCTTCTTAAGGAGAAAGCACAAACAATCGTAGTTTGAGATCATATCCTCACTTCAGTGATGGATCAAGAACTACACTTGTCTCATGTAGAACCTAGAATAAGGAAAGAGCAAAATCCCATTGAGATTAGAATTGTGCAAGACTCTATTGAGCCTTTGGCTCTAGAGCCTATTGTTGATAAGTTAGAAAATCAGAATGATGATGAGGTAGAGATTATTTTGGTGATCCCTAAAGTAGAGGAGAAGTGGTCCAAGTACTTATAGAATCATGTGCAAGAATCAAGATGGAAAAAGAGAGAAAAGATGGAGAAGAACCACTGTTAAAAGAGGTTCAAGATTTGGATGCATCTGAGTTCTTGGATTATCCCTTGAATGAGAGAGCTTCAATAATTGATCTAGTAGTAGTAGTAGTAGTAGTAGTAGTAGTAGTAGTAGTAGTAGTAGTAGTAGTAGTAGTAGTAGTAGTAGTAGTAGTAGTAGTAATAGTAGTAGTAGTAGTAGTAGTAGTAGTAGTAGTAGTAGTAGTAGTAGTAGTAGTAGTAGTAGTAGTAGTAGTAGTAGTAGTAGTAGTAGTAGTAGTAGTGGTAGTGGTAGTAGTAGTAGTAGTAGTAGTAGTAGTAGTAGTAGTAGTAGTGGTAATAGTGGTAGTAGTAGTAGTAGTAGTAGTGGTAGTAGTAGTGGTAGTAGTAGTGGTAGTAGTGGTGGTAGTGGTGGTAGTGGTGGTAGTGGTGGTAGTGGTAGTAGTGGTAGTAGTAGTAGTAGTAGTAGTAGTAGTAGTAGTAGTAGTAGTAGTAGTAGTAGTAGTAGTAGTAGTAGTAGTAGTAGCAGTAGTAGCAGTAGTAGTAGTAGTAGAAGACAAAGATCTTATGGATTTGCCACAATATACAAATAAATACTAAAGAGAGCTTTTTAGTGAAGAAGGAATCTTCCATTAGGTTTCCTATCTCCCAAACAACAAAGATTACAACCAACATGGGAGTATTGAAAAATACCCAAGTAAACTATAGGTTCATCATAAAGGAACATGTGGATCCAATCTCCACTCAAACAGATTCATTAGAGTCTAAGCCTAAATCACATAGTTTGGGCAAAACCAACAAAAAAGATGGCATGATAGAAATCTCATTTTTTATGGAAACAAATTTGGTCTAGAAACTTTCACTTTACAATATCTTAATGGAAGTTATATCCTTATTCCGGTAAATGGGTCTAAATTAAGCCCATTTAGTAGTGATATGACTCATCGTCACATCTCGACATGTAATTTTTTTGTGATAGGCATCATCGCCTTGACTTAAAGGTGTATATATTATTCTTGTAACTAGTTATGCACCGACTACATATTTACCGCATTCATGTTTTGGAATGCATTTTTTCATAAATAGTATCGTTCTCTCCCCTATTCTAGTTATCCTATGCAAGAACCTTTTGTGAATTTCCCCTTATCCTATGCTCTACTTGCATCCACCAACATGGTCACTTTGTAATATGAGACAAATCTCATGAACACTCTCCCGGACATGGCATGTGAGTACGTACAACTCCACATCCTCCTCATCTAGAGTCTCCCAAATTGTTGATACAATCTGTTCACTCCTCTACTCTATGTATCAAAGGTTAGTGCCCCCTTCCCCCCGTCCCAAATTCAAAACGTCAACCAAGATGCTACTGCATCAAACTCCAAGCCCTCCCTCACTTATGACACCAACCTTTCCTATTCCTCTCCTTTCAAAAACCACATTGATGAATAAAATGATGCATCAACCAACCATCCCATCCATATTCCATTGTATTACCACCCCGACCAACCTAATCAAATAGCCCAATCTAAATGTTTATATTAGGGATACCAAGATGATGGGCCAAACCCATTTGGAGAATGAAATCCTGAGACAAAATGTACAGGTGTTGCAACAACAATGTGAGGAATTAAATAGGAATTGCCAAGTTGAACTAGTTGGCCAACATTCACTTAGACAAACCATTGCAAACATTCAAGATGAGATTGACCACTTCAGACTGATAATGGGTGCCTTTAAAGATGATCTTAAGAGTAAAGAAGTCAAATATGATGTCCTCCATCAACGAGCCAATGCCCTTTAGAATGAAAGATATGACCTTTGATTACCGAAGAAATTTAATCGAAGGTCATGTAGACAAGGCCTAACAATGTATCAGGGAGCACGAGAACAAGATCATGGAGCTTCAAACACCTTACATGAAAGCGACTATATAATTCATGATGTTCGAGTTGGACTAAATAATATGACATAACACTTTCAGGAACTACAAAACTACTGAGAAACAAAAGCAATAAGAAATGCATCGCCTCCAAGATCGACTCAAGTAGGCAACCAAACATAACCTCAATTATATGCTGAGAGGTTAGGCCATGGCCAAAGCAAAAGGCACATAGACTGCCCTAGTTGACAACCACTCTTAACAATATTATTGTTGAATACAATTTAACGAGAAAAATTAATCATCTTTATCACCCACAAAATAAAAAAAAATTGGTCATCCAAAATATAGTTTCTTTAGGATCTAATTCAACCTCTACTTTCATGTATCAAGGAGACTTCAATGAGTTCAAAGGATATGTATGACACATTGTTTCCTCTTTTCAGTAGTGGGCACTCAAGTGTATCCCCTGGTGAGCACTCAACTTCTCAAATTATGCAAGTTTTACATACAAAAATATATTATTCCATTTTATAATCCAAATATTAATGCACTTGCCAATGAAAGAGAAGATATTGATGAGGTGAAATCTATGCCTAAATGGTTGGTGCAAACTTTAAAAGATAGTAATTTAGTTGCATCTTTTCCTTATCACACTCTCCCAACCTTCCATGTTGCTTCTTTTGCATCATATTTCTATGCAATCATTGTTTCTAGCCTTCACGATGAGATTGAGCCTATTTTCTTTGAGAAAAAAAATTAAAGACTTAGATGGCTGCTATGCAATCAAAATTTGGTGTTATTATGAAGAATGATACTTTTTCTTTATTTGAGTTGCACCATGGAATGAAAGAGATTGGCACTAAATGGACTATACTCTAAAACACAACCCTAATAGCATTGTTGATTGATATAAGGCTAGGCTTATAGCAAAAGGTTATTTTCAAGAAAAAGGCATTGGTTTTAATGATATCTTTGGACATCAAAACTAAATTTTTGAATGGGGACATGAATGAAGAAATGTATTTTCTTGAATCCCATGGTTTTATGTAGAAAGGGAACAAAAAAAAATGTATAGGTTAAACAAAGTAGTGGATGTATTAAATTAATCCCACATGCTTGGTATGAGAAAATGCATTCCTAATTATAATTATAAGCACATGGATCTTTTTATAAACCAACTGAAAGCATGTTGTATATGAGGTGTTCAAATGATGTGTGTCTAACCATTGTTGATTATGTGGATGTCATGTTGCTTAGTGGTCATGATGAGATGCATATTTTGAATTTAAGGTTGATTTTTAGATCTAGCACATTTGCATCATTATTTGGGCATTTACTTCATGCAAGTTGATAGGGTTCTTTTTTCGCTTCAAATAAGATACCTTGAAACTTTTTTGCAACATTTTGGCCTTGAGTATTGTAAATCCATTGCAACTCTCAAGGAGATAGGTTTTCAATCAGGTCTTCATGATGTTGGAGATGCATTTGATGTTGATTTCTATGAGGATGCCATGAGATGCCTTATTTATGTATGCATTACTCAACTTGAAATTCACTTTGTTGTCGCTTATATGAGAAAATTTATGCAAGGCCCATGTGTCAAGCATCAGCAAGTAGTTAAGAATATATTTCACTAGTACCCAACAATAAGAATATATTTCACTAGTACCCAACAACTTGGCTTGTTTAAATCAAGGGGGGTTTATCAATGCCTCATTTACATGCTTTTTATGACTTGTCCACAAGTTTTTTTTCTTCATGTTTGGTAGCTCATCCATATCTTGACGGACCAAGAAGTATATTATGGTCATTTCTAGTTATGGGGCTTAGAGTTGTTTAGCTTTCACAACTACTATGTGCTTGGGTTGCTCATATGCCTTGTGGATGATTCAACTATTGGTCAAACCATTGCTTTCTATGAGAAAATGCATGCCTACTTATTAGCACATGGATTTTAGAATAGTCCAATTGAAAGCGCATTGTACATGAAGTTTGTAGATGATACGCTTCCCATCAATGATATTTATGTGGATGAAATCTTGCTCATTGGTTCCAATGATATGCATATTTTTTAGTTTAAAGCTAATTTGCATGTCCTTTTTGAACTTTTAGATCTCAAGCATTTGCACCATTCTTTTGGCATTCAATTCATGCAAGTTGATGTGGTAGAGAAAATACCTTAACACTATACTACAAATGTTTTGGTCTTGATTATTGTAAGCTCATTGTGATTCCCAAGGAGACAGGTTCATGTTCAATAATTCATGATGCTAAAGGTGTATTTGGTGTTGATATCTATCAATAATCTATTGGATACCTTATTTATGTATGCATCACTTGCCCTAAAATTTATTTTGTTATCTCTTGAGTAGATGTATGCATGGTGTTGGCACACAGGTCATATGAAGAGCATACAAGTACAATAGAGCAGTCATGCACAATACGGAAACAAGGCCTAATCATTTTTTTCCATGGATCATTCACAACTCAAGTGATTTTAATCACTACACAAACATTGTAAATTCCGTTTTTGGTAGAATAGATTCCATTTTGTTCAAGTCAAGGAGTCCTCGAGCTTGAGGAGTATTAGAATTAGCTACGTACCAATTTTCATAATTTTTAGACTCCGTTTGAGCCCTCAAATAGGCTCTAGAACCTAATTTTTAACTAGGCCGGACACTAGGTCTGGACAAGGCCAAAGCTAGTGAGAAAACTATAAAAAGAGCTAGAGAGCTCATTTTTGAGGTTAGATTGTTTGTGAATTGAGCTTATGTAAGAGACTCTTTGACTAATGCAAAGAACTCCATTGTTCCTCTCCTTGTTTTGCCTTGTGTGCGCGTGTGTGTATGTGTGTGCATGCTTGTGTGCTTCTCACTCACACACTTGTGCCTTCACTTGCTCATAGTCTTCATACTAGTCCTCACGTCTCCACAGATTGACAATTATGAGGTGAATCTTCTCATGTTGGTACTCACCATTGTGCTAGAGTGACACCAAATTTGGTGCCATTGCCGGGGAGAGAGCTTCGAGGACAAGCGTGTGATGGTAAGACGTCGAGTTGAGACATTGGAGTTATAGGTAATATCCTTTCTTTTCCTTATTTTTCTTCATTTTTTCTTATTTTTGCATCACCATCATCACCATCATCATCCCCACCATCTCCCACCTCCATCTCCATCTCCACAAAAATTTATGTTTTTGGTCATATTCCACTCCCCACCTCATTTCCCTCATTCCATTGTGAGAGAGAGCGAGAGAGAGCTTGCATGCGATCTGTTTTTGTGTGTTTTTTGACCTTTTGTTGCAGGAACTAGTTGTACCACCATCTCCAGCAACTTGCGCAGGTACGACAGACTCTGCACAGGTCTCGGGACGACGAGTTCTGTCTGTCGCGATAGACAGAAAAACTTGATATTTTGTGAATGTGTGTTTGGCACGGTAACCTACACCATTAGAGCACTCCAAATCACTAGAAGTTTCTCAAAAATTTGTGTTTTTTCAGTCTATCGCGACAGACACCGTCTATCGCGACAGACAGAGACCCACGATAGAGACCGTCTATTGCGACAGACACCCGTCTATCGCGACAGACCAAATTCCACGACAGACCCGTCTATCGCGATAGACCCATCTATCGCGACAGACACCGTCTATCGTGACAGACACCATCTATCGCGACAGACACCATCTATCGCGACAAACCAAATTCCACGATAGACCTCGTCTATCGTGACAGACACCATCTATCGCGACAGACCCATCTATCGCGACAGACACCGTCTATCGCGACAGACCAAATTCCACGACAGACCAAATTCCACGACAGACCCCGTCTATCACGACAGACACCGTCTATCGCGACAGACCCATCTATCGCGACAGACACCGTCTATCGCGACAGACACCGTCTATCGCGACAGACCAAATTCCACGACAGACCCCGTCTATCACGACAGACACCGTCTATCGCGACAGACCCATCTATCGCGATAGATACCGTCTATCACGACAGACCAAAACCACGACAGACGATAGACACCGTCTATCGCGACAGACACCGTCTATCGCGACAGACCCGTCTATCGCGACAGACCCATCTATCACGACAGACACCGTCTATCGTGACAGACCCATCTATCGTGACAGACACCGTCTATCGCGACAGACCCATCTATCACGACAGACCCGTCTATCGCAACAGACACCATCTATCGCGACAGACACCATCTATCACGACAGACACCATCTATCGTGACAGACAGACATTTTCGGCAAAAAAATAAGGGGTAAATTTTTTGGAAATTTAGGCTAAATTTTGGGCATATTTGCATGCTCAAATACTCATACACATACAAAGGCCTTAGAAAAATGCATTAAAACTCCTCAAAGGTTCTGTTTGTCTGTTTAACTTCCTAAAACCCTGAACGATCATAACTTTTTCATACGAAATCCATTTTTTGAGCTCTAGGGCTTGTCGAAAAGCTCGTGGCACACCAAGGGAGCTCTAGAGAAAATTTTTTTTAGCAATACAAAAGGGGGAACAAGGGTCATTAAAAAGTGTCTGAAATAAATTGTCTGTCAATTGAAGGATAAAATTGAAGCTAAACTTGGGGTTCTTACAGGATCATCGAGAGCTTTTGGAGAAAGCAAAGTAAGTGCCAGGGCGAACAAGCTTGGGAACATGCTTCCTAGGTAGACAAGCATCACCAGGAGGAGCGACTTGAGGTTGGAACATCTCTTAACCCCCTCAGTCCATTCTTAGCATAGGCTAAGTGCGAGTAGTTGTCCTGATTGACTAGGGGTACGATAGGAACACTCAAGTTTGAAGAGCCGTTAATTTCTCAAGTGCAAGGATAGGCTAAATGGCAATCAAGGGATAACTTAAAGGAAAAGAACTTAAACTAAGCGGACGTAGAACATCAAGTACGACACACTTAAGTGCTCCTGACAACGCTTAATCAAAAACAAGAAAACACATACAAAGGAACTCAAAAGGAACAAGTGATTGGTACCAAAGAATCAGCAACGTACAAAGGGCATATGAACCTGAGATCGGGAAGACACCTAGGGAGAGACCATCAAAGCGTTAGATCATCCGAGGCTAGCGTCAACCATACAGCCAGATCTTGGGCCCAACAATTGAGTGATTACCCCTACGCTCTAGACTCAGAAACTAGTGACTCTGACATGTCGTATAGCATGGAAAGACCTGTAGGTAGCTCAAGAATGGCATACTTAGAAAGACCTGAAGGTCCCTACAAGACTCAATTGGAATACATCCAGACCAACCGCCTACGTGCACGCATCTATGAGGATGGGTTGCGAAGATCTGTTGTCCTAATTAAAAATCTGAATCAACCCATTGGACTAGAACACCCTGTAGTCAAGTTTGAAAATGGTTCATACATAGATAAAGAAGGAACAATGTATGTGGTCACCAACCAACCTGAAAGGACAGATGAGTTTGGCAACATAATCTCTGAACCTGAATTAGGTGACGTAGAGCAAGGGAACTTAGGAAAGGAGTCGAAAACCCCTCAAGGCAAATCAGTCCTAACAAGAATAATCACTCCAGAGTTAGTTCCCCATGATAATAGGAGCATAGAATTGCTCTGGAACCAAGAGAAGGATGAGGCTTTTTGGAGGTACAAGCTTGAAAAGCCTAATGAAGTGGGAGCTCTTGCCATCTATGAATTCAAAGATCCTGATAGCCCAGGCAAGGTGACCTACTTAGATGATGCTTCTGCGAGAATCTTTGTGGTCTCTGAGCATGGAAGACACGCATACACTTGGAAGGGAGAATTTGTTTTTCCCCAACCTCGATCCAATGTGTCTTATGGTCACCAAGGAGCTGGAACATCTCAAGCTCATGGGACTCAAAGAGAAAGGAGTAGAGAGAGACCTGAGGTAAGCTTTGCCAACTCTTGGGGAAGGGAAAGAACGAGAACGGAAACAAATAGAGTGGAACCTGAGGGACATAGAGCCCTCGGGAACCGAAGAAATGTCGATGATTTCCCTTTGCCAAGACCGAGAGAGCACACGAGGACCTTGAGACCGACCCAGCTAGTTAAGTCCATGAAAAACTACTTCGATGGCCTTGGAGACCCCTACGATCATGTAGCTGAGTTTAGGCAAGTCTTGAGAGCTGAACAAGTTGAAGATCTGTTCACGCAGTACAATGCCTTTGGTCTAACCCTTAGGAACACCGCCCTGACATGGTTTCAACCACTACACGAGAGGCAGTTTAGGAGCATAGATCAACTTCTAGAGGCATTCATTATCGAATTCTCTAAAAGTGGCATAAGACATAACACATCCTCCCTGATATACAGCTTCAAACAAACATCTCAAGAGATAGTGAGGCTCGCAGGCAGAAGATTTAGGCAATATCTAGAGAGATGCCCGGCCCCAGAGTTACCCACGCCAGCCAAGCAAGTGGCCTTATTTTTAGATGGATTTTTAAGCACCAAACTGAGATCATATGTGTACTTGAAGGACCCTAGATCCATAGAAGAATGTGTACGCATGTGCATAGACATTGAGGATAATCTAGGGGAGGAATTAGAGCTCTCAAAAAACTATAAAGATTCAGATAGTTCTAGTAGCCTCATTTCCTCACAATCCACATCAATTGAGGATCTAGCAGAAAAGGTAGCTCTGAAATTAGGTGTCTCGAGCAAGCAGATTCCTAGATTTGCCCCCGGAAAACGATGTTATACCTGTGGAGGAGACCATATGGCTAATGTGTGCCCCATCATGGCTCAACCCCAAGTGAACCCTAACAACCAGTACTGCACCATAGAAAGGAGGTACACCAATCACACAGCACAAGACTGTCCATATAACAAACAAGCTGTTAGACAAAATTATTCTCAGCCATATCCACAACAAGGAAAGTACCCTAATCAGTACCCACAACAACAATATGCTAGGCCCCAGCAAATCTATCAACCACCCTATCAAGGGCAACAAAGACCGCAACCAGTCCTAGCGCAGCAACCTCCTTCCCCCACTAATGTGATTCCAGTAAAGTATGCAGCGGCAGAAGAAAATCTAAATAGAGCTTTAGTGCCAGTGACATCCTCGCTTTCAGAAAGTGATCCAAGTGATCATAGTTTTGACTCCACCCATGTTGAGAGCCCCCAGGCCTACTACATGCAATCACTGGAGCATAGTGAGTCATATTATTATGAAGAACCGAATGAATCTAGTGGGGAGCCAAAATACGCAAACATCATGTATGCCAACCCCAACTCGAGATCCCAACCTAGGCCGATGAGACCTCCATTTCCTAGAGGGCCATGCTATCGCTGTCAGGGAGATCATCTCATTCGTGATTGCCCTCTACCTGCACCGACACAAACCCAATCTGTGACAATTCAAGGCTTTTGTCCCGATTGTGGAAAGGAGCATTTGTTACGAGAGTGTCCCAAGAACCCCGCCAATATACCAAAAATTGCTCCTATCAATGTCATGGGGCTAGTGGTGGACTCCATGGGAAGTGTGACTTCCACGGCTCCAGTACAAGTCATCACGAGAGCTCAGACACTTAAGCAAAACCAAGACTTAGGCCAGGAGAAGACTGCGGAGGTTAGCGAGACTGAGAGTCAGAATAAGAAGAGGACAAGAGCTTGGAGAGATAGCCGTGAACGTATGAAAAGGCAATGGGCAAGAAAGATGAGCGAACTTGAGGAAAGTCTACGAGAAACCAAAGCCAAAATCATAGAAATCACATCTCAAACACACTCTCACACATCCCCGCCACTACCATCCCCTCCACCCTTCATTCCTCCACCCACCAATCCACCACACGTAACCCAACCACCACCCTGAGTAGGATCAGTCTTAGCCGATCCCACTCCTGAAGATCTAGACATGATGCTTAAAGCATATCAGGCCAGAATCCAAGAAGGGCCCAATGTAACAGATCATGAGAAATGTTACCCTAGAGCTGACCTAGAGCTTGAACGAACTAAGTTGTGTGCCAAGATGGTGGAATTGGCTCAAGCCATGTTTGAGACCAGTCGCCTTTTCACTTGCTCTAGCTCCACTAGAACACCATTGCATTTTGATGGTCTATTATACAGATTGGAGATGTTAATTGCAAAGTCTGGAAAAGGAGCCAACTCCCAGGCTAAGGAGAAGGCAAGTGATAGAATAATCATTCCTCCCAAGGAAGCTTATGTGCCTAACTCCACTGAACCAGACACCTCTTCTTCTATGAATCGATACACACCTGAATTCTTGCGAGAGATTCAAGAAGAGAAATGGGCTAAAGAGAGTGAAGTTCCTCCTCCCATTGAACTTGTGGATGACACACATGATCAATTCCCACAAGACCTTTCGTCCATTTATGTAGAGCAAGAGAGCGTCCAATCTCAAGAGAGATTGGACTTCGAGACTAATTCTTTACAGGACCTGCCCCATTTCACAGGCCCATGGGAAGCAAAGTCCACTTGTATGAGAGCACCCACAGTCATGGTAAGAAACAAAGATTCAGTCATACCTAGGAACACAGAGGTAGTGAAGAACACTAAGGTGCAGTGCAATCTCACTTTAGAAGAGCTACTCAAAGTAAGGCCAGAGCTATGGAAACATGTAGCCAAACAAGTACCAGAGATAGCAAAACCTCGTTCCCAGGTAGGATCCCAGAGAACAGTGCCAGAAATACCCTTGGACAAGATAGGAGACATTAGTGAGGGTGAAGAGGGAAACACATATCTTCCTATCACCCATCAAGGATACACCACCAAGGCCATTCTAGACTCAGGTGCAGGAGTTGCAATTGCTACCACTTCACTATGGAAGCGTTGGGGCAAGCTAGCACTCAGGCCAACGAGAATGAAATTGCAGATGGCCGATGGTCATATTGAGAGGCCCTTAGGATTGCTAGAAGGAATAACTCTCACTACATGTGGTGTTGAGTTCGAGCATACTTTTGCTATATGTGACTTTAGCAAAAACCAAGCCTACGAGATGATTTTGGGGAGACCATTTATGCGGCAGTTGCAAGTGGTACAAGATTGGGGAACCAATTCCTTGTATTTACAACACTTAGGTGTTACAACCAAAGTCAATCTCAAGGATTACTCTCATAGAGATGTCCCTCCTATCCAATGGAACCCCATCCATAGAGCCAAAGATGATACGGAATCGGTGCATTCCATAGGATCAGGATCCTCATGGATGCATGAAGACACTCACTTATGGATGTGTAAAGTGGTAGTGGAAGAGGAGAAAAGAGAAAAAGCCAGAGAGGTAGGTGCGAAGGAAACACATAGATCAGTTCAAGACCCAGCCTATGCACCTGTAGTATTTCCGGACGAAGAATTTGAACCTCACGGCTGGGCAAAAATTCTAGCAACTATGGATGTAGCCATCAATGAAGAGCAATGGACACCCCACTGTGATGAGGATGGCTATGACATTTCTGTCTTCTCCATAGAGCCAATCATGGGAGATGCAGTTTTAGAAGAATGCGAACCTAGCCCTGATGCATTTGAAGATGCAAGTGACTCCGATCTTGAGTCCTTCATCATGGATCCACCCTTTGCATCAGATGAAGAATACTTCTATGAAGTAGAATTTTTTACTGATCATCAAGCTCTACTTTACTTGGTGAACAAGCCATGCAACACAGGTAGATTGGTGAGATGGTTCCTCTTACTAATGGAATATGACTTTGAGGTAGTGGTGAGAAAAGGCAAGACTCATTTGAGAGCAGATCATCTCTCTAGGCTCACATCTGGAGAAGCCCCACAAGGAGTATCGGATGATCTTCCTGATGCTTACTTGTTTAATTTGGAAGTAATACCTCAATGGGCTAAGCCATTAGTGCCAGTATTGATATACGGGCCTAACCACCCAGTAATGAACACACAGAATAGGGAGATAGTAAAAGCTCAAAAGTACCATATAATGGCAGGAAGCATGTACAAACATACCGATCAAGGGATATTGGCTTGTTGTGTGGAAGAGGATGAGTACGCTAAATGGTTGCAGTTGGCACACGTAGGTGCATTAGAGCAACACTACTCAAAACAACAAACCCTACAGACACTAAGGAGACTCGGAGTGCATTGGCCTACTATGGAAGCTGATGTACATAAGATGTGTAACAAATGCCCAATCTGTTGCACTAAACCACCTGTGGAACATGCCACTCTTTATCAAGTGTCCATAGTGCCAGATTGGAGTGAACCATTAGTAGCCTTCTTGAGGACGAAAACATTCCCTCCAGATATGACCCTGACGAGACAAAGAAGTCTAGAACAAGAAGCCCTAGATTACTCAATCATTGGTGATAATCTATACAAGCGTGGTAAAGATGGTTACCTGAGACTATCTGTCCATGAGAGTGAATATCTCAAGATCTTGGAAACTGCTCACCAAGGTGTAGCAGGAGGACACTTTGGACCAGATCGGGTGATCAAGGCCATTCTGTTTGCAGGATTTTGGTGGCCCACCCTTCACATGGATGCACAAACCTATGTGAAGAGGTGTGAGGTTTGTCAGCGAACCCAGTATCCCATACGCAAGGATGAGATGCCATTGAAGCCTATGATGGATGGACGTGCGTTCTCTAAGTGGGGAATAGACTTTGTTGGTCCTATTAATCCCCCAGCTAAGGGTTCACATGCTGAGTATATCATTGTGGCCACGGATTATCTAACCAAGTGGGTAGAAGTGAAAGCCACATCAAAGAATGATGCCCAGACAACCGCTAAATTCTTATTTGAGAATGTGTTCACTCGATACGGGCTACCCATAGAGCTAGTAAGTGATAGAGGGACTCACTTCTTGAATGAAGTCATTGAAAATCTTCTTCAAGAGTTCTTGGTGATACACAAAAAGTCCGCCCCTTATCACCCACAAGCTAATGGACAAGCCGAAAGCACAAATAAGATTCTATGCAATGTGCTAACCAAATTAGTGAATAACAAACGCTCTGATTGGGACAAACAGCTACACCATGCTGTTTGGGCATACAGAGTTGCCTATAAAACGGTACTCCAAGCCACGCCCTTTCAGATGGTTTTCGGCCAGAATGCAGTGCTACCATTGGATTTTTTGATACCAACCTTGAAAGTAGCACAAGAGCATGATTGGACAGGCCATGAGTTGTCCTCTAGAATCTTCGATCTTGAACGACTAGGTGAAACACGATTGAGGGCTGCAGCAGGAATTTATGCAGCCAAGAAGAGGCAAAAGGCATATTTCGATGCACATGTCAAGGATAAAGGCTTGAAAGCAGGAGACCTAGTCCTAGTCTACACCTTGAAGCAACATGCACGGAAATTAGAGAAGAGAGGTTACGGGCCAATGATTATCAATAGAATCTCCACAAGTGGAGCAGTTCAACTAGCCACTCTAGAGGGTGATATTCTACCAAGTTACATAAGTGGATGCAGAGTCAAGTTATATCAAGAGCCCCTGACTGAAGAGATGCTAAATCGACTCAACACTGCCAAGAAACGTAAAGAAGAAGAGAAACGAATTCGAGAAGAAGCACAGGCATAAGCTTTAGAACGCATCCGACGAATGAAATTGAGGAGACAAGGTAGAGACCAGCCTATGCCTGACACTCAAGAACCTCTAGGCTATCCCATGGCCATGTGCGAGGCTTCAGGTGGACATTCCCATAGAATAATCGACCGACGGCCTTTTGTAACCCTAGAAGTAGGACAAGGAGAAAGTGTAAGGACAG
This sequence comes from Ceratopteris richardii, assembly GCA_020310875.1. Lineage (NCBI taxonomy): Eukaryota > Viridiplantae > Streptophyta > Polypodiopsida > Polypodiales > Pteridaceae > Ceratopteris > Ceratopteris richardii. The sequence continues at coordinate 69,987,515 of CM035432.1, read as the reverse complement.
TGAGAGCTTTAATTGACTCAGGGGCCGCCACTAGTGCAGTTCGACTTTCTTACTGCCAAGAGCTTCAATTACAAATAAATCCTATAGAGGCATATCTCATAGGATTGGGAGGTGTGGAAACCCCTTGCATTGGCGAGGTGGAACTTCTGCTCTACATTCAAGAGGTGCGAATGGCAGTCAAAGTGCTAGTATGTGATGACGAGGATCTTACCGAACCTCTTGTCCTGGGCCAAGACTGGATCTATGATCATGCAGTCAACCTCAACCTAAGAAGTGGACTTCTTCAGGCATGGGTAGGCCAAAACCACATCACGATTGAATTAGAAAATCAAGCACATAGGCCGCTAGAAGAGGCACCGAATCCTGGTCCTTCCAGGAGTCCTTGAAATAAACCATGCTACTCTTGACCAAAGTTCTATGGTGCAAAGGATTGCCACTCATGACGAAGGTACAGAAGTCAACAAGGAGCTCCCTTCTTTTCCAAAGAGAATTCGAGGAAAGCAAGCCGGAAAATACAAGATACAGAGGAGCCCGAGGAACAAGAAGAATGAACACCAACCAGTACAATACAGAATACCCCATGGCATGAAGCAGATCTGGATACGCAAAGGGGAACAACCCTCGGCTTGGGAGACAGGATTCTAAAGAGACATCAAGCAAGCTACAGTGTCGAGGACTACAGCGAAGGAGTACCCTAGGCATCAAGCTAGACAAACCATTTCTATTTGGGTTCCAAAGCAGTCAATGAAGGCTATCCCAAAGGTGAGACAAATATGGGTGCCCAAGACCTGCTTACCAGCTCAAATAACCTCACCTCCAATCACTAGATCAAACCAACACTCACGAGTCCTATTGGCTCCCATCCAAAGGCAAACATCTACACTCCACACCACCACATTCTCGGTCACGCCTCGGAATGTTTGGAAATGGGTACCCAAAAGGCCCCAAACCCAACACACTCCAGTCTGCAAACCTTCACACATCATCGCCAATAAAAGCAACGATTCCAGCATCAAAGTTTGGAGACCTAAACCCCATATCAAACCCCCTGACCCACCTTTGAAAATCCTTTCCCTCTAATGTAGGTGCATTCTGAGAACTTTGCACAACCAAAGTATGCATCTAGAGTGAACCCTAACCTACTAACCCACTTGTACACACATCACGAACACTTCACCTACTAACCTCTAACCACTCGGAATGTCATGTTGCTATTGTGGAGGGAACACCATAACATCCTGTTTCCAATGCAATGCTAATGTGCCTCTCTCTTCTTCTAGCAGATAAGCATCAACAACTACAAGCACTCTCATGGCAGAAGCAACAGGTCCGAGCTCACAGGCAGGAATAATTACTCCAGGAATTGATGTGGATAGTCTACCTGTTGATGTGCCACCAACTGAACGACCTGTGGAGCTGCAACACCTTCAGCAGATCCCGATACCGGATCCACCCACAAGGATCACAGAAAGAGTCCATGCCAATTCTCATTGGTTCAATGGCATGCCAGGCCCATTAGGAGAGGCCAAGTATATATGGGAGTCTAAGTGCGAGTATGACAGATCTTGGGTCAGATTCCAGTTCTTCTCCAGGGAGTTTGAGACTCTACAGAACACACACGATCTTCAGACCATATGGCAACGTGCACGGCTAGCTGAGTACTTCGAGGCACCATTACCCAAACCAGACCTCCTCCGATGCTACTATCTGGTCTCAACATTACAGGCTAATGCAGAAAAGGACAAACCAGGATCGTTTGTTCTTCCTTCCTTGCTGGGCAACAACGAGTTAAAGAGGTTTGAACTTACCTTGGAGTTGGTGAGCTCTGCTTTGAATATGCACGGCACACATGTACCTTCTCATAAGGATGCTCTCGTTCCTACTAACATGAAGGATAGGAAACTACTGAAGCTGAAAGACATGGCAGCACTCAAACCAAACGTGTCCATCCCTCTCCGTATGTGCATGCAACATTTTGCTTTCCCCGGTCAAGACCGCTTCACACAACCGCACAAAAGAATTTGGTTCGCTCTCTACTTAGCGGAGACAGGTGCGTTACCAATCAAGCTTCCTGTATGGATTATAGAGCAGTTGTATGAAGCAAATAAAAGGTCTTCTAGGAAATTAGTGGTGAACGGTTGCTGTGCAATCACACGCATTATCTACCGGTGCTTAGCATACGATGTACCCATTGAATGTGCCTTAACTTGGGCACAATTACAAATGTTTAAGAAGCTCAAGACGTCCACACATCAATCCAAGCGCATGAGGGGTTCGATCCCTTGTGTCCAGACATGTGAAGTTCTGACTACTCCTGAAGTATCGCCACGAGGGGAGGCCACTGTACCTCCCTTTACCATTACATACCCATGTCTGGATCTGAAACTACAACACAAGCTGCCCCTTCGGCTCCTCCTGCTCCATCTCAATTTGAATTTGCTACAACTGGAGATGCTGAAGGGATGGATCCCCATGACTTTGAAGCATTCTTACAAAGTACACAACTCTCTGATGTAGAGTTTTATTCAGATACAGAAGAACAAGGCACATCTTCACAAAGAAGGAGAAAATCCACAAAAGGTCGCCATGTACATTGGGGTGACGATCAGCAAGGTCAACAACAAGGACACCTAGAAGAAGAAGGAGCAGACGAAGAGGAGACCACTGAAGCCCTAGCTTATACAGTAGAACTCCGAAGGCTGTATCAAATCATGGAACGAGTTCGATCGCAACAACTGCTCACCGAACAAAGCAGTAGGGTACTCATGACTCAGCTGTTGGAAGAAGGAGGAGTTGACTCAGAATATAGTGAAGGTCACTTATTAATGGCAGAAACATATGGGGTAGTAGAAGCAGTTCGGACCGCCATTAGGAGGTCTCCAGTTCAATATGATCCACGAAGATTCCAAACACGACCACGGTCAGGTAAAAACATCCAGATCCCCATTACAACGGCAGAAGGGCCGATTATTACATCCGAACCCATTGAGACAACCTCCCAAGCAGCCGACACCGCTAGCCAAGAGCATACAATCATCCATGAAGAGTCAACTGAGCCACTACCACCCACACCCCCACCATCGCCTCCTAGAACAGAAGCCGTGGAGATCACCTCGACCACTCAACCCACCGAACAAACCTTCATCTTCCGTACTCCCACCTCTAGTTCAACCCTATTCTCCACCTTTTAAAACCCAATCTATGAAGCAACCACCATCACTACACAATCCACCGAATTGCTCATAGAGCCTGCCCTAGGACAACCATCCCCCATACCCTCAGCCATAGGCCATGCTGACGCTAGATCTATATTCTTGGGTTTCCCTACTACCACGCCACCTTTCATGACCTCCCCGCCTCTATGACCTCAACCCCCAACCCCCATCTCTCCACTTCTCCAATCCCTCCATGCCTTCCTTGCTAGAACTTTTCAACCCAGGTCTCAACCATTCCCTTTATTTTCAGCTCCCAACCCCACTTCTCATCTATTCACCATGTTCACACACACACCACCTACCATTCCAATGTATATGGTAGACCCCACACTCGCATCCACTCCTGAAAATATGGACATTTCACCACCCACGGCACCTCCCCCACCCCCCACACTTCCACCTTCTCCCATTCCCCCCCCACCAATTTCACCGACACACACATCTCCATTAGACACATCATTCACTCTTCCCCTTCCCCAATCCCCTCCCCGTGCATCCTCCATTGTACAAACCACACCATCATCCATAGGAAATGCATTGGACACCATGCTCACATGTATATCACAGTTAAGGACATAGTACAATGAGCTCCAGCAACAGAATGAACGCCTACAAGAGCACTCGGAGCTACTACAACACCACCTTGTTGCACTAGAAGAGGAAAATGCTCGCCTCCATACACAATTCCATACTCTACAAGAGGCTCATAGCATATTGGAGGTACAGTTACAGAACACAGATCAGGAAGCAATACAAGTGGTAGAAGGTCATCTATGGACACAGCTGGAACGCAATTCAAAGCTTCAGTGAAATATGGCCCTACTCAAGCGACATCTTGCTGCTGCTCATGAAGAGAATCGACGCCTGCAATTACAAAATCAGGAAAACCTAGAAGCAGCTATCGAAAGCACACCTGGGGCACCCATCAGTCCCTCAAAATTTCAAGTTGTGACCCCTAATAATATCAAGATAATCTTGGAAGACTATGCCACCCTACTTGAAGCCCATGACCAGTTGTCAAAGGAACTGGGTCAACTGAAGCAGAAACACCAAAAAGAAACAACAACTGCCTCTCAAACCACCTCCTCCGTGGCTTCACTTCTCACAGACTCAGAGGCCTTAAAAGATCTCCAGAAACAGGTCACCGAATTGCAAGCACGTCTACTACAATATGAGAGACCACCTTCCCCTCCAGAGGCTCCCACCGATGAAGAAATAGTACAAATTCCTGTGGAACAAACATTTGAAGAAGAATACGACCCACAACCCTTCCCAGGAGGTCAACAAACAGAAGAAGGTCAGGACACATTTGAAGCACCACGACCCCCATGGCTATGACAAGTGGAGGAAATCGGGAGTTCACATGAAGAGCGAACCGTCGTGCAAAATCAGGCTATGAGAGTCATAGAGGAGACTGTATTACAATCCAATTACTTCAAAAACCTGTCATCGAGACGCCTTATCCTCTCATGCGAACTCTAATACAGGCCTTACTATATCATTTTAGCAGATTATAATGCAGAAATACAGAGAGTCACAAGGAAGATACCTTCCTTCGCAACCCAATTTCAACCCGAAGACCTTACTCCAGAGGTGCAAAAAGGCAAGATCCGTCAACCAACATGGCGGCAGAAACTTCTTGAAACCTATCCTGAAATGCTCTGCACCTGGAACAATGCGCCATTATATCTCCTCTATAATCCATGCTATGGCCCTGTTCCACGACGCCGCTCATGGAAAGCATTCAACATCAAGGTCCAGAATAACGCACAATGCAAGGAATGGCTCAATTATCCATACATTGCGCCACCATAGGGACCACCGTCAGTAGCGTACATGATGGGAACAATTCGACATTGGATGCCGCGATTGAAGCCCATGCCAGATGTGGCGGCCCAAATGATGCTTAAGATTTTGGATATGATGCAGGTAGTCCTCAAAACCTTTCGAAATGCGGCCGCCCCACAGATACGGCTACCGGGGTTCACTAATGGAAACTACGATTTAGTGTACGACATGAGCACCACCCCCAGCATTCGAGTAGCTTATGCCTGGCATGCACGAATAAAGTATCTTCCCGCATGCTATAAACAAACATTTGAAGAAATGTTCCGATCAGGATTTTGGGAGTACCACTCAGAAGTCTTCGCACCGAAGCCAACACACCTGCTCCATCTCTTTGCTTGTGAACAAGCCATGTACTCCGAGTACTACACCACACCGTAACCAGAGGTCCCCGGTGCAATAAACTGGGATGCATTGGAAGCAGACCTAGCAAGAGGCTTAAGGATAGGAGAACATGAATTAGCCACCAATGTCATCCAATACTATATCAACCACCCTATAGAGCTGTTGCTCTAGCACAATGGTGAGAACCACGTTAAGAAGCTTCACCTCCTTAATGTCAATCCGCGGAAGAGATAGGAGTGATATGAAGATCGTGAATGTGAGATGAAGTGAGAGTGAAGGTGAGAAGCATAGAAATGCACACACACATGCACACACACTACGAAGAGACAAGCAAGACACAATGGAAGGTGAGAAATTAGTTCTATTACTCAAGAACACTCTTACAAGCTCAAAATAGCTCTAAGCTCACACTAGCTCACACTAACCCACCTCAAAAATGAGCTCTCTAGCTCTTTTTATAGTTTCTAGACTAGTTTTGACCGGTTTCACATCTAGTGACCGGCATAGTTAAAAATTAGGTCCTAGATGCTATTTGGAAGGGTAAACGGTATCTAAAAATAACGAAAATTGGTACGCGCATTCTACCTAAGCTCCTCAAGCTCGAGGACTCCTCGGCTTGCACAAAATGGAGCTATGGATTACAAAATGGGGTTTTCTATGTTACATATGTTACAATAGTGATAAAAATCACTGTTGGAGGTTTTTGGAAAGTATTTGAAAACATAATTATTTGAAAAACGATTCAACTGGCTCCGTGCTCCGTCGTTACATGCTTCCGTGTCGTCTGTGCCTCTGGCTGCTTCCAACACCCCCCTCCCTCTCGCTTCTGTCGTCCCTGACAGAACCTTGCTGTGAGGTCTGCCGGATATAGTTCTGTAGGAGGTCTTGAGCGAGGGTGTGCTTGGAGATACGAATGCCTCGGGCCAGATCTGCCTCGAGTTTCTCCCAGTCGATTGGTTGCGGTTCTTCCGGTGGCGGGAGCTGATAGTGTGTGGAATAGACCATTCGTTCGCAGGCAAATAATTGTAATAAATGTGTAGGCCTGCTTATGAATACCTCTGAATGGTATTCCCAGAAGCCGGTTGTGAACATCTCTTCGAACGTCTGCTTGTAGCACGCCGGTAGAAACTTTATTCTGCAGTGCCAGGCATAACACACCCGTAGCGATGGCGTTGTACTCATATCATATACCAGATCGAAATTGCCATGCTCAAAGCCCGGGGTGTTGACATGTGGTGCCTTGACGCGTCGGAAGACTTTAAAAATCATTTGCATCATGTCAAAGATTTTGACAGTCATATGCGCCGCTATATCGTCCATATGCTTTAATCTAGGGAGCCAGTGGCGAATTGTAGCCATCATGTAGCCAACAGTTGGTAACTCAATGGGTGGCTTAAAATAGGGGTAATTCAATCAGTCTTGGCACTGCTTATTGTTTTGTACCTTAATAGCAAATGCAGTCCAGGAACGGCGTCGTGGCACTGGTCCCCAACACGGGTTGTACTTTAAGTGCAAAGGTGCCTTTACCCATGTACTCATCATCTCTGGATACTGCTGTAGTAAATTTTTCGCCACTCTGGTTGATAGATCCTTCCTTTCTGTGCATCTGGTGGTAGATCAGCCGCCTCGAATTGAGTTGCATGCGATGGTTTTTTACCTGTCTCTTTCTCAATGGCTAACTGGTATTCGGCCATTAACATGAAATACGGTTTATACTATAGCTCATGCCCAGATATGTATCGTCGCGGGGCCAAATGAGCAAAGAATGGAGACTGTAATATTCTTTCTTCTATCATCGCCATGGCATGTAATTGTGCCTCTACTCTAGCTGAGTGCGTTGTTCCAAGTTCCTCAATAGTCTTCATCCACGCGGGGGTCGGAAGTTCGTACATCATCTAGCCTTCGGCTGTGACGCGTCCGCCTGGGATGGGTTGTGGCTCGTACGCTTCTTCGAACGTTTCCTCCACCGGGATGGTGACCGTTTCTTCCTCCGCTGGAAGCTCAGGTGGTGAATCTAGCCTTGGTGGCGCTTCATATACTGCAATCCTTGATTCAAGGGTCGATACCTGGGCCCGTAATGAGTTGAGTTCATCTAGGAGGTCAGGAGAGGGGTCCACAGGTGCTGGTATGTCGTGGTGTGCCGGTTCTCGTAACTGGAGTAATTTGTGATCTTCTTTGAGTTTCTGTAACTCCTCGTTCATGCGGTCGTATTCATCTAGTAATCTTACATGATCGTCTAGCAGCATCCTCATCGAGTCTGAAGGAATGGCTTTGAACCTGCTAGGACTAAGTGGTTGGTCTGGGTGGTCGAGCGCTGCTTCTAAGTTTTCTCGGTTCTGATCCTGTAAGCGCTGGTTTTCTTCCTTGGCGGCTGCTAGGTGTCTTCGTAGTAAGCCCATGTTTCGTGTTAGCGTTGCATTGCGGACTGTTTGGGCTCTTAATAAGTTATCTAGGTCAGCAATGGCTTCCTTGGTCTTTTCTTCGCTTTCTAGTTCCAATTTGTGATATGCCTCGCGTAATTCCTGGTAGCGGGTGTTCAGAGAGGCATTCTCAATAGACAATAAATTAAGCTGCGACTGTAAGTCATTGGTTGTCCTCTGCAGCTGCTGGTAATTATCACCAAGAGATGTGAACTCATCTCTTACTTGCGTCATACACATGAACATCTGTCGGAATGCATTATCTACAGTGGGTGATAGTATTAAAGGGGTGCTAAATGAAGATGCAGTTGGTGTAGATGCAACGGTGTCGTCGAGATTTTCTCTCCTCTCTCACTTGTGAAGGCCTACAAAAAACATATTTGGTGAAGGTAGCCATAATTCCTCGAGAAGTCCAAGATGCATCAAGGATGTCAAAGGAAGGTCACATACAAAGTTTCAAAGAAATCAAGAAAGTCCATGGTAGCGGTCAAAGTTGGTCAAAGCTGGTCAAAGTTGGGAAATTAGGGCAAAAATTTCATTGTCACCAAATTAGATGAAAATCCATATACTTGTAAATATTGTCAAAGGCAGTCTATAGCCCAAATTTCAGCAGAAAATGGATTTTGTAGCACATTGATATGCTATGTTCATTTTGTAAAAATGTAATTTTTCTAGTTTGACCCTATAAATTCTTGTATAGAAAATTATGTTAGCCATATGGTTTGGCATGTATAAAGATCATATGTGGCTACATATTTGTACAAATTTTCAAGGCTATCAGAGCTTCCTAGACACCTTAATGCCACCTTGCAAGCTTCCAAATGTAGTCAAACTTGTACAAGGGAGATTCAGATGGGAGTTTTTCCTGCATATTCCTGAAGGAGATCTTTGGAAACATAGTCCTACAAAGTTTCATCTTCATCAAAGTCTTTTTGGAGGGTCAAAGAGCACAAAGTCCAGTTTTCAAGGTCACCGCAGTTTTCTAGAATAAGAAAATTGAAGGCTTGAAGGGCTGCCACATGCCAAAATATGATTGAACCATGGTGTACGGTCAAGATGAGCTCCTATTCAAGGGTGGAGATGCACTAAAGCATAAAGGAAGGAGGATCCACGAATTTTTTCCATAAAAGAAGACTTTTTTGACAGTTAAAGATCAATAATGCAAAGTTTCTCCAAAAATAGTGGCTTATCTTATCCGAATTGATGTCAGCACTGATCCGACGGTCCAAATCATCCCCAGATCCAATGGTGGAGAATGAGGGCGCCTAAATTTCACTCCTTTACACTAGATTTGATAGAAAGAACAATTCCAAGCCATTGATTTGATTAATCAAATGGTTGTAATCGAAAGTAGTGATCCTAGAGTTGAGAGTTGATTTCTCTAGATCCAAGGGCCCAAATTCATTCAAAAAACTATATAAACCCCCCTCCAAACTCCTAGAGCATCATTGTTAGGCATCCATAGGGCTCATGCTAGCTTACGGTTTCCTTGAGACGATCACCCTCGGTTGAGCGAGTGAGGATCCAAGGTGAGCTAGTATGAGTATAGAACCTAGTTTCAAATTTAAGTTAGAACTCCAATCTAGGATAGGCTCTTGAAACCAGCATCTCTATCTTGACTCACCCACGGTGGAGCGTGTGAGTGAGTTAGAGCTGATTTTAATGAGTCTTAGACTTCTTTAGTTAGACGTTACGAGCCTAGATAGACATAGGGTCACTGGAGTGGAACTCACCTTCTTACGTGTGACATTCGGTTGAACTGTCATGGTTTGAGGGTCGGAACCACCTTTGATCAGTAGACTGCTTAGCATGACGTACCACGACGATCTTTTACATGTAACTTAATTCAAATTCTTTTAATTCATGTCACTTGTCACTTGTCTCTTGTCACCTCTCTCAGTCTCTTAAGTATTTTTACATGTCTTCTATTTCTTCTATGTGTGAGAAGGCTCCGCAGTATTGCGTTGAACCAGTGAGGATGTTTCTTTGAGCTTGTGAGTAAAATCCATCATCATAATTCACTTGCATGCATATAATCCATACAAATCCATACATATTTATTAGTTTCTGAAAGTGTATAAGAAGCTCCAATATTGGACCATTCTTCCTTTCGAAACTGATTTATGTGTAAGGATTCCATCTATTCTCATCATGCATACATATCATCCAAAGAAGGCTATACATATGGATTAGAATTAGGAAGTGTTTAAGAAGCTCCTCCAATGGACCATTCTTCCTTCCAAATTTGATTCGTGTGTATGGTTCTCTTTCATTCTTATCATTCATGTCATCAATCTAACTTGCACACCTACATTCCCATTCCCATAATTATTTCAACATCTCTCTCTTCTCCATACTCAACATTAATTTCACCTTCACATCTTTAAACCTTCCAACATTCATTAGCTTCATACACCCTGTGTGTGCCACGACCGGACCTGATCCACCCGGATTGCGATCACCTCCACATTTGAACCCGACGTGAAACGCTTCGTGGCATTTGCTTCTGATCTTGTTGGGAGGTTGTGATCCATATCCTTTGTTTCATATTTTTCATCCTCATCATATCATCATCATCAGTCTTGAGTGTTGCACTGGATTTCTCACAATATCGTGCACATCTTCGTCGTGAAGTAAACGCATTTGTGAGAGATCTAGAGCATCGTGCATCACTTGCTTATTCACACAAGATGGAGGAAGGATTCAAATCCCTTATTGTTGAGAAACAAGGCCAAAGAATAGTCTCTTCTATGTTGAGAGAGAAGGGAAAATTCAATGGCATCAACATCACAAGCTACTTAGATTTGTTTGAAGAGCAAGCTATGATTTTTGGTCTTCCCGAAGATCTTTTGATATCATTCTTTGAACGAATTGTTGATAGCTCTATCATAAACCGTGTCACTCAATATGATAGTCTTCCTTGGAGTGATTTTAGAAAGGAGATTGTTGCAGAGCGAAAGAGCGCACAAAGCAGAGAAAAAAGACGGGCCCCAAAATTTTTCCGATTTGGACACACAACTTTTGTATCATAACCACCCTTGTATATATTTTCCGTTGTAAATGCACTAGAGGAGTCCTCTAGATGCATCCCCACAAAAGATTAGTGATTTACCCATGTACAATAATAGGAAATTAGTCTTTTAGTGAATAAAGTGCCGGTCCCTTGTGTGAAAGGACCAAACTTAGGACACTAGTATATAAGTCAAAAGTGACTCATTGTAAAAAACTTCTTGTCATTGTGAAGAAGGAGCACTTCTGAATTTTCGAGTTTGCTTCTTTCTTGCTGATTTTGATCTTCGTTTTGCTCTTGTATGTGTGTGTGATGTTTGAAATGCAAGTGTAGGACTGTTGTCTACCCCTTCCCCCTTGTTTTGAGCTGCTGTAGTGCGTGCGTAAGCTAGGAGAAGCAAAAGCGCGGGTGTTTGTGACTCCCGTAATTCACTGTTTCTGCCGTAACTTGAAGCAGAGTGGTCAGAATTGAGTGAAACCACAACCGTTGGATTCGTCTCGTCGAGAGCTTCGAAACGAGTACCCTATTGCCTATATTCGGAGTTCTGGGCTGGGAGAAAACCTCAAAAAACCAAAACTGCTGAAAAGAGGCTTGCGGCAACACTTCCAGTATTTCAGTAGGTGTGGGTAGTATTAGTCTTTTCTCTTGTGTGGATAGTTAAACCACTTCATTTTCTATCACGTGTGCACATGTCTTCATACACTTGGTAAGTCACTCCTTAGGATTGATAATTAAATGTGTGAAAAGAACTCCACTATATGCACTTGTATGGCAATTGAGGTATAGTCTCATTGGTACAAGTCCTTGAGTCATTGTGGCTCAAGTACACACGTTTTTGGCGCCATTGCCGGGGAGTCACTCCACCAAGGTGCCTTCGTGATAGTTATAGAGCAAGTGTGATCGAATCGTACTTGTAGAAGCGAATTTGTCCTTTGACGAGTAGTCCACCATTTCAGCACTTGTCACTTCTCATCTTCGAGGTGTGTGTGATAAGTTTTAGGTTTAAGTGTAGGAGGAGGGAAGAGAAGAAGGAGTTAGGGTTAGAGTAGAAGGAGAGGAGAAGTGAGGAGAAGAGGAGTAGGAGTAGGCAAAAATTCCCAGAAAATCTCCAAAAATTCCAAAATTTTAAGTTCAGTCAAAAAAAGGTATAAAAACCAAAAAAATTGGATCATTTGACACTTCACAGTATTCTGGTATCGTTTGCGAGCAGCGACCAGTATCGTGGGTTTGGTATCATGGCATTCAGGCTTTTAAAGCTAGGTTTTGAGCTCACATTGCAAGCAAGACAGTACCAAGGTAAATATTCTCACAATTTATCTGACAAAAACACTTTAAAAATGATCAAAAACGTGATTAAAAGTCTGCGCAGTATCGCGGGGGGGAAAAACTGATATCCTTGTCATCTTGTTGTGTGATACAGAGGTTTAGGAAGGAAGAGGAGAGTGAGGAGAGTAAGGGGGTAAAAAAAGTTTGAAAAAATCTTGCTTTTGGCTTGAGTATCGCGATCGGTTGAGTTTTGGTATCGCGATACCAAAATTCCCTTGTATCGCGACACTCGCCAGAAGTATCGTATCGCTGGATACCTACCTTGGTATCGCGACACCATTCCGGTATCGCGACACTGAGTCGGTATCGCGATCGCGCTTGAATTCCGGTATCGTATCGTCCGGTACTAAAACTGGGTATCGCGACACCATTGTGGTGTCGTATCGCCTAAGTTTCTAGTATCGCGACCTCACCTTACCGAGTGGTATCGTATCGCCTGATACAGTGGTATCGCGACACTACTTTGGTATCGCGACACTACTTCAGTATCGCGATCGTGCCCTCCCAAGTGTCGTATCGTCGGTTGCTTGTCTTGGTATCGCGACACCATAGTGGTATCGTATCGCCAAGATTGGTATCGCGATCGCACTTACTGCTGTGGTATCGTATCGTTTCCTGTCAAGGATCGTATCGCGACACCACATTGAGATCGTATCGCCTTGAATCTCTAGTATCGTAACGTCTACTTTGCCGGTATCGTATCGTGGTGTTCACCAGTGGAGTATCGCGACACTATATCTGGTATCGTATCGTCTGTTAATCAGGACAGTATCGCGACACCAGATTGATATCGTATCGTCTGGGTGTCTGGTATCGTATCGTTTGGAGCTCTGGTATCGTATCGCGGTCAGTGAAGTATCGCCGAGTGTGGTATCGCCCAGAAGTAAACCCTTTTTTTGGCAAACAAACTGAATCATTGGTAGAGCTGTCCAAAGGGAATCTAAGAAGCATAAAGAGAGGCTTCAGAGAGTGAATGAACTTGAGGTCAGGAAGAGTTCTAGGTAGTAGAAGGAGTGTCATATCCTCAGTAGGAAGTACAGCCCAGGCTAGTCATCACTCAGTTTACTTAGAAACTTCCAGTGACTCGGAAGAGGAATTACTTATGGCTTCAGAAGACACGCAAGGACCTGCACCAACAGGAAGCTTCATGACTACTGTTGAAGGAGACTACCGTACCTCCTTACAATATGTGTCCACCAATGCCCAGGAGATTCCAATCTACCTGGATGGCTTAAACAGATCCGTCGCCAGGATGGTAACTGCCCAAAATGTCACCATCATACCCCGACCAGCTGTCAAATACGAAGGAGGTGCATACGTTGACAAAGTGGGTCACATCTACATAGTAACCGAATTTCCTGAGAGGATCAATGAAAGAGGAGAGTTCACGGATCCCTATAACTCTGAAGGAACACACCCTGAAGAGTTAGTGACCACCCCCAGAGGCAGGTCACAAGTATCACGAGTCTTGAGAGGAGACTTGATACCTCAAGACGACTACCTGTTGGAAGTCTACATGATTCACGGAGCAGACTTATTGCTTCAAACTGACGTACCTGTTCAAGGAATAGGAGAGAGCCCCATGACATTCTATGAGTTGAAAGACCCAGATGACGAGACTAGACTCACTTACCTAGATAAGAATCAAAGAAGATATTGGCCTGTAGGTGTCCTAGACAGGGCTCGGCTGAGATATATGGGTGCACCTGTATTTCCTCAGAGAGAGCAGGCAACTACCTCGCAAAATCCTTTTGGAAATCAGCAAGAGACGGAACATACCACATCAGGACAGACCAGTCAAAGAAGTGTGCCCAACCGTACTCATGTACAGTTTGCAACTCCAGGAGTGCAAGCACACTATCAGACCCAACCAGGGATAGGAAACCAATGCAGACCACCAGTAAGACCACAACCCCCGATAGGAAGACAGCCTGGTATACCACCCATACGACCAGCTGTCCCTATTCTTCCTGTGATGCCCAGACCACCTGAACCTGTTAGACGGCTGAGGCCTATTCAAGTGGCTAAGTGCATACGAAACCCTTATGATGGATCAGGAGAACCATATGATCACATTGCTGAATTCAAACAAGTCCTAAGAGCGGAACAAGTGGATGACTTCTTTGTACAGTATGAGGCGTTTGGACTCACCCTCATAGGAACCGCTCTAACCTGGTTCCAACCCTTAGATCCCAACCAGTTTGGGAACATGGAACAATTTTTTCAGGAATTCATAGGAGAATTCACTAAGAGAGGAATCAAACACAATTCATCTTCTCTGATTCACAGTTTCAAACAAAACCCTAATGAAACGGTGAAGAATGCGGCCAGAAGATTCAACCAGTACGTGGATAGATGCCCAATAACAGAGAGACCGACTCAACAAAAAATGATTTCATTATTTTTAGATGGCCTCAATAATGGTACCTTAAGGACACTCGTATACGTGAAAAGACTACAAACTTTGAGTGAGTGTCTTCAGGAGTGTATTGATTTGGAAGATAACTTGGCCGAGGACCTCAACAGCAAGTCCAGCCACGCTAAATCGGATGACTCAAGGAGTGCTATTTCTTCCAACTCCAGTCACGTGGAAGAATTAGCAGAGCTATTAGCCAAGAAATTAGGAGCACAGGGGCAAAGAGCTTATCAACCCCCAGTTCAAAGATTGCCTATGCTACGGAGATGTAGCTTATGTGGAGGAGATCACCCCACTCACCTGTGTGGCCGAGGAGGGGGCGGTACTCAACCAGCTTATCCATACAACAGGCAGCAACAACAAGGGACTTCTTGGTATTGTCACATAGAACAGAAGTACACTAATCACAATACTGAGAACTGTCCATTTAATAGGCAAACACGCCCTTTCCAACCACCCCAGTATCGACCGTATGGATATCCACCTAGAGACCCGAACAGAGAGATCCCAAGGTACAACCCTTATCCAGCACAGACGGGAGTACCTAGACCAATTGAACAGACACCATACCCACCACCACAACCAGTGCTAGGACCCCAACCGTCGCAACCTCAACAAGTAGTGCCAGTAAAATATGCGCAACCAGAGGAAAATCTAGAAAGAGCGATAGTACCAGCCACGACGATGACCCAAATAGAATCAACAAACCTTGGATATGAAGCCCTACCAAGTGAGTACTATCCGTATGAAGCCTACATGATGGAATACGAACCAGCTTATGAGACTACATACTATGGGTATGAAGGCTACGATCAGACTTATGGAGCAGAGACTTCCACTCTAATGTATACAACTCCTAAAGCACCACAACCCATGAGACCACCCAGTAGACCACCAGTACCGAGAGGACCATGCTTTAGATGTGGAGGAGACCATTTCATTAGAGAATGCCCACGACCATACAACCCTCCACCATCTAGAATCTAGGAAGGATATTGCAGTGATTGTGGAAAAGAACATCTTTTTAGAGATTGCCCTAAGAATCCGGTAAAAAATCAAGGTTCTGCACCAATCAATGTAATAGAAGTCATAGAAGAATCAGGAAGTGATAAGGAATACACAGTGCCACTAAAAGCCATCACTAGAGCCCAAACAAAACAACAAAAAGAACAGCAACTAGAAGAGGAACAAAAAAACAATACGAAAATAAGCCCTTCAACTCAGATAGTGGAAGATTCCGAGGAACCATGTGAAAATTCTCGCAACATAAAAACTCAAAAATGGAAAGAAAGACGAGAAAAGCTCAAAGAAAAATGGGAAAGAAATAAGAGCCAAGACAGCAAAAAACAAACGAAGGGTTCTAGAAAGCATAATGAACAAAAAACGCATAAGGAGATCCCTGAAACACCACCAATTAGCTCAGAGGAAAAGAAGTCAGGATCAATTCTAGCTGACCCAAAACCAGAGGATCTGGACATGTGGTTAAAAGCATACCAAGCTAGAATCAAAATGGGCCCGAACCTAGAGCAACATGAAAAAATCTACCCTAGAGGGGAATTAGAAAAGGAACGACTAGCCCTATGCAGAAAACTCATAGAAGTAGCACAAACAACCCTAGAAAAGACTATCCCAAATCTACCAGAGACAAGGATTGCACAGGAACCCTATGAAGAATACATCAAACCAAGGGATAAAGAATTAAGGAAAGAAGATCCCCAAGGTGAACAAGAGACGGCAGAAGACGACCCTGTATCAGCCATACCAGACTTAGAAGCAGAATGGCCCAAGGACTTGTGGGATAGAATCAGAGAAGAACAATGGAAGAAGAATGGTGTCGATCCACCACCATTTGATGAAATAGATGTGGAAGACTGTCAACCCTTTCCTAACCTCGAGGAGACCTACGAGGAAATTTCAAGACTCGATAGAGGTAGAGAGGAGACCATAAGCATTTCAACATTGCCTAACTATATGGGAGAATATGAAAAAGAGTCAGTGGTAATACGAGCACCCATGGTGCATGGAAAAGGAACAGGAGAAGGAAAGGAGAGTTCGCATAACCTAACAGAGTTAAAGAAAACAAAAGTACAATGCCAACTAACGGTGGAAGATTTGCTTCGACTCAAACCCCAGTTGTGGAAGCAAATGGTAGATCAATTGAAACCACTGCCAAAGAATGGAGGATCAAAAGAAAAGGAACTGGAAAATAAGTCCACCATACAAGTTCCAGTCGATAAAGTAGGAGAGTTCAGTGAAGGGGATGAAGGGAATACCTGTTTACCTGTCATCTACAACGGGTACATGACCAAAGCCATCTTAGACACAGGAGCTGGAGTAGGAATTGCAACGAAGGAAATTTGGGAAAAGTGGGGAAAACCAGCCTTACGACCCACTCGCATGAAACTCCAGTTAGCAGACGGCCATGTGGAGAGACCCCTAGGAATATTGGAAGGAATTAAGTTAACAACGTGTGGAGTGGAGTTTGAACACACATTGGCCATATGTAAGTTCGAAAAAGCAAACAATTACGAAATGATATTAGGACAACCATTCATGCGACAGATGCGAGTAGTACAAGATTGGGGCAGAGATTCATTATATCTCCAACATCAAGGGAACACTACCAAGATAAACACACATTCGCTTATCGGGATGTCCCTCCATTACAATGGAATCCAGTCCACAAAGAGGAAGATGACCTATCCATTCACAGTGCTGGATCAAGTGACCAATCTTGGATGCACGAGGATGCCCAGTTGTGGATGTGCAAAGAAGCAAAGAAGGAGGAGTGTAAAAAACAAATGTGGCCAATAGGGCACCCTAATTATCGATCGATAGAAGACCCCGATTATATGCCTCAAATTTTTTCAGATGAACTCTTCGAACCACATGGCTGGATGGAAATCCTAGCCACATTAGACGTTTGTGTGAATGAGGAGGTATTAACGATGAACGACTGTATAGACGAGGAAGGATATGATGTGAACCTCTACATGGTTGTCCTCCAAGAAGTAGAAGCAGGAGAAATTGTAGAGGAAGAGTGGAAAGAAGAGTACGAAAGCATAGAAATGGAACCAGAGTTTGACTCTGAAGAACAATATTTAGAAACCATGCAAAAGGAATCAAAAGAAAGACCTACAAAAGTCTTAGCAATCGAATCCATCCCAAGAATACACGAGCATAGAGAGGACACGAGTAAAGTGGAACCGGAACCAGACCATTTCGAAGTTCCAGAACATTTTAAAAGATACGAAGTGGAAGAAAGGAAAATAGCAACTCAAATGCCTAAACGAGAGGCCCGAGACGGAGAAGCCTATGATAACAAGGAACAAACCAAAAAAGTTGTTGTAACGATAGAAGATGGAGAAGAGAGGTGCACGTATATTGGGAAAGACGTATCAGACGAGGAAGAAGAGGATCTCATACGACTCATCCGAGAATATCGAGATGTATTTGCTTGGACGTACAAAGACCTTAAGGGTGTAGAACCTAGCATATGCGCTCATCGAATTCCTATGACAGCAGATGCAAAACCTTCTAAACAACGCCCTTACACGTATAACGAAGTTTACGCAGCAAAGATAAAGGAAGAAATTGACAAATTACTAGCGGCAGGATTCATTTATGAGATTGAACACACAGAATGGGTATCGCCACTAGTGGTAGTGCCCAAGAAAAACGGAAAACTAAGGGTGTGTATCAATTTGAAAAAAGTAAATGCAGCAACTATACGAGATAGTTTCCCTTTACCCATCACGGACCATCTTTTGGAAAGAGTTGCCGGCAAGGAGGTCTATAGCTTCTTGGATGGATTCTCTGGTTACAACCAAGTAGCTATTGCAACTGAGGACCAGCATAAAACCGCATTCGCGACTGAATGGGGAATCTATGCATTTTTTGAGTGATGCCTTTCGGACTCACTAATGCGCCAGCCACCTTCCAAAGACTGATGTGTCATGTTTTCAAAGAATTTCTCAGAAAAAGTATGGAAGTATACGTAGATGATCTGTGTACATACTCAAATCAACGACCAGACCACATACCGGAACTGAGGAAAATATTCAATAAATGTAGACAGTATAGAGTTTGCTTGAACCCTGAGAAATGTGTCTTCATGGTGCGACAAGGAAAAATCCTAGGACACATCGTTTCAAAGAATGGAATATCTACGGATGAGGATAAGATTAAAGTCATATTGGACTTACCAAGACCCAAAAATGCAAAGGAAGTACAAGCCTTTATGGTACACTGTGGATATTACCGTAGGTTTATTCACATGTATGCCATAATAGCTAAGCCCTTATACGGTCTATTGACTCAGTTCACTTGGACAGACGAGTGTGAGAAGGCTTTCAACGAGCTTAAAAAGAGGCTGAGTACAGCCCCAATTCTAAAATCACCCAACTTGAGCAAGCCTTTTCATATTCATGTTGATGCTTCGAACTATGCCATTGGATGTATCCTAGCTCAACCGGCTGACGAAGGAAAGCTTGACCATCCAATCGCTTATGCGAGTAGACAATTAAACCAAGCAGAAAGAAATTACACGACTACTGAAAGAGAGGGCTTAGGAATGGTCTATGCAGTGAAGAAGTTTAGACATTACCTCTTAGCCAACAAGTTCAAATTCTTCATAGACCATCAAGCTTTGTTGTATTTAGTCAATAAACCTTGTAACACAGGAAGGTTGGTACGATGGTTTTTACTACTCATGGAGTTCGACTTTGAGGTAATAGTCAAAAAAGGAAACACACATGTAAGAGCGGATCACCTTTCAAGGCTAACTCATGGAGAGCCACCATGTGGAGTGCCGGATGATTTACCAGATACGTATTTGTTTAATCTTGAAGTATGTCCAAAGTGGGCGGAACGACTAATTCCTATACTCACCCATGGCCCTCAACACTCAATAAATAAAAATAGCAAAGAAGAGATTCTCCAAACAAGAAATTTACACATTGTTGCTGGAAGCATGTATTATAAGGAATCTAACGGAGTATTATTAAGATGTGTCAAGGAGGATGAACAGAAGCAACTAATTCAACAGGCACATGTAAACAAGTGGAAAACCCATCAAGGGATGCATGGAACAATACGAGAATTAAAAAGGTTAGGCGTATATTGGCCCGACATGACAAAAGACGTTCACGATTATGTAAGTAATTGTGTGGAATGCCAGGAAACTAGCCCAGAGGATCACGTGTCCTTACCTTTTTCTACCATAACGCCTAATTGGAGTAAAACATTAGTACAATTCCTCAAAACGAAAGAGCACGAAATAGGAGCTAGTCTAGCAAGAAAGCGATCCCTAGAAGAAATGAGCAAGGATTATGTGATAATAGGGAAACAACTGTTTAGAAGAGGAAAAGACAATCAACTCAGATTGTGCGTGCATGAAGGAGAATATCTTCCCGTATTAGAAATGGCACACGCAGGAGCTGCGGGAGGACATTTTTCAGCAGAGAGAACGATCAAGATGATTCTCTTTGCAGGCTTGTGGTGGCCAACTCTACATATGGATGCAGAGACATATGTGAGAAGCTGTGAAACATGCCAGAGAGCAAAATATCCCATTCAAAGAGACGACATGCCTTTAAGACCCATGGTTTGTGCGAGAGCATTTACCAAGTGGGGTATTGATTTCATAGGACCTATCAATCCACCTGCGAAAGGATCACATGCGGAATACATCATAGTAGCCACCGACTACTTAACAAAGTGGGTAGAAGCAAAAGCCACTCGAAAAAATGATGCTCAAACCACAGCAAAATTTCTTTTTGAGCACATTTTCACACGCTTTGGACTACCGATCGAGATAGTGAGTGATCGAGGAACACATTTCTTAAACGAAGTCATTGAATCGCTAATGAATGACTTTCTAGTGATTCATAAAAAATCAGCCCCATACCATCCTCAAGCTAACGGACAGGCTGAAAGTTCCAACAAAGTACTATGTACGGTATTGACAAAGATTGTCAATAATGGAAGGTCAGATTGGGACAAACAATTGCATCACGCAATTTGGGCCTTCCGAGTGGCATATAAAACGGCCATTGGAACTACACGCTTCAACCTAGTGTATGGGCAGAATGCAATTTTGCCAATTGACTTCTTAGTACCTACATTAAAAGTAGCCCAGCAATATGAGTGGAACGGTCATGAATTGTCTCAGCAATTAGATCAAATCGAAAAGCTACACGAGACTAGATTGCAAGCTGTAGCAGGCATTTATGCCGCTAAGCGGAGACAAAAGGCATACTATGACTCACATATAAAAGATAAGGGACTAAAAGAAGGCGACTTAGTCCTAGTATACACCCTAAAACAGCATGCAAAGAAGCTACAAAAACGCGGATATGGACCCCTGATCATAAATCGAATCTCCACTAGTGGTGCAGTCAATCTCGCCACACTAGACGGAGACATTCTTCCCAATTACATCAGTGGATGCCGAGTAAAACGATTCATGGAACCATTGACGGATCAAATGCTAGCGCGGCTGTTGGGAGCTCAAAATAGGAAAAAGGAAGAAGAACGAATTCGAGAGGAAGCCCGACAAGAAGCACTAGAACGCATTAGAAAACGCAAGGAGTGGATCAGGCAAAGAGATGAACGCTATCTCCAAGGAGAAGAGCCCATCCCTATGGCAAACTATCAGGTTAAAAATCAAGAATCCACGAGTACGTGTAAAACACAACCTTACCTAAACCTAGGGATTGGCAAGACAGAGTATACATTGATAGACGCATTGATAGACTCAGGAGCAGGCCTTAGCTGCATGCGAAGACGAATAGCAGACGAGCTGCAATTAGAATTGAATCCCACAAAAGCCCAATTAATAGGAATTGGAGGTCACACCATAGAATGCATTGGAACCACGAATGTGTCCCTCCACCTAGGGAATTCCTCCATGGAACAAAGAGTCCTAGTATGTGAGGATGACGATCTAATAGAAGACTTCATTCTAGGACAAGACTGGATCATTGAAACAGAGGCATGTATCCATCTGGCTCAAGGATATATTTCAGCCACGATAGGGCATAAGGAGGTTTTCAGCTTGCTTGAAGAGAAACCATGTAACCAAGCCAGGTCAATACCAAGATCAGAGGAAATTCAAGAAGCGACGAAAGATAGTAGCGACTGTGCTCAACAATCCGAAAGCAAATGCATAGAAACTGAAACTTTAATCTTTGCAACATCCCCTATAGCGTCGAAGTTATCCAATGTAATTGAAGATCAGCCAACCAACGAGGCAACGCTCTCTCCTAAACAGGCTCAGAACATCCAAGGATCATACTGTTGGAAACCAATACGCAGATACTCGAACCAACAACCACCCAAATATATGTGGGTACGAAAGGATCAAGTACGGAGTCAAGAAATGTCCACAAGCGCTTTGAAGAAGGAAACAGGCATCATCAAACCCGCTACGAAGAACTACAAACGAAAAGAACCAGTAAAGGTATGGGTTGCCAAGCCCTTGATTGAAGCTCAAAGATCTCGACATCAGATATGGATTCCCAAAAGGGCCATGCAAGCAGCTAAACAGAATGTAAGGACAAAAGAGGAAATATCACAGCAGACAAGGCAAAAGTCAACAACACATAAGAATCATCAGAGAAGATCGCAAAGCAATGCCAAATTCACTCGGACAATGGATAAGGCAAATGGAACACGAGCAGCTGCACGAGTCAAGAAAACCCAGCGACCTCTCTCTGTGTTCTCAAAATGGATCTGGAAACCAAAGCTACCACGAGGAGCAGATGATCGAGGAGACAAAGCACCCGATTGCACTCATGTTGTGTCTGATGCACCCAAAGTAGGCATGATAGGGCCATATTACAAGGCCAAGCATTCGGCACGTCTTTCTTCTACTTCCGGATAATCACACACATTTTCCCTTGAGAAATGGGAAAGCACTTGTACATACATAAAAATATTACTCCAAAAATTCACTAACCGCTTCGGCTATGGACTAACTTTTATGTTTTCTTTTCAGCAAAAAATATAAAAATACATGAAAAATTCAGGTATTACCCTTCTCACACCCACGGGAAAGGGACGGCACCATGCACTCGGAGCAATATCAAATTATTAATCAACACATGGAGGAGGATTTCTGAAAAAAATATGGATACTAATTCATACTCTATATTAAGTGTAGATGGCTTCTGAAGACTCTGAAGCTACAATCCAAGAGGAGGTCCAAGAATTCCCTCCCCAGTGTCTTACGAAAGCTAAAGGCCACTGGTTCAGAGATGAGCAGCCAGTGGAGGAGTATCTTTTCTTGGCCAACATAAAGATCATGGACACGGACCACCACTTTCCGATTATGTTCCAGGACTTCAAAGTTTTACATGGAATGCCATCTACCATCGATATCATGAAGAAAGCAGGAATTCACAAGTATTTTGAGCTACCTATCTACAAGCCGGATTTCCAACGATGTACACAAGTCATGAACACTCTGAGACCGGCACTACATGATCCATTGGTGCCAGAAGCCAATGTGATGGATAAGAATGAAGAATGGGTAGTCATTCAGTTCTCCCACGACTTAATCAAAGAAGCATTTGAATGGGAAAAAGATGGTGTCAACACGGTCAAAGAAGAAAGTCGTGGAGCAAACACTACAACTTTTGTCGACATTAATAGAGTGGATATCGAAGAAGAAGTCAGGTTGATTCATCAACACTTCTGCTTCCCGAGTATGAACAGATACACGGCTCCTCAAAAGATTATTGTACAATTATTGTCTCATGCCATAAAACAGATCGGCAATCAGGTAAATCTTACCCCATATGTGCAAGAAAGATTGTTCGAGGCAAAGAAGAAATGGGAAAATAAAAAATTCCTTAATGGGACCACTGCCCTTACAATTATGATTTACCATGCATTGGGCATGCGAGAGTACTTGAAAGAGATGCCATCTTCAATGGAGTTGGCTCAATATGTCAAGAATGCTACTGTACCGAAACAAAAGAAAGGGAGCAAGCAGGTAGATGAAACAGAAACAAGTTCGCAACCTCGGATGAGAGGCACGATGAGAGGTACAAAACGGCCTAGAGAAGTTCCACAAAAAGATGAAGAAGCACCACAAACAAAGAGATTACATGTGTTGCCTACCACCACCACTCAAGGACCTAGAAAGATTACGGAAGAAGAATTAACTCAAGCACTGGAGGAGACTCACAAATATACAGAAGGACAAATCAATCTACCAGTGCAGGGTCATCACTATCAACAGGCTGCAACAGTTCAAAAACCAAAAAGAAAACTCACTAAGGTACACAGATATCGGGAGATTGGGCTAGACAATTCAAGTTCAGGATCCGATGCCCAAGAAAAGCAAACTACATCATTATTGGATGTAGATATTAAAAGTGAATCGAAAGATGATGGCCAGTGGGCCGAATTAAATGAAGTAAATTATGACGAAGCCCAAGCTGACAACAAAGAAAAAGGTCAATCATCGCTGGCAGACCAGAATACAACCACAGAGAAGGCAGAAGAAGAAGGGCAAAACACTATGCAACCGAAGGATGCCTCCATCACCCACACAAAGGAGGATAAGTCTGAGGCTGAGGTGCATGCAATGATATCTGAGGACAAGCCTCAGGAAGAAGAAAAAGAAGACGAAGAACCCTTCACACCACTAAGGGTTGTGGCAGAACCGTCCCCTCTGGATGTAACATTTCAAGGGAGTGCCACGAAAGTTCGTAAAATGGTCGAAAATGAAGCAGAATTTAATGTACAACTACAGGTCCGACAACCACACAAAGAACTGATCCACGTAGCACAGGGACAAGATGTACATACAGGAGAGACACCAGACATACCAAAGACATGGCTCAACGTGGATATAGCTCAGCTCAAGCCTGTGGTGCAGGATATGATTCGCACGGCACTAGACACTCAACAGTTGATGCTTAATGCTGATGAAGATTACGACCAAGCCATGCTCGATAAGCAGGAGCTTCAGAAGGAAGGTATGAATCTGGCAAAGAAATTATCTAAAGTAGAAGCTCAGGTGTTGAAGAAACAGGAAGAGATAAAAACAACCAAAACACAATGCAAAACATTAGAAAAGGAGAATGCCCAACTAAAAGAGCAAGTTTTGGAGCTCACAAGGAAACTAGACATGACTGAAAAAGAGAAAACAAGAATACAGACTCGTAGCAAAGTACTCGAATCACAGCTCAAAGTGAGCATGGAAGAAGCAGACCAACTAAGGGACAGGAACAAGGAGCTAATGACAGCTCTCCTCAGTGATCAACCATCGACAGATCTTGACAAAACAAATGAGGATATAAAAGACATGGAAGCAAAGTTGACCAAGATGGCAGATCAGCTCAAACAGGAGCAAGAGACAATTGCAGAATGGGAACAGAAATATATGAATGATACTGCAGCTCTACGAAAGAAATGGAAAAAAGCCGAGAAAGATTATTTCCGACAGTGCAAAGAAGACACAGATCACATGCATATAGTGGCACAGGAATTAATCAAACATCAAGAAAAACTTACAAAGGCTGAAGAGGAGCTCAAGAATAAAGATGATATCATCAAACGGCTGCAGGAACAGATTGAGCTAACAGAAAAACAGGGGACACCAGTAGTTCCTCCGGAAACAACGGCTACTGTGGAGGAAGAGGTACGTCCTCTCTCTCCCCCCTTGTATCATTCACCAATAAGGGCGGAAAAGGAGGTTCCATTAGAACCTAACACACGAGACATTGCAGAATTGAGCAGACCAGAAAGGGCACTACTGGTGTCCCAGCTCACGGCTGATTTTGAAGATCAAATAATACAAATAATGAAAGAGGCTCGAATAGACAATAAACAGCTAGATCAAATTTTGAAGCCCTTCAATGTACCATATGGTCTACTTAAAGAACAGACGCGCATGTATATAAAGACTACCACGAATAAAGATCCGGACCACAACCTTCAATTCCAGCATGACACTTTCAAGTATACTCAAGAGGAATTTGAGAAGGCGGATCCCATATGGCGAAGAAAAATTTTGGAGAAGAATCCGACTTTGCGGGTACAGTGGGAAGCATCACCATATGCGCTTCAGGTAAACCCATCATTTTGTCCTGTACCCCGCAGACGCTCTTGGACGCAATTTTGGGAAGCACAGCGTCAAGGGTCTATCAATAATCAGTGGCTAAATTACCCGTTACTACCTAGTCCGCCACATAATTATCTACCTACCGAAGAATATATGGTAAAGACAATGGAATTCTGGATTGCCAAATATGCTACAGTGCCGGACTTAGCAGTCAAGATGACAAATAAAATATTTAGCATGCTCATTACAGTGTTGAAGGTCTTCCAGCACGCTAAGTATACATTTTTGAATTTCATCGGCATTACGCAAGGGTCGGAAGCTCTTGTTTTTGATTTATCAACCATTCCGAGCCGACTCACCATTATGGCATACTATTCCCGCCTTATGTTTTTGCCATCAACATATATGCAGACCTTCGAAGAAGCATTCTTTACCGGCTTCTTTGAAATAGATTCGGAAATTTTTGTGAAAATGACTTCAAATTTAAATGCAAGGCTGGTGGCCTATGAAACAAGCTTCTTTGCTGATCATCGACAGGCGCCAGAAGACGGAGTGAAGTCAAAGCAATGGAAAGAATTCATGCTATGTCATGCAAATCTGCTGAACCAACGAGAGCAAACCGCAATTCAAACTTACACGCGTCGCCTCAGAAAGCCTGTCGAGGACGACAGAGTTCAGGAGGAGGGACGTGTAGAGGGACAATCAAGCAAGAAGAAAAGAAGAAGAAAATCAAAGTCCAAAACAATTCATTAAGAAGAGAAAAAGAATATATCTCTGCAGGAAGCCCCGCAGGGGCGCAACACCCATCTCTGCACAGAGCCCCGCAGGGGCACGGACCAGGCTACAAAGCTAAACCCCGCGGTCCCGAGTAGTGGACTTTTCAAACATCAGAGTAGGACCAAAAGTTAGAAAGGGGTAGAGGCTGAAAAGTTGAAGAGGGTGACTAAGAACAGCACATTCCTAGTCACTGGTGGCGTGCGTGGCAACCCGAGTCAACAGGCAAGACAACTACGTCAGGCTCTCGAGTTGTAGAGCTTGAATCAAGAAGGCCATCGAATCTGCATGTCTGTTTAACGGCAGACAATACTGACCAAGGGGAGCGTGCGGAGAAAAGCAAGATCAAGAATCAGGCAACACAGCCCAAGGGACGCGTTCGCAAAGCAAAGTCTGTCAAGGGACGACAGAGACGAAGAGGGGGAGAGTGTTGCAGAGCGAAAGAGCGCACAAAGCAGAGAAAAAAGACGGGCCCCAAAATTTTTCCGATTTGGACACACAACTTTTGTATCATAACCACCCTTGTATATATTTTCCGTTGTAAATGCACTAGAGGAGTCCTTTAGATGCATCCCCACAAAAGATTAGTGATTTACCCATGTACAATAATAGGAAATTAGTCTTTTAGTGAATAAAGTGCCGGTCCCTTGTGTGAAAGGACCAAACTTAGGACACTAGTATATAAGTCAAAAGTGACTCATTGTAAAAAACTTCTTGTCATTGTGAAGAAGGAGCACTTCTGAATTTTCGAGTTTGCCTCTTTCTTGCTGATTTTGATCTTCGTTTTGCTCTTGTATGTGTGTGTGATGTTTGAAATGCAAGTGTAGGACTGTTGTCTACCCCTTCCCCCTTGTTTTGAGCTGCTGTAGTGCGTGCGTAAGCTAGGAGAAGCAAAAGCGCGGGTGTTTGTGACTCCCGTAATTCACTGTTTCTGCCGTAACTTGAAGCAGAGTGGTCAGAATTGAGTGAAACCACCACCATTGGATTCGTCTCGTCGAGAGCTTCGAAACGAGTACCCTATTGCCTATATTCGGAGTTTTGGGCTGGGAGAAAACCTCAAAAAACCAAAACTGCTGAAAAGAGGCTTGCGACAACACTTCCAGTATTTCAGTAGGTGTGGGTAGTATTAGTCTTTTCTCTTGTGTGGATAGTTAAACCACTTCATTTTCTATCACGTGTGCACATGTCTTCATACACTTGGTAAGTCACTCCTTAGGATTGATAATTAAATGTGTGAAAAGAACTCCACTATATGCACTTGTATGGCAATTGAGGTATAGTCTCATTGGTACAAGTCCTTGAGTCATTGTGGCTCAAGTACACAGAGATGCTCAAAGAATTCTATCTTGAAGATTATAGCCAACATAATCGGGATGGATTCTTACGATGGGTCAATTCTCCAAAGCCTAGTAGCTCTATTACTCACTTACAAAATGAGTATATTAGACGCTATGAACAACTTCCTGATGAGGATAAGATAACTTTGGAACCTGATCTTGTGATCAATTTTCTTAAGCTTCTTCATCCTGAAACTCGTAGGGAAGTTGAACGGCGATTAGAAGAACCAGATAAGCGCTATGGTCTTACTGACAATTGGCAAAAAGTGCGTAAAGTAGTAGAGGCTGTAGCCCATAGACATCAAAGACAATGCATGCTTTATGAGCAAACTAGTCTTCCTCAAGCTAGCCTTCCACAAACTAAGGAGCAAGTTAGAGAACAATCCCATGCTATGCTTTTTGACTCTACTCCTATTCCTCAAATGATGGAGCCTACTCAAGGTTTTAAAGTAGATCCAAATAAAAGTGTAGTTGAACAATCTCAAGTGGATATTCTCACTAAGCAAATGGAAAGTCTTATTGCTACACAATCCAATTTGGCCAAGACTATAGATGCTTTACAATCTAGTTACACCAAAACTTTCCAAAATCAAATGAACCCAATGACTTTTCAAGAGCCTAATCAACATGTTATAGCTACCAATCAAAATCCACAAATAGCTCCTACTCAAGCATATCAAGTTCCTCCAATGCATAATCCTTCAATGCAAAATCCTCATCCTCATGTGCAAAATCCTCAAATGTATCAAAACATGTATCCTCAAGCTTCTCAAATAGCTTTTCAAAATCCTCAAAATCAAAATTTTCAAAATCATCAACCGTATAATATGGAAGCTCCTCTTGCACCTCAAGTACCACATGTTGCTCCCCAAGCTCCTCAAATACATCAATTGCATTTTCAAAATCCTAATTATCCTGTTCAAGCAATACCTTATCAACAAAATCCTCAATTTCAAAATTTCCCACCACAAGTTAATCAAAATCCTCAAAATCAAAATGGTTTTGTGCGTGGCCCTCGTAGGTGTCCTTGGTGTGATTCGTTAGAGCACTTTTTGAGAGATTGTGAATTATTGAAGGCTGCTAAGGAGCAACGACTAGTAATAGACATAGACAAGAAAATCTGTGACTATCGATCTAGGCTACCTTTGCAAGGAAATTATGGTAAGGGAGGAATGAAAAAACATTATGAAAATATAACCATAATGGACGTAGGAACTAGAGGAGTGAAACTAGAAGCTCTTGATGAACAACAAGTAGAATCAAGTAAACCCACAAAGGAAGGTGATTTTTCTATAGAGGCTTTAGTAAGAGCACGGGATGAGATTAGGAGAATAACGGCTTGGGAGTCACCGATAGAAGATCAATCTCTTATTTCTCACATATCCAATGTAGAAGAAAAACGAAAAAGAGATGAAGCTGAGCCTAGTGAAAGAAGAGTGACTCGAAAACAAACCTCAGAGGGAATAGAAACAATCATAGAGCAAGGAGAAACATCACAATCCAAAGATAAAAAACAAGAATCAGAACCCAATGAACAAAAACAAGAGGAGAAACAAAAAGGGAAGAAGACAAAGCAAAGAAAAACAGAACCAAAGCCTTTAGATAAACAAGAACAATCAAAACAAACTGAAGACCAAACACGAGAACATGAACAAAAACAAGACCTTGAGCAAAAACAAAAGAAACCAAAGAGAAAACCTAAAGCCATCTTGATTTCAGAAATTGAGAGAAAAATAGATCCTATGGACATTTTAGATGACATTTTGCTTAAGAGTCAAGTGACTATGTCTTTAGAACAAGTTTTCTCTATTGCAAAGCCTGTTTTTAAAGATAACTTTATCGGCCTAATTAAAAGGAAGAGGTTTCCGCTTAATCTAGATACTAAGATGCAAGATTCTCTAGATCAAGATCAAGCTATGAATGAAGCCTTAAACTTTGATGAATCTGATGAAGAGGACTTTGATGATGATGAAGTAAATGTTAATAAAAATTTCTTAGGACCTATTCAACCTGACCATGAAAATCATGAAAACAATCCTGAAAGTCACTTTAAAAGAACATTTTGGTCTAGAGGTACATCAGAGATGCATGTTAAAATAGGAAATGATAAGAACACTATCACTGTAAATGCATTAGTAGATTCCGGCTCTGAAATCAATGTGATTTCAAGAGAAGTCTATGATAAGTTTCGATGGCCCATAGATAAAGATTGTGGATGGCGTATGAGAACTGCAGATAATGGTGTAGGTACCCTGTATGGAGCTTGTGCTAGTGTGCCCATATCCATAGGAGGAATCACAGAAGAATTTCACTTTTTTATTCAAGATAATTGCTCCTATGAAGTTCTCTTAGGTCAACCCTTTATTTGTGAGAGTCGTATGGAAACTAAAGCCATGGATGATGGGTCTACCTATGCTAGATTTAAGTCTAAGGATGGAATGAAATCACTTCAAGTCATGACAGTAGGAGTGAATCATCCTAGGAATCGATTGTCAATTAGAAAGAAACCTATTGTTACTCAGGGTCATGAGCATGCTTGTAGTGATTGTGCACCTCGATTCATGTTTGGAGCTACATATGATCAAAATTTCGGATAGAATCCATTGTTGAGCGGGACAACAGTGGATATTGGTTTGACATCTCGCATCCAACCAACATGTACAATAGTTTGTCACTTTGTTTTCCACATTCTAGATTAGATTTTGTTCATAAGAGTCAATTGTCCAAGTCTTTTATCCAAAAAACCCAAAAAAATTATAAAAACAACAAAATCATGGAACATGATGAGAACATTGAGCATGTGATTGAAACATCTCATTGTTTCTCTACTCTTGAGGAGTTAGAGTTATGTCTTCAACAAAATTCTAATTCCCATATTATTCTTATTTCTTCCCTTGATGAGTATGCTCTAATCCAAGAGTATGCTCTCAATATTGACAAGTGCTCGAAATTTAACCAAACACATGATGCCTTAGTTGAAACAAAGTACAAAACTGCAGACAAAAAAATCAAACCCATAGCTCAACCATTACCTCAAGGAAGTAATGAAAAAATTATTGATGTGAAAAATGATCCAATTCTTCGGGATAAGAAAAACATAGGACATACATTCACGGATGAGACAATCAAACAGGTGAAAATTGGTAGAGATGATGACTTTCTTTTGCCAGCAGAGAGAGATAAATTTGAGAGAGTCATACGTAGCCATGGAAAAGCCTTTACTATGTATCCTCATGAGATTGGTTGTGTAGATCCTAAGCTAGTTGCACCCATGATAATCTTTACTATTCCACATATTCCATGGAATCTTCGTCCTATACCTGTTCCAAAGGCTCACTTACCTGAGCTAATGAAACTACTTAAGGAGAAGATAAACATGAGAATTTTAGAGCCATCTTTTGCACCTTACTCAAACAGATGGTTCACTGTGCCTAAAAAGAATGGGAAACTACATTTTATTCAAGATCTCCAACCCGTCAATAAAGTCACCATAAGGAATGTAGGAACAGGACCCATTGTAGATGAGTTTGCTGAATCATTTTCAGGACATTCTATCTATTCAATGGGTGATTTATATTCTGGATATGACCAATTCCAGTTAGCAATTGATAGTCGTGACATAACCACAATGAAAACTCCTTTAGGCTTAGTGCGAATGTGTACTTTACCTCAAGGAGCGACTAATTATGTGGCTCATATGATGAGTGCTATGAATATGGTCTTACATGATTTTATCCCTCATATAACTATGCCATTCATTGATGATATTCCAATTAAAGGGAGTGAGGAATGTGTAAAGGACATTACTTTAGATTCATCTGGATGTCGTAAATTTGTTCTTGACCATATCTCTGATTGTGAAAGAATATTTCAACGATTTGAAAAGGTAGGTCTCACATTTTCCATAGAGAAATCTGTTTTTGGTGTCAACGAGGTGCTTATTGTTGGACATTTATGTGGCCATTATGGTCGAAAGCCATACCCACAAAAAGTTGATGCCATTAGCAAGATTTCTGAAACATGTAACAACGTGAGTGAGGTACGTAGATTTCTTGGTGCTTGTATCTTTTATGTTATTTGGATCCCACACTTTGCTCATGTTGCTGATTGTCTTTATGACTTGTTGAGGAAGAAACGAAAATTTATTTGGACTGACAAACACACTCAAGCTATGCGTAAATTGAAGAAATTATTGCTTGAAGCTCCCATCCTCAAGCGTGTAGACTATTCTGCTAACAAATCTATTATATTGACTGTTGATACTAGTCCTATTGGTAAAGGTTGGGTCATAAGTCAAGACGATAGTGAAGGGAATAGATATGCAATTAGGTTTGGTGCCAAAATTCTACATGAAACACAACGAAAATATCCACAGATCAAACGAGAACTATGGGGTATGGTAACAGCTTTGAAAATAGACAAAGAATATTTCATTGGTGCAAATGTCAAAGTTGAGACTGATTGTTTGCCTCTCATTGGAATGATAACCAATTGTTCATCTCCTGATATAGCCATGCTTAGATGGATCTCATATATTAAGTTCATAAATCCTGAGTTAGTTCATATTTCAGGTAAGTCAAACTCAATTGCTGATATGTTATCGAGAGCTAGATTTGATGATGATCTTGAAAGTGATCTAATAAAGAATGTGAATTTAGTTGACTATGTTCCACATATATATGAGTATGAGAAATTTCATGAGTCTGAGTACGAAGATGAATGGAGAGACATAGGAAAGTATCTCAGTACACTACAACCATTACCTAGCTGGACTACGAATAGATTCCGTAACATTAGGAAACGAGCTTATAACTTTTTCCTATGTAATGGTTATCTTTGGAGACATGCTAAGGGTAAGGTTAAGAATCCACAACGAGTCCTAGGAAAAAGAGGTCTTCAATTGCAAGTAATGAAGGAAATGCATGAGACATTATGGGCCGGTCATAAAGGATTTTTTGGAACATATGAAAAAATTAGAAGTACCTATTATTGGCCTAGGATGTATGTTGACATTAGTAGCTATGTTTCTACATGTTCTACTTGTCAACTTCATTCATCAGTCAAACATAGAGATCCGTTGCATCCTACTTATCCACCTTGTATTCACTACAAGTGGGTAGTAGATCTTGTAACTATGCCTAAAGGTATTGACAAAATGCGTTACATTGTACTTGCAAGAGAAGATTTAACTAATCATGTAGAGGGACGTGCATTACGATCTAAGACCACTTACAATGTTTGCAAATTCTTGCTTGAAGATGTCATAAGTCGCTTTGGGTACATAGAGAAAGTAGTTGCCGATCGTGGAGAGTTAAATGCGAGAGAAGCTAAAGAGTTCTTTGAGCGTCACGGTATTCGTTTGCCTCTCACTACTGCATATAACCCAGAGGCCAATGGTAAAATAGAGAGAGGGCATCCACCTATTGTGAAAGCCATATCCAAAGCATGTAATGGTGACATCAAACAATGGCCTAAATTCTTACCTTTTGCACTTTGGGCAGATAGAATGACATGCACACGTACTACTGGATATATGCCTGCTGAACTCATGTACTGTCAAAAACCATTGTTTCCAATTCAGTCTCATATTTCTGCATGGTCAAATTTTCCTTGGTCTGAAAACATGTCTACTGATGATTTTTTGACTTTGCGTATTAAACAGTTAGAACAAGGTAAATTAAGACTTGATGATGCTGTTGAAAAATTAAGAGAATCTAGAATGAAGAACAAGCATTATTTTGATAAAACTCATCGATTGCGTCCTAAGCCAATTGAAGTAGGAGATTGGGTGCTCATTTATGATAGTACATTTGACTCTCAATATGATGCACGCAAAAAGCTCACTCAACGGTGGTTTGGGCCATACATAGTATCAAAAGTCAACAACAATGGTACGTATGCTCTTTGTGAATTAAATGGTGTTGCACTAAAAACTTTGATTGCAGGTAAAAGGATAAAGTTATTCAAGAAGCGTGATAATGACGAGTACATTTTGGATGAGGACATTGGAGAAGATGACAACAATGAGGCCGATTCATAAACAGGAGTATCCATGTTATAAAAAAATAAATAAAAAAATAAAAAAAAATAAAAAAAATAAAAAACATCATTAATTTTTCAAGTTCATGTTGCTTTGTTTTTTTTCAAGTTCATTCTATTTTTTTTCCATGCTTGTTTCATGCATGTTTTTTTTCAGTCTTTGCATTGCATTGCATATCCACATCACTTGAGTCAAAAAAGGCAAATGATGATTTCTCTACTTGTGTAAAATTGTATCTTAAGTAGTAACTTATCTACTAAGAAATTGATTATAATCTAGGATTGTGGAAAGATAGGGCATGTAGATTTGGAGGTTTATTTTGGTGACAAGACTTTCATATATAAACATGCATATGTATCCTGTATCGAAAGCATAATTGTTGAAATCCTATCTCCTGCTATTGCATGTTTCTACATCCTTAGTCCATCTCACAGCACTTGTATCGGAGTTTAAACGACTGTTCTCTGTCATCAAAAATGGTTGTACCTTGTATCGGGGTTTAATTTTTCCCCGTCATAAAAAAAAAATAATAATAATAAAAATAAAAAAAGTTGCTACATGTTACCAAGAAGTTTACACTTTCTTCCACCCCAAAAAAGTGATCGTAACCATAAAGTTGCCGAATCATCATCATCATCAAAAAAAAAAAAAAAAAAAAAGCAAGCCAAAGGAGGATAAAGAGGCATAGTAGAATAAATCACGGGCTATATAGGCAGATTTATGCATTAGTGGAGTTTAGTTAGATTTCCTTGCATGTTATTAGAGAAAGAGCATATTCATATTTATGTAGGAAAGGAGTTGATCTAAAATAAGCTAAAGATGAAAGATGTCTCTTGAAAATCCTAAATCTTTGTTTATAATCATATTTAAGGTAGATTGCTTTATGAAAAAGGTACAAAATTTTCTTCAAGATGAGAGGAACTGATGCTTAAAACGACTCAATACATCCA
Source organism: Ceratopteris richardii (assembly GCA_020310875.1). Lineage (NCBI taxonomy): Eukaryota > Viridiplantae > Streptophyta > Polypodiopsida > Polypodiales > Pteridaceae > Ceratopteris > Ceratopteris richardii. The sequence continues at coordinate 69,952,760 of CM035432.1, read as the reverse complement.
CTTCCACTTCATATTGATACTTCTTTTTTTTTTTTTTTTTTTTCTTTCTTGTTGCCAATGTTGCTTGTTCACTTGCATATATGTTGCCTATTTGTTCATGCATATTCATGTTGCCTGTTTCAATTCTTTCTTTCATGCAAATTTTGCTTCATGTCACGTTACCTACTGATTCATGCATATAATCAACTTTCCTTCCATGTTTCTTATATTGCCTATAAAAGAATTTGATGCCTAGAACATTTTGTTTTTCACAGATGCTAGAGTGGCGCTTCCGGAGGAATCGCAGATTTAGTGGGGGCGAATGTCGTCGAGATTTTCTCTCCTCTCTCACTTGTGAAGGCCTACAAAAAACATATTTGGTGAAGGTAGCCAGAATTCCTCGAGAATTCCAGGATGCATCAAGGATGTCAAAGGAAGGTCACATACAAAGTTTCAAAGAAATCAAGAAAGTCCATGGTAGCGGTCAAAGTTGGTCAAAGCTGGTCAAAGTTGGGAAATTAGGGCAAAAATTTCATTGTCACCAAATTAGATGAAAATCCATATACTTGTAAATATTGTCAAAGGCAGTCTATAGCCCAAATTTCAGCAGAAAATGGATTTTGTAGCACATTGATATGCTATGTTCATTTTGTAAAAATGTAATTTTTCTAGTTTGACCCTATAAATTCTTGTATAGAAAATTATGTTAGCCATATGGTTTGGCATGTATAAAGATCATATGTGGCTACATATTTGTACAAATTTTCAAGGCTATCAGAGCTTCCTAGACACCTTAATGCCACCTTGCAAGCTTCCAAATGTAGTCAAACTTGTACAAGGGAGATTCAGATGGGAGTTTTTCCTGCATATTCCTGAAGGAGATCTTTGGAAACATAGTCCTACAAAGTTTCATCTTCATCAAAGTCTTTTTGGAGGGTCAAAGAGCACAAAGTCCAGTTTTCAAGGTCACCGCAGTTTTCTAGAATAAGAAAATTGAAGGCTTGAAGGGCTGCCACATGTCAAAATATGATTGAACCATGGTGTACGGTCAAGATGAGCTCCTATTCAAGGGTGGAGATGCACTAAAGCATAAAGGAAGGAGGATCCACGAATTTTTTCCATAAAAGAAGACTTTTTTGACAGTTAAAGATCAATAATGCAAAGTTTCTCCAAAAATAGTGGCTTATCTTATCTGAATTGATGTCAGCACTGATCCGACGGTCCAAATCATCCCCAGATCCAATGGTGGAGAATGAGGGCGCCTAAATTTCACTCCTTTACACTAGATTTGATAGAAAGAACAATTCCAAGCCATTGATTTGATTAATCAAATGGTTGTAATCGAAAGTAGTGATCCTAGAGTTGAGAGTTGATTTCTCTAGATCCAAGGGCCCAAATTCATTCAAAAAACTATATAAACCCCCCTCCAAACTCCTAGAGCATCATTGTTAGGCATCCATAGGGCTCATGCTAGCTTACGGTTTCCTTGAGACGATCACCCTCGGTTGAGCGAGTGAGGATCCAAGGTGAGCTAGTATGAGTATAGAACCTAGTTTCAAATTTAAGTTAGAACTCCAATCTAGGATAGGCTCTTGAAACCAGCATCTCTATCTTGACTCACCCTCGGTGGAGCGTGTGAGTGAGTTAGAGCTGATTTTAATGAGTCTTAGACTTCTTTAGTTAGACGTTACGAGCCTAGACAGACATAGGGTCACTGGAGTGGAACTCACCTTCTTACGTGTGACATTCGGTTGAACTGTCATGGTTTGAGGGTCGGAACCACCTTTGATCAGTAGACTGTTTAGCATGACGTACCACGACGATCTTTTACATGTAACTTAATTCAAATTCTTTTAATTCATGTCACTTGTCACTTGTCTCTTGTCACCTCTCTCAGTCTCTTAAGTATTTTTACATGTCTTCTATTTCTTCTATGTGTGAGAAGGCTCCGCAGTATTGCGTTGAACCAGTGAGGATGTTTCTTTGAGCTTGTGAGTAAAATCCATCATCATAATTCACTTGCATGCATATAATCCATACAAATCCATACATATTTATTAGTTTCTGAAAGTGTATAAGAAGCTCCAATATTGGACCATTCTTCCTTTCGAAACTGATTTATGTGTAAGGATTCCATCTATTCTCATCATGCATACATATCATCCAAAGAAGGCTATACATATGGATTAGAATTAGGAAGTGTTTAAGAAGCTCCTCCAATGGACCATTCTTCCTTCCAAATTTGATTAGTGTGTATGGTTCTCTTTCATTCTTATCATTCATGTCATCAATCTAACTTGCACACCTACATTCCCATTCCCATAATTATTTCAACATCTCTCTCTTCTCCATACTCAACATTAATTTCACCTTCACATCTTTAAACCTTCCAACATTCATTAGCTTCATACACCCTGTGTGTGCCACGACCGGACCTGATCCACCCGGATTGCGATCACCTCCACAACGGGAACGGGGAATGGGGATGGGAAGGTGGATGATGTAGTGATTGTTGAAAATTGTGATGTGCCTAAAAATGTTTGTGCCGGGAGTGAAGTGAGTGATGGTGCAGTGGGTGGTGAGATGTCCATGTCAGTGGACGTATCTAGTGCGGTGACCGTGAATATGGGTGTGATCGTGGGTGCTCGTGCTGGTGTAAATACGGGATTTACAAATGTTGAGGGGTAATTTACAGGGGGGCTGGCTGGAGCAGCTTGGTGGAAAGGGGAAAGAGGGGTTACAATGGGTCGGGGAGGTGAGACGGGGGAGAAGGTTAATGGCGGTGGGAATGGGAAAAGGGGTCTTGGAGTTAAGGGGAAAGATGGAAAAGATTGATGAAGGAATGGGTTGGATAGAAAGGTGGGTGTGGGAGGGGGTAGACTAGGGCTAATGGGCGCGGGAATTGTGGGGTTAGTGGTCGTAAAGACAATTTCTGCAACACCATCGGCGAATGAAGATGTTGGTCTGGGGGAAGGAGGGTGAAGAGGGGAGGCTGGATGGACGGGTGGTGAGAGAGGAGCGGTTGGGGTGGTCGGTACTTCAGTGACTGCTGAGGTAGGTACAGTTGTAGCGCGGGGTGGGGAATCTACAATGATGGTTTCTACGGCCAATGAACTTTCGGGGACGAGGCGTGCCTCCCTGGCTTGTTCTGAAGATTGGGCTCCGGTTGGTACACGAATGTATTCGCCGGGCTTTGAAAGTAGTCGTACTCTGCGGGGGTCAAACTGTGGTAGTGGCTTTCTTTGCAAGTACCTGAGTGCTTCGTTGGAACCTACTGATTTGACTAACTCGCGGAATCCTTTGATGTATGCGTCTTCGAATCCGCCTGTGACAAGTTCTTGTTCTATTATTGTTTGACTCTCTTCCTCTGTCAGCTTTTTGCGTGCCCAAACTTTTTCCATAGTTCTATACAGCTTCTTGATAGCTAGTGTGTAAGCTGCTGCCTCGTAAGTTTCATCTTCATGGGTACTTGTATCGCCATGTGTGTCTGTTTGTTGGCCTTGGCCATCTGTCTCTTCATGCTCTTGGGATTCATGTGTTCCCTGGCTAGCTTCGTCGTCTCCTTCATCGTCATCGGTTGCTGTCCTTTCGTCATCAGAGCTGGACACGATCTATCCTTGTGGCTGATCCCTGGGTGTGGTAGGGTAGCTAGGCCTTTCAAATTCTTGAGAAAACAATTGTCCTTCTGAAAACTGGAACTCATTGGAGAATGCATCGGGCATCTCAAAATCAAAAGTTTGGTCCAGTGGCTCTGCTTGTCCTGGTTCTAAATGCGGTATTGGAAAAGAGAAAGCTTCCGCACCAATAGTGGTGGGAAGTTCGCTGCTGTGGTGATAGGTTCTGTGGTTGTGGCTGCTTGGGGTGCGACAGTATTGGTGGTGCCCTCCGGCGTAACTGGTCTTGATAACCGTATACGAATTGGTGGTACCGTGGGAGTGGCTGCTGTTGGTGACTGCTCTGGAGATGGTTGTGGCGAGGGTGATTCTGGGACTTGTAGGCACGTGATAGTACCTCTCATCCGCTTTCCGGCTCTACCTTTGCTAGACTTTCTAGCCTTCCTAGTGGTCCCTTTGAATGCTTTCAATTCCTCACTAGTCATGGCGCGCTCAATTGGTAAGTCATACGCCAAGCACATATATATGATCCTGGTGAGGGCGCAGCACCCATTGATTACCTTCTTTCGCTCCCATCGATGTTGTGCCAAATAGAGCTGATCAATTATCCAGCTAGCTAGATCAACCGTTTGAGGTCCAGTACATGCTAAGTATAATCCAAACCAGATTCTCTTGTGGGGCATGGTAAAACGATCCTGAGCTGGGAAAGCAAAGTGCTGCATGCATATCCGTAATGGCTTAGAGAGCTCAGGTGTTATAGCAGAAATATCCTCCCACTTAGTTACGTCACCACGCTTCATCTGTTCTGGGACTAGCCGTTCTTTCTCCGTTGGAGTGTGTGTTCCATGTATTTTTAGAGCTGCGCGAATCAAATCTTTAGACAAATAGAACCTTCTAAATGGAGGATCATTTACCAAGGATGGTAACATGAATGTGCCGGGTAGATCCTTGTTCTCTGAAGCCGTTAAGGTGGTTACCAAGTAAAAGCATCTGTAAAAATCGGGTTTAGGCAGAGGGTCACTAAAGTATTCTGTAAATCCTGCTCGTGCCCAAACGTGCGTTAAATCTTGTGTATTCTGCAGTCCTTCAAATTCTCTTGAAAAGAACTGGTACTTGGTCCATGTGCGAAGATCAAATGCCAAATTGGCCTCAAATATGAAATCAGCGTCTGCTAATGGTCCTGCTAAGCCTTGAAACCAGTGAGAATTATGATGAATCTTCTCGGTATATCCTCTAGGAGGATCATCGATTGGCATGGGTCCTGGAAAACCTTGAAACTCTGGTGGTTGCACCGTAGGATAAGATTCTGCTAGTAATTCTCCAATGGTGGCCATCGGTGCACTGGGGCCAGCTTCGGGTGGTCCTGCTTCGGTTTGCATGATGACTGATGAGCTAAATGGAAAAGATCTACTACAAAAGATTAACACATTAGTATGGAAATTAATTATGATCCCATTAAGGTGAGACCGCAATCCCTTTCCATGACCGATGTGTAACCCGTGTAGCCAAGTGTCGTGAAGTGATTGATGCAATGATCTTTTTGCAGAGCTAATGCAGGTCTCTAGACACCTACATGGTTCAGATTATGCATACATTTCTTGATGAGCTTTTATTATGCATGATGTGGGGTTTGGGTGTATGAATTTATACAAGGTTTGGTTGAGGGTGAATTATTACAAGGGTGGAGTTTAAACGGGGTGGGAGAATTGTTAGATAAGGGGGTACAAGAAGACGTCTGGATACGTTTCGGTATCCATTTCCTAAGAGTCTTTGAGTGGGTGGTATTTTTCTGCTGAGGGACAAAAAGTGGTATCGGGTTTGGTGGTGTTGAAGGATGAAAAGATTTCGGAGGGGTATATATTACATGGCTAGAGGGTTGGGCTATAATACATTGTTTGGGTACCCAAATCTGCGTGGGTGTGGGTCTATGGATAAGGTATTTCTTGGCGATCCAAATCTGTCGAGTAATTGTAGAAGAAGATCGAGGGGACTTTGGATGCTGACTCTTCTTCTGTTGAAACTTTGTCCTGTTCTCATCTGCAGTGTTGCCAATAGCCTGTGGTTGCTGTCCTTTTGGCACCCATATTTGTTTCGTGCCACTTGTTCTTTGATGTTGATACTGCTTCTTTCCTTGCCTTGTCTGGTGGTGTCGTCGGTCTGGGTTCCTCTGTTGTGATTGACTCCTTCAAGGTCGGGTTTGAGAGGTCCAATGGATGCTCTGCTTTGGAAAAGAAGGGAGATCCAACACTTGCGTGACCTGCCCATTAGGAAGTGATTCGTTATTTATCTTTAATCTAGGCCAGTCCGCAGCAAGTTTGGAAGGATGAGCACCGCAGGGTGTTGTGCTCATTTGGCCGCTGATGCAACCCACCTGACCGCTGATTGTGTTCATCTGCCCTAGCGGTTGGGTAGTTGCCCCTTCTAGTTTGCAGGAAGCCCCAGGGAAGATCTCCTGTCGTCCTTCTGATTGACAATTGTCCCTAGCCAAGCCCGAGTGGGTTGGAGTAGACGTAACGTGACTGGTCCGGCCCAAGATCTTCCGGTCTTCCGTCGCATGCGTTTCATAGGGTCTAGGGTTACAAACCTCAATCGGAATGCCATTAGGGAAGTCAAGCGGTATCACTCGCTTCTGTTCTAAGGTTCCAATCTGTAGGGAGCCTTGTCTAAGATTTAGGTCCACTGAGTGATCGTATAGCCAATCTTGGCCAAGGATTAGGGGTTCTATCAGGTCGTCATCATGGCACACTAGTAGCTTCGCTGTCATGGTCACATCCTTAATGAGGATAGGAAGGTCCACCTCACCCATGCAAGGGGTTTCCATGCCTCCTAGCCCTATGAGGTATGCCTCAATTGGCCGCATTTCTATTCCTGAATCGTTATAGTGGGACCATCTAATCGCACTAGTCGCAGCACCTGAGTCAATTAAAGCCTTGAGCTCTTGGCAAGGGTTGCCGTGCTCTAGCCTGACTGTAATGAATGGTCTCCTGTCCACTATGCTAGGATGAGTGGTTGACTTTACTTGACACATGGCCATGGGGTATCTGGGTGTAGTTTCCAGATGGTTATAATGTTCTCTCCCTAGTCCTTGTCTTCTTGACTTCATGCGTTTAATGCGTTCTATTGCTTCTGCCTGAGCTTCCGCTCGTATTCTATTTTCTTCCTCCTTACGCTTCTTTGCCAACGTGAGCCGTCTAAGCATATCCTCAGTAAGAGGTTCTTGATATAGCTTGACTCTACAGCCACTAATATAATTAGGCATTATATCTCCTTCTAAAGTGGCTAACTGTACTGCTCCACTTGTTGAGAGTCTGTTAATGATCATAGGTCCATAACCTCGCTTTTCTAACTTACGTGCGTGTTGCTTTAGCGTATATACTAGAACTAAATCTCCTTCTTTTAGGCCTTTATCTTTCACATGTGCATCAAAATATGCTTTCTGTCGCTTCTTTGCTGCATATATTCCTGCTGCTGCCTTTAGCCTGGTTTCTCCTAATCGTTCCAAGTCCATTATTCTTGCTGATAATTCATGGCCGGTCCACTGATGTTCTTGTGCAACCTTAAGGGTCGGTATCAAGAAGTCCAAAGGAAGCACAGCATTCTGACCAAAAACCATCTGAAAGGGAGTTGCATTGAGTACGGTCTTGTAGGGCACTCGATATGCCCAAACAGCGTGGTGTAACTGTTTGTCCCAATCTGAACGTTTGTTGTTCACGAGTTTCGTCAGTACGTTACAAAGGATCTTATTAGTGCTTTCAGCCTGACCATTGGCCTGGGGATGATATGGTGCGGATTTCTTGTGAATCACCATAAAATCCTGTAACAAATATTCAATGACTTGGTTTAGAAAGTGAGTGCCTCGATCGCTCACTAACTCTATAGGCAATCCATATCTTGTAAAGACATTCTCAAATAAGAATTTTGCAGTTGTGTGTGCATCATTCTTTTTCGTGGCTTCTGCCTCTACCCATTTGGTTAGATAATCCGTGGCAACAATAATGTGTTCCGCATGTGTACCTTTTGCAGGGGGGTATACAAAGTCTATACCCCACTTTGAAAATGCACGTCCGCCCATCATGGGTTTCAATGGCATTTCATCTCTGCGAGTAGGAAACTGAGTTCTTTGGCACACATCACATCTCTTTACATAGGTATGCGCATCCATGTGAAGAGTGGGCCACCATAATCCTGCAAAGAGGATGGCTTTGATTATCCTATCGGGTCCAAAATGACCTCCTGCAACACCTTGGTGTGCAGTCTCTAGTATGCTCAGATAATCGCTCTCATGAACACATTGTCTTAGATATCCATCTCGTCCTCTTTTGTATAGGTTATCGCCAATAAGTGAATAGTCGTGAGCTTCCTGCTCTAGACTGCGTTGTCGTGCTAAAGTCATTCCTTGAGGGAATGTGTTCATCCTCAAATATGTCACTAACTGTTCACTCCAGTATGGTGTGAGAGACACATGATACAGTGTAGCATGCTCTACTGGTGGTCTTTCACAACAAACATGGCATTCTTTACACAACTTGTAGACATCTGCTTCCATCGAAGGCCAATATACTCCTAGTCTATGCAGAGTCTGTAATGTTCGATGTTTTGAATGATGTTGCTTTAGTGCACCTACATGTGCTAATTGCAACCAATTCGCATGTTCTGATTCATCTACACAACAAGCAAGAATCTTTTGATTATCTTGTTTATATATGCTTCCTGTCATTATTTGGTATCTCTGAGACTTGGTAATCTCTCCTTCTTTGATCTTTATCCTAGGATTTTTGGGTCCATATGTGAGAATAGGGACTAAAGGCTTAGCCCATTCTGGTGCTATCTCAAGGTTAAACAAGTATGCATTTGGTAGATCATCCGCTACTCCTTGAGGAGCTTCTCCTGAGGTTAATCTTGAAAGGTGGTCAGCTCTGAGATGTGTCTTTCCTTTCCTAACCACAACTTCAAAATCATATTCCATGAGTAATAGAAACCAACGTATTAGTCGTCCTGTGTTACATGGCTTGTTGACTAAGTACAATAGGGCTTGATGATCTGTAAAGAACTTGAACTTATTGGCCAACAAGTAGTGCCTAAACTTCTTTACTGCGTAGATCATCCCTAATCCTTCTCGTTCCGTCGTGGTGTAATTTCTTTCTGCTGCGTTCAATTGTCTACTAGCGTAAGCTATGGGGAGATCTATGTTACCTTCATTCGTGGGTTGTGCTAACACGCATCCTATGGCGTAATTGGATGCATCCACATGTACATGGAATGGCTTACTCCAATCTGGGGTAGTCAATATAGGTGCTGAGCACAAGCGTCGTTTGAGTTCATTGAATGAATTTTCACATTCATCTGTCCATTCAAAATTGGTTAAAAGAGAGTACAAAGGCTTGGCTATGATTGCATACATGTGTATGAATCTCCTATAATAACCGCAATGACCCATAAATGCTTGTACCTCTTTCACATTAGTTGGTCTAGGTAATTCTGCAATTACCTTCACCTTTTCTTCATCCATAGAGATTCCATTTTTTGACACAATGTGTCCTAGAATTTTGCCTTGTCTGACCATGAAAACGCACTTTTCTAGGTTCAAACAAACCTGATATTCTTGACATTTGTCAAATATTTGTCTTAACTCTGGAATATGTGTCTGTCTTACATTTGAATGAGCACATAAGTCATCGACATAAACTTCCAAACTCTTGCGTAAGAATTCCTTAAAAACATGACACATGAGTCGCTGGAAAGTGGCGGGTGCATTTGTTAAGCCAAATGGCATCGCACGAAATGCAAATATGCCCCATTCAGTGGCAAATGCGTCTTGTGTTGGTCCTCTGGAGCAATGGCTACTTGATTATAGCCTGAAAATCCATCAAGAAAGCTGTAAACTTCCTTGCCTGCAACTCTTTCCAATAGATGTTCTGTGATAGGAAGAGGATAGCTATCTCTAATCGTGGCGGCATTAACTTTTTTAAGGTTAATACACACACGCAATTTTCCATTCTTCTTGGGCACTACCACAATGGGTGATACCCATTCGGTATGCTCAATTTCGTAAATGAATCCTGCTTCTATCAAGCGATCTATCTCCTCTTTAATCTTCGCAGCGTAGTTATCATTATACGTGTACGGTTTCTGTTTTGTCGGTTTTGCATCTGGAGTCATAGGGATTCTATGAGAACATATATCTGGATCTACTCCTTTCAAATCTTTGTAACTCCAAGCAAAAACATCTCTATATTCGCGTAATAGGGCAACTAATTCTTCTTCTTCTTCCTTCGTCAAATCATGTCCTATGTATGTACATTTTTCTTCTTCTCCTTCGATAACAACTATTATTTTCTTGGTTTTCTCTCGGTTATCATATACTTGTCCGTCATTCGCCTTTCTATTGGGCATTCGTACCATGATTCTTCTATCTTCGATTTCATATTTCTTGAAATTCTCGGGTACTTCAAATAAAGATTCTTCTTTTTTTGACATGGTTTCTTTCTTCTTTCTTTTCTTGCCTTCACTCTTGTTAGTCACTTGAGTGGCTAACCTCACGTCATTCATAATTTCCTCGTGTCTCTGAGTGTGAGTCTCTACCTCGAAAAAATATTCTTCCTCTGATGCAAAGGGTGGGTCCATGATAATTGATTCTAAATCAAAATCGCTTGCATCCTCAAATGCATCAGTGTTAGGTTCACATTCTTCTAAAATTGCATCGCCCATGATTGGCTCTATCGTGAAAACTGAGATATCATAGCCATCCTCGTCACAGTGGGGTGTCCATTGTTCTTCATTGATGGCTACATCCATGGTTGCTATGATTTCTGCCCAACCATGGGGTTCAAACTCTTCGTCAGGGAATACTACAGGTGCGTAAGCTGGATCTTGAAGGGTTCGTGGATTTTGTTCTGCACCTAAGGTCCTCGCTTCTAACCTTTCTTCCTCTTGTTTGGCTACTTTACACATCCATAAATGAGTATCCTCATGCAACCAAGAAGGATCTGATTCTACTGAGTGCACGGATTCCATCTCTACTGGTGTCTTATGGATGGTATTCCATTGTATTGGGGGTACATCTCGATGTGAATAGTCTTTAAGATTGACTTTGGTAGTCACTCCTAAATGTTGCAAGTACAAAGAATTAGTTCCCCAATCTTGTACAATTTGCAACTGACGCATGAATGGTCGTCCCAATATCATCTCATAAGCATGGTTTTTTGCAAAGTCACAAATGGCGAAAGTATGCTCAAATTCTACACCACAAGTGGTGAGAGATATGCCTTCTAGTAAGCCTAATGGTTTTTCTATGTGTCCATCAGCCATTTGTAGCTTCATCCTGGTGGGTCTTAATGCTGGCTTACCCCAACGTTTCCATAAAGCGGTGGTAGCGATGGCTACTCCGGCTCCTGAATCTAAGATGGCTTTCGTGGTGTAGCCCTGATGGGTTATCGGAAGATAAGTGTTACCTTCCTCTCCTTCGCTTACATCTCCGATCTTTTCTACGGGTATCTCTAGTACCTTATTTTGTGATCCTATTTGTGAGGGAGTAGTAGCAAGCTCGGGGAATTGATTTGCTACATGTTTCCACAATTCTGGTTTTACCTTCAACAACTCCTCCAGAGTAAGGTTACACTGTACTTTGGTATTCTTGATCACTTCCGTGTTTCTAGGAATTACTGATTCTTCATTCCTCACTATTATCGTGGGTGCTCTCATACTAATAGACTTTGCTTCCCAAGGTCCTGTGAACTGAGGTAATTCTTGTAAAGAATTAGATTCAAATCTTGTGTGTTCACTCAGTTGTTCTTCCTCTACATCATCATAAATAGAGGGAATGTCTTGGGGAAATTGTTCCTGCAAGTCGTCTATTTCTTGAATAGGAGGATGAGTTCCTTGTTCTTTTCTCCATTTCTCTTCTTGGATCTCTCTCAAAAATTCATGTGAGTACCTATGTATGGAAGACAGGTTGTCTTGACTTTCTGAGTTGGGTACTTGAGACAGGGATGGTGCATTCCTTTCCTGTGTCTCTGGGACAATAGGGTTCCGAGGCTGATCCTTTTTCTCTTTGCTTTCAATCAAGTATTCTAGCCTCTCCATTAGTCCTTGAAAGTGTAGTTCCGGTTTTGCCATGTTATTCCAATTAAGATATCTAGAGGCTTCGAACAAAGCTTGTGCTAATTCTACCATCTTCATGCACAGTTTAGTTCTCTCAATTTCTAGATCAGCTCGAGGGTAGTTTTTACTCATTTCAGCTACCTGAGGTCCCTCTTTTAATCTAGCCTGATATGCACGAAACATCATGTCTAGATTTTCTGGTATGGGTTCCGCTAAAACTGATCCTGATTTTTGAGCTGGATTCTCTTGATTCAATTCCTGTGAAGTCAATTCTTGGATTTTGGCTCTAGATTCCTTCAAACTTCCTTCCAACTCAGTTATCTTTTTACTCCATTTTCTCTTTATCCTTTCTCAAGAATCTTTCCAAGATTTTGTCTTTTTACTGCTAGATTCTGCAACTTCACTGGTTCCGGCTACTTTCTCCTGATTAAGCTGTTGGTTCTGTAAGAGCGCCTGGGCTCTTGTGATAGCTTGGATAGGCACGTATGTAGGGTTGGATCCATCTGCGTTATTTACAATACCTATCACGTTGATCGGTGTCACATTCAAAGCGTTAACTGGATTCTTGGGGCAATCTTTGATTATGTGCTCTTTGCCACAATCAGCACAAAAGCCTTGGATGTTATAGTACTGTGATTGTCCTGCTATCAGGGGATGTGGACAGTCCTTTATGAAATGATCTCCTTGGCACCTAAAGCATGGTCCTCTAGGGCCCTGTGGTCTTTGTTGTCTCAATTGGGGCCGTGGATTTGGGTTTGTGTACATCACATTAGCGTAGTCGGGCTCCCAACTAGGTTCCACTGGTGGACTATCATAATGATATGTCTCTACGTGTTCTGGTGACTCTGTGTAATAAGCGGGTGGACTATCTACATGTGTAGAGTCAAAACTATTTGAGTGTGGGTCACTCTCTGTGATCAAAGGTGAAGAAGGCACTAAGGCCCTACTTAGGTTCTCTTCTGCAGCAGCGTATTTGACTGAGATGACATTTGCTGGTGGGGGTGGCTGCTGAGCTAAGACAAGTTGAGGTCTCTGTTGAGCCTGGTATGGGTAGTTCTGAGGAGGCCTATAGTAATATGGCTGAGCATTGTATTGGCCTTGATACCTACCTGGCTGCGGGTATGCTTGCGGGTAGTTTTGTCTCACGGTTTGTTTGTTGTATGGGCAGTCCTGAGCCGTATGATTCGTGTATCTTCTCTCAATTGTACAGTATTGGCCACTAGGGTTGGCTTGTGGTTGTGTTGCATTGGGACACACATTTGCCATATGGTCACCACCACAGGTGTAACAACGCTTGTTCATTAGTACCCTAGGTTTGCTAGAAACTCCTAGTTTCTGGGCCACTGTTTCTGCTAGGTCTTCTATCGAGCTAGACAATTTTGTGGATGCTAGAGATGAACAGTCTGAGTCCTTATAGACCTTGGAGAGTTCCAACTCATCTCCTAAGTTGTCCTCAATGTCTATGCATATTCTCACACATTGCTCTAGCGTTCTGGGTTCTTTTAGGTACACATAGGAGCGTAGTTTAGAGCTCAACAAGCCATCTAGAAACAATGACACTTGCTTGGCTTGTGAGGGTAGCTCTTGCATTGGACATCGTTCAACATATTGTCTAAACCTACGTCCTGCCAGTCTTACAGTTTCCTGAGGGGTCTGTTTAAAGCTATGAATCAACAAAGACGTGTCATGTCTAATCCCACTTTTAGAGAATTCAGTGATGAATGACTCTAAAAAGTGATGGATGTCTCTAAATTGCCTTTGTTGCAGAGGTTGGAACCAAGTTAAAGCGGTATTCTTTAACGTTAGTCCAAATGCGTTGTATTGCGTGAACATGTCTTCAACTTGTTCGGCTCTTAGTACTTGCTTGAATTCTGCGACGTGGTCATAGGGATCTCCTGTCCCATCAAAATAATTCTTCATTGATTTTACTAACTGTGTGGGTCTCAATGTTCTTGCGTGTTCGCGTGGTCTAGGTAGAGGAAAATCATCTCTACCACCTAGTACTCCATGATCTCTTTGTCTATCCGCTCTATTAGTGTTCGTGGTTGTTCTATCTCTCCCTATGGGATGAGTGAAGCTTACTTCCGGTCTCTCTTTATTTCCCTCTCTTTGATTTCCATGGGCTGATGATGTTCCTGCCCCTTGTTGACTTGTATTCATGTTCGTTCTAGATGGAGGGAATACCAATTCACCTCTCCATGTGTATGTGTTTTTAGCGCGGTCAGGCACCACAAAGACTCTTTCTGAAGTCTCATCCAGGTATACAACCTTTCCAGGTGTATCCGGGTCCTTGAACTCGTATATAGTGATGATTCCTACTTCACTAAGTATTTCGGTCTTGTATCTCCAAAAGGCTTCATCGGTTTCTTTATTTACAAACAACTCTATGCTTCTGTTGTCTTGAGGGATCCATTCTGGGATTAGTACTCGTGTCAGTACAGATTTCCCTCTAGGTGTTCTAGGATCTTCTAATGGTTCTTTTCCTTGAGATTTTGCTTCCGTCTCTGGTTGAATCACGCCAAACTCGTCGGTATTGTTTGGCTGCGTACTTAAGATGTACATCGTTCCTTCCTTGTCTATGTACGCGTCTCTCTCGAATTTCACCACAGGACGTTCCAATCCAATGGGTTGATCAGGGTTGTGCATTTGCACCACTTGCCTTCGCAAACCATCCTCATAGATGCGAGCACCTAATCGGTTGGTTCGGAGAAACTCTAGTTGCGTTCTATAGGGTCCTTCTGGTTTTTCTAAGTATGCTACATTTGACCCTACTTCTGGTCTTTCTACGCTAAATGCCATTTCTGAATCACTAGTGTCTGAGCTCTCGTAGGGGTAATTACTATTCAATTGCTGAGCCCACGATCGAGCAGTAGTTCTTACACTTGCCTCTGATGATCTAAGGCTTCGTCGGTCTGACTTACCTATATGTTTGCCCGATCTAAGGTTCATTAATTTTCTTCCTTGCACACTCAGTACACGCTCAGATCGTCACTGATTCTTTGTTATTACTGTCTTGATTCTCTTCTTTTTTTTTAAATTTCTTTAGATTCTTGTCTTAATGTATGCGTCAGGAATTCGACTTTCCGTGATAATTTTGAGTTCTCGTTCCGTCAGACTTATGTTCTTTCCTTTAGGTTTTCGTCACACACACCTTTACTTTAGTCTTGAATTTGATAAACTTAATTCTCTTGAACTTGAGGCGTTCCTATCGTTGTTAATCCACAATGCTACCGTTTATCCTAAGCTAAGAATTGACTGAGGGGGTTGAGTAATCTTCCAACCTCGAGTCAGCTTTTCTGGTTGCTCTGATGCCCAAGAAGCCGCGCTTCCCAAGCTTTATGCCCTTCACTGCCTTGCCTTGGTTGCCTTCGATTGCCCTTGCTAGACCTGGAAAAAATCGATATTAGACCAATTCAGAGTTGGATGATCAAGCACTTAAGTATATACACCTTTTAAGTCCCTTCCCTTTTGCCCAAATTTTTAATGCTTGCCCCCTGGCTTTCTAGTCCCAAACTAGGTCAACCTCAAAATAGCTTATCTAAAAATAGACGTAGCCTTTAAGAAAAAAACAGTTGAGGTCACGTAGTACTCGTAGAGAGCTTTCTAACGAGCTATTAAGCTCAAAAAACGGACTTCGGATGAAAAAGTTATGACCGTTCAGGCCCTGGGGGGTAAAAACTGACAAACAGGTTTTTCTCCAAATATGAGCTAAGGGGTCTCCTATGAGTCTAATCACCCAAAAATTTCCCAAAAATAGCCCCAAAATTGGCCAAAAAATGAAACCCTAAAATTTGCGATGGGGGTGCACAATCGCGATGGTGTGAGACAATCGCGATGGTCTGGGACCGTCGCGATGGCGTGAGGGTGAACCGTCGCGATGGCGTGAAATTGCACAATCGCGATGGTCTGAAAGTGCACCGTCGCGATGGCGTGAAATTGCACAATCGCGATGGTCTGAAAGTGCACCGTCGCGATGGCGTGAAATTGCACAATCGCGATGGTCTGAAAGTGCACCGTCGCGATGGCGTGAAATTGCACCATCGCGATGGCGTCAGTCAACGGTCAAC
This sequence comes from Ceratopteris richardii, assembly GCA_020310875.1. Lineage (NCBI taxonomy): Eukaryota > Viridiplantae > Streptophyta > Polypodiopsida > Polypodiales > Pteridaceae > Ceratopteris > Ceratopteris richardii. The sequence continues at coordinate 69,937,000 of CM035432.1, read as the reverse complement.
GTGGACAATCGCGATGGTCCAAAGTGAACCGTCGCGATGGTCTGAGCGCGATGGCGTGAGCCAATCGCGATGGTCTGGGCGCGATGGCGTGAGCCAATCGCGATGGTCTGAATTTTTGAAGTGTCGCGATGGTGTGAGGGTGTCGTCGCGATGGTCTGAAGTGCACCGTCGCGATGGTCTGAATTGCCACGTGGCACCGTCGGCGCGATGGCGTGAGCCAATCGCGATGGCGTGACACAATCGTGATGGTCAGAGACCGTCGCGATGGTCCGGCCAAGCTGTCGCGATGGCGTGAGCCAATCGCGATGGTGTGACACAATCGCGATGGTCAGAGACCGTCGCGATGGTCCACCAAAATGCAAATTTTGTGAATGCAGCTATGGATTCCTGTTGGCGCAGGTGTGCTCTTCACGCTGGTGTGGTCGCCTTCTCCAAATTCCGAACTTTGCAGACCATCGCGATGGTCTGACACAGACGGAAATTTTTGACAGAAACTGAAGTTTTTACCTTTTTGCAGCCCTCCTGATGCACAGGAGCTCTGTACCTGCAAGAAAACTCAAGAAAACAAAAGTACACACAAGCACAAAAGCTCTCTCTCACTCTCTCGCATGCACAAATGAGGGGAAATGAGGAGAATGGGGGGATATAGTGAATTTTCTGATTTTTTTGGAGATGAAGATGATGATGCAGTGATGAAGATGGAGTGTGGGGGAGGTGAAAAACACTAAAAACTAAGTAAAAACAACAACAAAAACTGAAATTTTTACCTCCCAACGCAACTTCTTGCTATACTCTTACCATCACACATTCGTCCTAGACTCGATCCCCGGCAACGGCGCCAAATTTGGTGTTGCTCTAGCACAATGGTGAGAACCACGTTAAGAAGCTTCACCTCCTTAATGTCAATCCGCGGAAGAGATAGGAGTGATATGAAGATCGTGAATGTGAGATGAAGTGAGAGTGAAGGTGAGAAGCATAGAAATGCACACACACATGCACACACACTACGAAGAGACAAGCAAGACACAATGGAAGGTGAGAAATTAGCTCTATTACTCAAGAACACTCTTACAAGCTCAAAATAGCTCTAAGCTCACACTAACCCACCTCAAAAATGAGCTCTCTAGCTCTTTTTATAGTTTCTAGACTAGTTTTGACCGGTTTCACATCTAGTGACCGGCATAGTTAAAAATTAGGTTCTAGATGCTATTTGGAAGGGTAAACGGTATCTAAAAATAACGAAAATTGGTACGCGCATTCTACCTAAGCTCCTCAAGTTCGAGGACTCCTCGACTTGCACAAAATGGAGCTATGGATTACAAATGGGGTTTTCTATGTTACATATGTTACAATAGTGATAAAAATCACTGTTGGAGGTTTTTGGAAAGTATTTGAAAACATAATTATTTGAAAAACGATTCGACTGGCTCCCTGCTCCGTCGTTACATGCTTCCGTGTCGTCTATGACTCTGGCTGCTTCCAACACCAGACCTAGCAAGAGGCTTAAGGATAGGAGAACATGAATTAGCCACCAATGTCATCCAATACTATATCAACCACCCTATAGAGCAGAGGTCTGTCAGGGGCGACAGACGCTAGGAAGGGGGGAGAATGTTGGCACACAGGTCATATGAAGAGCATACAGGTACAATAGAGCAGTCATGCACAATACGGCAACAAGGCCTAATCATTTTTTTCCATGGATCATTCACAACTCAAGTGATTTTAATCACTACACAAACATTGTAAATTCCGTTTTTGGTAGAATAGACTCCATTTTGTTCAAGCCAAGGAGTCCTCGAGCTTGAGGAGTATTAGAATTAGCTACGTACCAATTTTCATAATTTTTAGACTCCGTTTGAGCCCTCAAATAGGCTCTAGAACCTAATTTTTAACTAGGCCAGACACTAGGTCTGGACAAGGCCAAAGCTAGTGAGAAAACTATAAAAAGAGCTAGAGAGCTCATTTTTGAGGTTAGATTGTTTGTGAATTGAGCTTATGTAAGAGACTCTTTGACTAATGCAAAGAACTCCATTGTTCCTCTCCTTGTTTTGCCTTGTGTGCACGTGTGTGTGTATGTGTGTGCATGCTTGTGTGCTTCTCACTCACACACTTGTGCCTTCACTTGCTCATAGTCTTCATACTAGTCCTCACATCTCCACAGATTGACAATTATGAGGTGAATCTTCTCATGTTGGTACTCACCATTGTGCTAGAGTGACACATGGCCACATGTCAAGCATTAGAAAATAGCTAAGTATATCTTTCACTACTTATCTAGTATGAGTTAGCTTGGGTTGTTTTATTCAAGTGGCAATATTTTCTAGATTTGCAAGCTCTTGTGACTCATGTGTCCACAAATAGTTTATGCTTCATGTTTGGTATCTGATTCATATCTTGATGGAGCATGAAGTAGCGTACCATGATCACTTCTAGTTTTGTGTTTGAGTATAAGGTAGCTTTCAAAACTACTATTGTGTGTGTGTGTGTGGGTCATATGCCGTATGGATGATTTGGATGTTGTTCTGACCTCTTCTTTGTATGAAAGAAAATGCATGCCTGTTTATTAACACATGGATTTAAAAATATAAAACTAAAAGCACATTGTATGTAAACTGTGAAAATGATGTGCTTCTAATCATTTTTGTTTATGTGGATGACATGTTGCTCATTGGTCTCTTAACTTAAGGCTGATTTGCATGCCACTTTCAAAATTTCAGATTTGAGGCATTTTCGTGATGATTTGGGCATTTAGTTCATGCATGTTGATGGGGGCCTTTTTTGCATTAAAAAAAGTATCTTGACCATTTATTGCAATGTTTTGACTTGAGTATTGTAAACCAATTGCAATTCCCAAGCGGACAAGTTTATGATTGATTCTTCATGATTTTGGAGATCAATTTGGTGCTGATTTCAATCACTGATTGAATTTATGGTGGATCAATAGTTGTTAGCATACTACGACTATGAGTTTTGTTCACAAAGGTGATACATGTCTAGGAAAAGAACTTTATCTAATGACCATAAATTCTTAATGTGTTCTTCACCATAATGATAAATAAGTATTTGGTGAGAGATTATGAGCACCTCGTAATCATCAAAGAAATTACTTTATAATGGTCATAGATAGATGTTAGTGGCCATAAGATTGAGATATAAACCTAAAAACTCAAGCACATCTAGTTGGTTTCATGAACATAAATAGCTAGAATATAAGGATCTAAGCACCAAATCAACCATTAGTCAAGGAGTTTAGTATGTTACATAAGGTTCAAGTTTCATGAAAGAACTCTTCCTCCATGATACACAAAGTGATCCTTAGTTTTGCAAGCTAGATAACATATAGTAATATTTTAAAATATTAAAAGTCAAACCAAATTAGGGCAAGGATTTTCAAGATTATGGTTAAAATGAAGAGATTATTTGACAATTGTATATAAATCTAGGAGATGGTAAGATCACCTTTAGGATAGCTTTATGTACATAGATAAAAACACCTTGAATCAAAACCATGGATATGGTCACTCTTAGAAAATGAAAATATAATATTTGGAAAAATAATAGTCACAATAAACACTCTTGAAAAGAACCATAGATATTAGAAAATAGTATTTGAAAACAAACAATTAAGGAGACCACCACATTTATGGTAATTTTAGGTAGTGAATTATCTCATGCAACTCTTACAGTGAGTATCAAAGATGGAGTATAAGGCCACGGATGTGAAGGGGGAAAAGATATATTTAGGAAGGGAAAGTTAATGTCAATACTACATTTACTAATAGGTGAGAGCCAAGAAGAAGAGTTATGAACCTATGAATATAGAACGCCTATATATTAATATTATTGATTCATATATGTATCTTTATTCAGAGGATAGTTCATCCTCAAAGCTTCCATGGTCAAGATCCATGTAGGTAATACTATCATTAAGCAAATAGTTTGAAAGAATTATCACTAGAATACACAAGAAGTGTTAAAATTAGCTAAGGAGTTGAGGACAAGGAAAACCTCAAATGATTTTTACTGCACATGCCAAATCATTTACAGATCTTTCATAGTCTATGAGCTTATAGAGCCCACGACATAAAATGCCAGAAGCAATAATCACATCGCCATTTGATAGATCATGAACTGTACACCTGTCATCAACAAATTTCACAACCAAACCAATCTTGGCTAATGCAGATACTGATAACAGGTTCTTCTTGATCCCTGACACAAATAAAGCATCTTACAAAGTGAAAGAACTACCATCAGCAGTAGTCAAAATGATCTTACCAACTCCCATAACAGGATAAGAGGAGTTGTTGGCGCATGTAACAGTATTCCCTATAGGGGCAGGCTCGAGTGAAGAGAAGAAACTGCGCTGCGAGGTAACATGTTTGGTTGCCCCACTGTCAAAATACCAAACATATGAGTCTACTGCAAACATGCACTACTCATGAGAAGATGGGTCAAAACTGCAGACAGTAGTAAACGCCCATTCTTCTTCCTGCACAAGATTAGCAGACTCTGTTTTTGGTGTAGAGGCCTCTGCGACAACCATTCCAGCCTCTTTTTTCTTTGCCTCTTTAGCAGCCAGTTTTGGACAGTTCTTTATGATATGATCATTCCCTTTACGATACTTACAAAACAAGTTCTGGTTTTCTGATTTCTTCTCATCTTTATCTTCCTTCTTCGAATATGCAGAATTAGCACATTTCTGCTTACTAATTGAAGAGCTCCATTTTCCTTTGCCCTTTTGACTAGCCAGGAAAGCTTGATCTGCAACTCGCATAATGGACCTGTTCTGCCTAGACTGATCTTCCTGCAACAAAACAGAGACTAACTCCTCAAATGATAAGGCATTTGGATTACCTTTCATCATCAACCGAAGAGTAGAAGCAAAACTCTGATATGAATCAGGAAGACCATTCAGAACGGTCTGCACAAGTGAGCTATCTGGTATAACCTCATCAACAGAAATCAACTGTTCCTTCGAGTCTTTGATCTTCATTAGGAAATTGTCCATAGAATCACCTTCATTCATGTGCTCACTCTCCAACTGTTTTCGGAGGTAAGCAACACGAGCCTCATTCCTAGCTTGGTACAATGTGGTAAGTGTATCCCAAGCATCTTTAGCTGTTCTGCAAGAGCGAATGTGAGGAATAATGACACGTTTGACAGACAAAGCTATCAATGCATGTGCCTCGGCATCTCTGCCATCCCAGCGAATCTACTCTGCAGTAGGTGCAGCAGAAACCGTAGCATGAACAGGAATATGCAGAATATCATCATCTTTGACACCTTCTGCATCAGCTTCAGTACCTGCAGTTGTAACAGTTGCAGGTGTGATAGGACGTTTTTCGACACCCTATACAATGTTCCATAGTCCTTTTGCAACCAACACATGTTGCATCATATAAGCCCATAACGGGTAGTTGGTACCATCCAACTTATCCTCAACAGCCAACATACGGAATACGTCACTGCTTTCAGCCATGGCCGGTGACTAAAATACCTTGATGCAGAAAATTGACTGTATCTCAAAAAGTTGAACAAAACTGCCAAGACGAATTCCACTAGACCTATAGCAGACTTCGAGACGCTTATACTGGCAAACAAAAATTGGTATATACCTTTGGTACAAAAAGACAAAATAGCCTACACAAGCGCTGCGATAGTGCGTTCGAAGGCCAAAATGAGCTCAAATCGCGATTTCGGCACCACAGAGCGAAGCCGTTTTGATCTCGGAAACATGCTGAGTATGCTCACCAAAATTCGTGCAATTCTGAGACTGCAAATGGAGGAGTGTCCACGGCACCCTAGGTGAAGCGACGACCTGCTCTGATACCAATTGTTGGAGATAGACGTCTGCGGAAGCACACGAATAGCACAAGGAAGAAGAAGAGCTTTGGTGCACTAGTCCCATTGGGCATGCCAATGTTAGGGGCGCATTGTCTCTTGCTAGCCTTAGTGCTATTATAGCATTAGGGAGAGATTTGATGTAAAATGATATGCTAAGGTTAGTTTAGATGATGAGTGGAAGGATGGGTGTGAATGAGGCCTAAGGCCAACTCAAAGTGTATTTATATGGGTTCTTCTCATAATGAAACTCTCTCTCTCTCTCTTTTCGTTGCCACATATGGCTTGTGACGTGCATTTATTCTTTCTTGGTTTTAGTTATTAGTTAACCTTTCTTAATATTCATGTCTTCTTGTTAAGAGAGAAAGAGATGCACAAATATGATGTGCCTTGCATTTATTTGCAAATATGGATACATTTATAGAAAATGTAGCACGCCCATGGCATTGATGATAATCAAGGGGTTAGATGATGCACATGGGCTTCTGAGAAGAGTTCCCTCATAAAAGGGTCACTCCCAAAAGCAGGTATCTGACAAGTTTGGAGGATATTGACAAAGTTGGTTACATGTTGTAGACATGGAGGTATGGAGTGGTGTTTCTTTTGCTCTCTCATGCACGGAGGCTCCAACTTGTGTGTTAACACTGGCAAGTCCGGTGTGCTCGATCCCTTCCCTTCTAGTTGATGGTGCCTGTGATTTATTGCTTAGGCAAAGTGCTCATGTATATGGCTTTGCTTCTTCTTTGATGATCAATCCGATTGCCATAGATGCTCGAGGACACTGCCTTTGAATCGCAATTGACACCTGCTGTGTTTGGTCCCCCTCCAACTACCCTCGCCACCATTCTTGCCAATTTTATGTAGTGCCCCAGACATATTCTGAGCATGGTGGCTCTATAGCATTCGAAAAGAAAAGGATGATGTGTCACGTGGGACATTGGATCTCTTGAGCCTTGCACACTTGGAATTCATTTTGTTTATGATTTTATGAGCCTATGTTGTAATTTTTTTCCTATACAGTGATGTAATTAACGCATGCTTGTCCTTTGTCTCTATGCATATAAAGGGGTAATCTATGACTTACGTGGTTTGTATTTTCATACCTTGGATTAAGTTCGAGGGACTTTGATTTGCATCTTACATAGTTCTTAGACTTGGACATGTTATGAACTTTAATTGCACTCCATACCATGGTTTGAAATGCACTATGGTTTGCAAGTATTGTTCATAAGGGTAGAGCATGAATCATGTCTGCACATATATCTCTTGCTTGATAGGTTGGCTGCTAACATTCACTATCATCTTGGAGTTAGTCCACTCTATGCTAACGGAGGTGCTACTTCTTCACCTCTATGGAGATTCACACGGAAGTTGTCTACGAATTGAGCTCTTATATTTTGGAGACTTTGTTTTGGAAATGTGTTGGCCTTGATGTGAGGGCCTTACTTGATGCATTTGATTTTGGTAAGTGTGATGGAACTAGTATCCTCGGGGCATGAGCGATGTGGAGGCACATTGATTGAAGAGTCTTAGAGATTAAATGTGTTGACTATGTTTGTGCCGCTTTTTATTATAGACACCCAACCTATAAATGGTTTCCATGTAATTTGCATATTGTTGAGGGGTAGTACTATCAAGGGATAATGATAGTTCAAGTCCACGCATGCTAGTGTTAGCGACACATTGTCTCTTGCTACCTTTAGTGTTATCATAGCATCGGGAAGAGATTTGATGTAAAATGATATGATAAGGTTAATTTAGAGGATGAGTGGGATGCATGGGTGTGAATGAGGCATAAGGCCAACTCAAAGTGTATTTATATGGCTTCTTATCATAATGAAAACTCCTCTCTTTTCGTCGCCACATATGGTTTGTGACGTGCATTTGTTCTTTCTTGGTTTTAATTAGTAGTTAGACTTTCTTGACATTTGTGTCTTCTTGTTTCTTGTTGCAGACATGGCATCGTGAGGAGTGGCATTTCTTTCTCTCTCTCTCTCTCTCATGTAGGAGGCTCCAGCCTCTCCGTAAACATATCACAAACAGACCAAGAAAGAGAGCAACTAGCAGACACCAATCGATAGTCACAATTGGAGCACCAAAGAGAACAACGCAAAAAAGGTTCAATTAGCTTTTCAAAATTTAGTGAACAAGTTTGAGATCCATGGGTGCAATGCTCAAGGGAGGGTGAAATTGTCCACTCTTCTCTGCACCAACCATATCTATCCATGGTTTGAGGAAAGAGTATAGGATGTCAACAAGCAGTCTAGAAGATGCAACTAGGATGATGGCACTCTGCTCTTGATAGGTGGAAAAGGAGGAGGGCACCTCCAAATAGTGAGAGGAACCATGTTCGATGCCATATTGATTCTCTATGTCTCTATTTTTCACTTTAGTGTGCATTGTCCAAAGTTCTGTCCGAGTAAAGTTTGTATAATTTTTAGAGTTAGTATTTAGTTTGATTGGAGTAGAAAGCCATAATCCTTATTAGTTCTTAGTCAGAATTCCCCATTCCCCAAACCTTGTTTGCATTGAAGGTAGAAATACCACAAACAACCACCGAGGCACCCTTTTCGCTGTATAGGAGGTGTTTTCCTCCATCTTGTATATACACCTATAACTAGAATGGATATTTATCTTGTTTTTGTACATTTCATTTGGATATACACATTGTGTGGTGTGCTTCAAGCTTCTTCTTCTTCGTTATGCTGTTTGCATGCTTTTCTAGTTCTTGAACTCTAACAAAAAGGTTATTGGGGGGGGGGGGGATGTTATAAAGTAGCTTGGCAAAGGTTAACCTCAATCTAATATTATCTTCTTTAGGAGTCATAAAGAAGTAACAGGCTTCGTCTGCTAGTAAGTCTAATGGATGGGAAGGAGGATGACTTGGCTTCAACCCCCACGAGTGTGGTGGAAGTGCATTTTGCCACAAGACTTAGATCCTTCTAGAAGCATCAAGATAAAGTTAGCTTGAGTAGATTGAGGCACATGGCAGACTTGCCACACTATGAACTTGAGTGGAATTTGACACTAGTGTAAGTAGACTTTAGAAACTGGGACACTTAGTTTTTTGTGCTTACACATACAAATGCCAGCACACGTTAAGTCCATTCTATGCCCCTAAGTGCAAAAGCTATTAAGAGGTGGTTGTGAGGATCTTCGCACTTCATCTCTCGTGGTGGTGAAAGCTTTTTCATGATCTACCTGAATGTGTGTTTTGTAGCCTACACATTTGTCTTCTCATACGTGCACTGGTCATTGCTCAAGCACCTCATTGTGTTGACTCTCACTTTGATCATTTAAATGTGTTGACTCAAGTGACCACTCAATCACGCTCTTGAGAGTGAGTTTAATAGCTAGGGCCATTTGCTCAAGGATGCTATAAACATTCTCAACTCCCATCCTTCAAGAGAGAGGAGATCTCTCTAGATCCATGCGTGCTTCGTTGTAGCTCTATGGGAACTGTTAGGAATTATGTTGGTGTCCTTGGTGCCATATCCATCTTTAAGAACTAGTTCCACATGTGTGAGTCTCCTATGGGCCCCTTAGAGCTCTTAAAGTGGCCTCAAGCTCCTCTTCTTTTGCCATAACCAACAAAAATGATGGCATCCGTTCCCTACACTTACATGAGTAGATGACAAAGATGATCAACAAATCAATCTTTTATGGTGGTTCTTTCTCAAAATATAAGTTTTTTGCACATAATTTTAGCCAAAGGATCTTCTATTCTCTATATATGAAATCTAAGATAAGGAAAAATTAACTCGTTTCCCATCCTTATATCATCTTTCCACATGAGTAGATAGCTCTTAGAGTGGTCTACTATGAACACATGGGCATCATGCACACTCACTCTACTATCCACTAAAAGACCTTAGGATATCCTTCAAACAAGGGACCTTGGATAACTTTTAACCCACGTTGCATACACATATTGACATGGCCTAGTTGGCATATGTCTTGAAAAATACCTTAATTGAAAGTTGGTTGCACTTGAGAGAGAGTGAGACAGATGACACTTGGAGAGAGACAATGATAACAAAAGAGACATAAGAGATAATCAAATGATACCAAAACACATGCAGGGATTGATGCCATGCATCTAACTTATCCTTGAGACTGCTTGGATGTGTATGCCACTTGGTTGATAGTGAGATCATTAATTAGGAGATGATATGATAATAGGTAGTTGTGAGCTTAAATAGACCATACACCTTTGATTGTCTCATGCATGCATCCCTTTTTTATCTATCATGTTGAAGGAAAATGCTTGGTTTGAGAGGTTCTTGAGATGTACATCATGGAGTAGGGTGTCTTACTCTTACATCCACATCATGAACGGGCTTCTTAAAGGTAAATTCTTGCTATGGTAGTGATATGTCATGAACAATGAAAATTTCAGCCAAACCATCTAGGCCCATGGATCCAATTAGCCAAAAATTTGAAGGGAGAAAGGGAAGAGAGCAAGAGAGATGGGATCTTGTAGAAATTAAGAAAATAATTAAAATAAAAATAATTATTATTTTAGTTATTTTCCTCATCCTTCAAGGCATGTACAGACAACGGGTGGAGAGGGCGAGGTTAATGTGCTTTTGTTTTTGTTGCTATTATTTGCCTAAGAGTCCAAAGCATGTGCAGATAAGGGGAGGAGATGCAAGGTCCTTTTTTTTAATATTTTAAGGTACATGCAAAGAAGGAGACAAAGATGAAAAAACGAAGTCCAAAAGTAAAAGGGACTTTCCTCGCAAGTTTCCCAAGTTTCAAAAACTTCTCTTTCGACTTTGATTAAAAGACGTGGATGACATTACTAAAAGTGGGTGGTGACGTGGGAGATGAGGGGCAAAATTAGCTTTATTTCTTCTTGGGGAGGGGGCTGGTTGTCTTTTTGCCCATTGGAATGTGATCAAAAGTATGGAAAATTTGGAAGGAATTTTGGGATTATCTCCCCAAAAAATATCTATAAATAAATATCTAATTACCTAAGAAAAAAACTAAGAATTAGAACACAAAACCCCCGTTTATATATATATATATATATATATATATATATATATATATATATATATATATATATATATATATATATATATATATATATATATATATATACACCTTCTTCCTCCTCTATTTCATTCTCAATACCCTCCTTGCATTACCGATTCCTTCTATTGCTAAGCTAGACAATTTTTTGTTTTCGGATGATTCTAGTATATATTGCTAAAGGCTCTCGAACTTTCTGGTAGATTACACTCGTGTGGGATCTTTGCTAAATAATATAACACTATTGTTGACTTTCTATAGGTATGCTTTATGGATAGTATTATATGGATTTCTTTCTGGTTTTACATGTCCTGAATCATAGTTTACAAACTGCAATACGAAGTTGTACTTGTGACAGTGCCCTCATCAAGGTTCGAATTTAGGGCCACATCCAAGATCTTTCAGGGATTGGAGAATGAAGTCCCACCCAAGGTGATCATAAAAAACTCGATCTTGATAAAATGAATATTTTGAGAAGATTCTTTCGAAAATTCAAGGCCTTCCCACACATCGATAACGACCTTGAGGATGGATACGCCCTTTATTAATCCTATCTAATCCTCATTGATCCATGAGCAAAGATGGCAAGCAATAATATTATTCAGGACCTTCACAAATATCTTATAGCCAATTTGCAGCATAGTGATTGGATGATAGTTTTCAATCTTGTTTTTTATGTCTTTTTTGTGAATCAGTTTTATCACACCTTCATCGGGAAAGTTAGACAAAGCCCCGAAGTGTAGTGCTTACCAGACTAAGCCAAGCAGGTTCACCAAAATGTTCTTAAATGTCTTGAAGAACTCATTTGTGAGCCCATCCATACCCGAGATTTTACCATCGGGAAGAGCATCAATAGCTTCAACAATCTCAATGTTTGTGATGGGGAACTCAATAATATGAAGCACATTTTGTGGAATTCTTTTGGTTCTAATTGTAATTGCATCTTTGAGAAGAGAGTGTAGCAGACATTCCCAAGAGTTGAGTGAAGTGGTTGGTAATAAATTCCATATTCTCTTCAACAGTCACACATCAATCACGTATGGAATATGTTCCTTGTGTTGCTTCTTCTTCAGGAGTTTACATATTTCTTTAGTTGATTTGTCTGCGTTACTAGCCTAATGCCTAAATCCACTCCACCCCCCCCCTTGAAAATGAAGTCCCACTCAAGGATATCATAACCTTTCCCGAAATTGATCTTGATGAAGAGGATATTTTGAGAAGACTCCTTAGCAAATTCAAGGCCGTCCCACTTCAATAACAACCTTGAGGATGTATATGCTCTTTATTAATCCTTTCTAATCCTCATTGATCCATGAACAAAGATGGCAAGGAATACAATTTACCCACGACCTTCGTGAATATCTTATAACCGGTTTGCAGCATAGTGATTTGCCAACAATTTTCAATATTGCTTTTTCTATCTTTTTGGTGAATCAACTTTATCACACCTTCATTGAGAAAGTTAGGCAAAGCCTCAAAGTGCAATGCTTCCTACTGTTGAGATATCAAGCTCAACATGTGATGATTTAGGATGACATGTATCAATTTTTCATTTCTCTGACATGTATAGTGGTCACGCTAGTATATGTCAGGGATACTTCATTGAGCTTTACTAGATTTATCTATCAAGAGTGATGGCACATTTGTTTCTTGCCAGCTCACTCATTCATGGACATTAAGATTTTCCTTATGTATTGATCTTTATATATTGCACTAGTTGTATTGTTGTTTTAGGTCATTTCTTGTACATTCCTTTTATGTAATAGAAAAAGAAGAAGAAGATCATTCTTCCTTGCCTCAATCTGTGTGTGTGCTCCTCTTTGTTTGTGAGAGTGTGTGAATGAGATCTCTTCCTTATCTCCTTCCTCGTGACACCTACCAGATCAAGCCAAGCGAATTCACCAAAATGTTCCTAAATGTCTTGAAGAACTCATTTGTGAGACCATCCAAACCCAAGATTTTACCATTACGCAAAGCACAAATAGCTTCAACAATCTTAGTGTTTGTGATGGGGCAGTCAAGATTATGAAGTGCATTTTGTGGAATTCTTTTGGTTCTAATTTTAGAGATGGTGGCCATTCAATCACATCTTTGAGAAGAGAGCGGAACATTCCAAGACTTGAGTGAAGTGCTTGGTAATAATTTCCATATTCTCTTCAATAGGCATGCATTCAATCCCATTATTATCAATAATGTATGTAATCTTTTCTTTGTGATGCTTATTCTTAAGGAGTTACACATTTCTTAGTCGGTTTGTGTGCTTTTCTTGCTTACCATTCTAATAAATCTACATCTTCTTTCTTTGAATTTCTTCTTCATGTCTGAGTTTGTTTTTAATTTTTAGGAGCCGGATCTACAAGTGAGTAGTGCCTTTATTCACTTAATCCTCAAGGCACTGAAGGTGATGATAAATATTCTCCCTTCTCAAGCACCAAACGTATTCAATCTCCCTTTGAGTCTCGATAAGGAAATATTGGGAATACTTGACTGCCCTCTTCCAACACTTGGTTGGAGAGTTGCGGGTTTCATAAGCCTATATCCATGTCATTATTGAGAATATGAGAGTGCATCTCCATTTTGTATCTACGAGACACTCCATTTCTAGTTCATTTCGATTTTATATTATATCTTCTTGTATTTGAGTACGTTGCCATTTTCTTCTATCCGTGTATTCATTATCCTTCAAGGGGAATTGTCCCACATATGATGTACTTTGGAGAGCCTGCTCCAACTCTATATAATGAGGGCCTCTCCCCCCATTTGTACTTGGTTAAAATCTTGAGGACCCTACTCCATGCTCTTGGCAAGCTCACTCTAACCCATGTGAGTTTTGCCATTTCATGGTTTACTCAGTTTTGAGTCCTACACTCTTCCATTTTGTGAAACACCCTTCTTTTCATTTTGCTTATATGTGTGTACTCTCTACATGGTATCAGAGCATTAGGTGAAGGTCTTGAATGTTTTGGTGGTGGTGGTGGTGCTTGATTTTGGTGGTGTGGATCTCCTCACTTTGAGAAGCTTCTTTCGCCATCAATTTTACACTCTTGTAGACCGTTTTGAAACACTATAGTGAAGTTTTTAATATGTCTTGCAAGGATTTCCATTGTGATTATCTAACCATAACTCAAGAGTCATATAATAATGCTCACGTGATTTCTCAGAAGCAACCCTTTACCTCATGTCCATTGGCATCAACTTTCCCTTACATTATCATGTCTATTTGTGGCTGCCTATTCCCCTGATTCCCATTTGCGAACATCGATAAGAAGCTGAATTCTTCTTCCTCATGCTCTTTATTTGAAGCGCGACTATCCCGGTGTATCTTTGTTGAGGTATGAGATAAGCTCTCAGCTATCTTGTTTATGAAGAGTCTAGAATTTCTTTTCAATAAGGCAAGTAACTGGGTTAAGGCTGATGAAATAATTGATAAGGTCACATGTTTTGAAGCACCAAACCCCATTCAAGGCCTACTTTTAGAAGAAACCTAGTGTGAGCTATTTTAGAGTCTTTCTTAGTGATGCCTATGTGCAAGGCCTTGATGATAGGCCTAGACAATACATTTTTATCGGTTATAGTGACCACCAGAAGGCATACAAACAATATGACCCTAAGAGTCACTCATTTACACTTACCAAAGATTGCACTTTTGATGAATACTCTAAGTGTTCATCCCTTTTGGATTCTTCTCAAGATCTCGATCTTCCCATTTCCTCTTCAGAGGGGGATCATTCCACTACTAGACAGTTACACTGCATGGAGCACTCTCTCTTTGTACATGGCTTTCCAAATCATGGTACAATTTTGGAGCATGAGGACTCAGACATATAGCCTCAGTTTACACCTCAAATGGCTACACCTCCCGTCATACCATCAAAGGTTTTCATTTCCCCCCAACTGAAGTTGGGCTTTACTCCAAGATTAGTGACTCATCATTTTCCATTCATCTCTTCAAGAGTCCACTTACCTCATTTTTAGTAGCATTATGAGCATACAATGTTCCATTCATGGAGTCCAACATCTTTCCATTCTCCATATAATACTCTTCTACATGGATACATCACTTATTTGGATCTTTTTCTGAGCCTTCTTCTCGGTTCGGAGGGGGCTTTCATGGTCCTACTAACACATATGAGGACTTGGTACATTCCATCAAGGACTACATCATGCATATGTACTACGATGTGATTATCATTTCATGCTTCATGTTTTACATTTCATTCTTGCAGGACCTACTTCTTGGAGATGAATATCTCATGGTGGACATTATCAAAGCTTTGTAGGTTACCACATACCACATGGATTCATCCGATCTATCTTGCATGGAGGTGATCTCATCTAGTAAGATCTTGTTCCATTCCCGTACCTCATTGGTGACATATCTATGGAGCATCCACTTGATCCATGTGGTGGACATCTTATGGAGTGCACACATGGTTGATCCCACTTGGAGGCTATGGATTTCCATATGGAGACTTCTTTTTGGTGCTCACGTTGTTGCTACTACACTCATGGTGGATCATTCATATGTTGATCCATTTCCCCTCGGGTAGTTTAACTAATTGAACTCCTTCTCAAGAATATTGAAGAAATTTGGCTCATGGCCAGAATGAGAGGGACTCATCCCAAAATGGCCTTTGGGGCTTCATTTCCTTTTACTCCTAACTTTCATGAAGGCCCACCCATTCTAGCCTTTGAGTTGCCTTTCTTTAACTTGATATGAAACTAGAAACTTTCCTTTAGGGGCATCTCTCTCCACCCTTTTGGTCATTGTTACTTTTTTAATCAAAACCTGTGCAAATTGCAGATTTTGTTTTGTCTTGTGTGACTTCTATCTTCAAGGGCAATCTTTGGTTTTGTGGCCTAACACCTTGCATTGAAAGAGTGTTGATTCTTGCCAATGTCAATGTTGATTTTTGAGGGTAAATCAAGGTTAAGATCGATATCAATGTAGATCTGTGGGTGACATCTCGCATTGAAGGAGTAAGTCATGCCTTCATAAATGAAACCGCTGACATCTTTCCTAGAGGATTTTGGTCGGCCAATGAGCACAATGATCTCCTTAATAAAACCATACAAGAAGTAGGGAAGATTAGGGAGTTCCATCCAGAGGGGAAAATGCGATGGTTTGGACTTGTTTGGAACAAAATTAAGGAACCACTTGAGTAGGCATAAAGTCATCTGCCAAACCTCTTGGGTGCCAATCTACAAGGCCTAGAAGGTCATCTCCTCATTAAAAAAAAAAAGCACGTGATTTGCCGATAGGAAGTGACACTTGCTAACAACTAACCCATGCAAAAACCACTTCTTATTGAACATCTACTCAATGAGACAAATAATCTTCAATTTTTCTTACTTTGCCAAACATATTCTTAAGCAGGGTGACGACTAGGGGTTTAACACCAAAGAGTTTAGATGAAGCACCGGAGGCATTATCCTCCAATGTTGGACCCACATTGCTAACCACCAACGAGGGGACAACCCCCACCAAGCCTTGAAGTGAGAGAGGATTCCTTGAAATGTCCATCCAATAGACAAAGGTATTCCACCAATCACAAGCAAAACACTCTAAATAAGCTTGAAGTGTGCACCAACTCAAGATCCTTGAGAGCGAGGAGGCGAGCACAAATCAACCTTTGCTTTACCTATCCCTTCACATGCAATAGTGTTCCAATGCTATAAATGAAAGCAGACATCCTCTTGAACTCAAAAAATTCGGCTTTAAGAGACTTTTCCAACAAAGATAAAACAAGGCTAACAAGACCTCTTCTTTCTGCCATAACCAACAAAAATGAGGGCATCCTTTCTCTACACTTGCATGAGTAGATGACAAAGATCAACAACAAAGCAATCTTGTACGGTGCTTCTTTCTCAAAGTAGAAGTTTTTTTGCACATAATCATAACCAAAGGATCTTCTATGCTCTTGATATGGAATGTAAGAAATGGAAAAATTGGTGTATGTATAACTCATCTCCCATCCTTTATATCCTATTATCCCATGAGTGGATATTTCTTAGGGTGAATTATTATGAACATGTGGCCATCATGCACACTTACTCTAGTATCCATTAGAAAAGCTTAGGATATCCTTAGGGCAAGGGACCTGTATAACTTTTAGACCACGTTGCATACATGCATTGAGATGGCCTAGTTGGCATATTTCTAAAAAAATACTGAATTGAAAGTTGATGAAACTAGGAGAAGCAACCAAGAGTGAGATGGATGTGGCGATCGTGCACACTCACTCTACTATCCACCAAAAAAACCTTGGGATATCCTTAGGGCAAGGGATCTTGGATAACTTTTAGACCACGTTCCATACATGCATTGACATGGCCTAGCTGGCACATGTCTAAAAAGATACTTAAAATTGAAAGTTGATGGCACTAGGAGAAGCAACCAAAGAGTGAGACGGATGACACTTGGAGAGAGATAATGATAACAAAAGAGACATAATCCTTGAGATTGCTCGGATGTGGATGCCACTTGGTTGATTGATTGTGAGATGATTAAGTTATCTATCATGTTGAAGGGAAATTCTTGGTTTGAGAGATTGTTCAAAGTGCATGTCATGGAGGGGGGGGGGGTCTTGTTCTTCCATCCACATCATGAACTTACTTCTTGAGGGTAAATTCTTGCTATGGTAGTGATATATCATGAACAATGAAAAATTCGGCCAAACCATCTATGCTAATGGATCCAATTAGACAAAAATTCCAAAGGAGAAAGGGAAGAGAGCAAGAGAGAGATGGGATCTTGCAAAAATGTTTTCTAAAAATAATAATAATTACTATTTTAATTATTTTCCTCATCCTTTAAGGCATGTACACACAAGGGGTGGAGACCCGAGAGGGTGAGGTCAACACGTTCTTGTCTTTGTTGCTATCCTTCGCCTTAGAGCCTAAATCATGTGCGGATAAGGGGATGAGAGGGGAGAGGTGCAAGTAAAAAAAAATAATAATAAAAAAAAAACTATAACAAGGTATGAAGAAAACAAAGAGAGTTAGAAGAAGAGTTTATTGCATGTAGTGTATATGATGGAGTTGATAAAGCTCTTATTTTCATGTACATGTCACTTTTATTAAAAGACGTCGATGACATTATGGGTGGTGACATGGGAGATGAGAGAAAAAATTAGTTTTATTTCCTAGCTTCCATTTTTCTCCTTCTAATATCTTTCTAAGATCAAAGAGACAAAAAATTTTACTTGATGTGATGTGCTCAACTATATTCAAATTGTATGAGATAAACCTTTACTTCAATTTAATGAGATATGGAGCTCTTGGGATTGCTTTACTTCAATTTAATGAGATATGGAGCTCTTGGGATTGCTGTGTCTTTTTGTTATACAATTGAAATTTCAAGCTCAAGACTTTTTGTGCCATTGGAATGTGATGAGAAGTCAAACATCATGGAAAATTTGGAAGGAATTTCGGAATTCTATTCCGAAAAAATATCTTAAAAAAAATGTAAATCACCTAAGAAATAAGCTGACTAAAAATTACAAAAGGAAACCCCCGTTTTGATATGAAAAGACCTTTGTTATGTTGTTAGGCAACCAACTCAAAAAGAAATGAATCCTTAATGAATGGATGGAAGGCTTATAAGTCTGCTTTGTATTTCCTCCAATTTAGTATAGTTTTAAGCAATGATGAATAAAAGGGAATAAAACTAACATAATGAGTTAGTATCTTAAACTAAAATACTTAAGTTTTCAAATATGTCTATATTCAAGTTAATCAAGGCCTTTATAAAATCACCAAGTTGATCTTTGAGCTCCAAATTACACAAGTTACTTAGCTCGTGATTGTTGACAGAGATAGTGTTAATGTTTGACCGTGTTTACGAATAATGTTAAACTTAGTGGATAATTTTGTTGTTCACACGGGTGTAGGGTCGCGGTAAATCTTGAGCGTAGTGGCACAGAGTGGTCTGGTGTAGCGGTAGGCCTTGAACATCATGGGACAAAGTGTGTGGGTTCAAGATCCACTCATTAGACATGTCCAATCTTTGGGCATATTCATGTGTGTGAGACTTGTTAGTGTAGGTTTCAACTTTCCTCTACTCCCAAAAAGAAAAAAAGAAAAGGATGATTTTGTTCTTTATTTTTTGAGAGTACAATGAATTGGAAATACACACTCACACATCCAACCTTGTAAAGTAGAGGCACCCATCATACATCCAACCTTGTAAAGTAGAGGCACCCATCATGAGAATTTCATGGACATGTTCAACCAAGACTTGAACTCAAGACTTCCTCCCACGACTTCAAGGCATCAACCACTAGACTAAGTGGGCTCGGACAAAGGATGATTTTGTTGATGGATAAGGTGTTCATGAAAAATCTTTAATTGAGTAGCTAATCATGTTGTAGTCCCCCATTTTGTGTTTTACATCTCCCTACAGGTATGGTTTTTCCAAAACAATTTTCTTCTCTAAAAGTTACCAAGCAAGCTCTTATCCTGCTGAAAGCAAAAGGTCAAAGTTATATATTCACAGGAATACATGGGTATGATGTTGAAAGATATTTTGGGAGTCTCTCCCTTTTCTTAGAATACGTCTCCTTTAAAAAAAGCTATCCTTTGCCTAAGTGAATGACAGATCCATGGGCGTTGTTGGTAGCTTGTCCGTTAGGTCAATGTTCTTCTCCGTATCAGAAAGAAGCAGGCAAATAGTACGAGGGTAGGATCAGCACTTCAAGTCTACGGCCTTTCCCAGGTTTTTTGTCTGCCTGAATTTCTGGGGAGCATGGTAGTCCTTCAAATAGTCCTTCAAAGCTCGTTTCCTGTTGCAGGAACTTAAAAGAGTTGTTCATGTACGCTGCTGCTGTGTGTGTGTGAGAGATAGTGAGAGTGAAAGAGAGAGAGAGAGAGAGAGTTTTCTGGTTGAGGATGACTGTATACACTATGTGAAGCTCTATGTTTTTGGCTGACAGAACATCCACGTCTACAAGTAGGTCTACCAAGAGCTTCGATTCATGCTTCGCTTTGGGGATTTCCAAGCATAAGCCGTAGCTTCCATCGTCAAATGGATGGGGAGCGGAAGCAACAACAGCTCGATGCTTCCTCATTCCCCGTTTCCCTCGAACTCCAGCGACATCAACAATTCGCTGGTCCCTCACCCGCCTTCCTCTTCAAACTCCGTTCCGACTGCACCGATCAGTGCGGATCTGAACCTGATAATGACCACACTTGGATTCCTGTTGAGCGCAATCTTTATCGTCTTCATAATGGCTCGTCTACTTTGTGCACGCATTCAAAGCCGTCGGTCTATGTCTGGGCATGCGCATAGGATCCAGGTACGTCGCAATGATCTCTCAGCACCTAGTGTTTTATCGTGTGATAAATATATGGAGATGAATTATGGCATATGCATGGAAAATTTGAAACTTCTGAAGCCATCAATCTGTTCTGATATTTGTCTTGAAGCAGGCATGTGGCCACCAGACTTTGGGTGTCGACCCGTTCTTCATCACATTATTCCCGACTATTGTCTTCGTTGGGAATGTCTTTGCGTCGCTGGAAGATGCAACGTGAGTTATGATCCTCTTTTTATCGCGTTTACCCCTTAAAGTTCTCTGTAGGTTAGAGTCTGTGTGTATGATATATTGTATTTCTATGTAGGATAGAATCTCTGTGTGTAAAGTATTGGGGGGATTTATATTTCTGGCATTGCATAAGTGTATGCAGAGAATTGCCATGCAAGTGTAAAGGCTAACAGGAAGGATTTATTTTTCATTAGGTGTGCCATATGTCTGGGGGAATACGCGGAATGTGATCCACTAAGGATTTTGCCCCAATGCGGTCATACATTTCATGTGTGGTGCATTGATGCATGGCTCAGGCGGAATGCAAGTTGCCCAGTCTGCAGAATCCGTATTCAAAGCACGTCTTCTAGAAGAACTACACCTTCATTGATTAGTCAGGCTGCAAGGTCACGCTTCATCCCTGGTGCATTACCAGAAACTCTGTTCGAGCAGCCACTTCAAGCTACAAGTGAGATGTCCTCAGATCTGAAGGCGTCCCCATGCAGTACTGTTTGCCATGGCTGCTGAATGCGTACGATTCAAATTGGAGATACTAAACATGGGGCTCTGTCTTAACTTGTCAGGTAGAACACTGTTCAACAGTATGAAGGATGGCAAGCTGGATGCAAGAAAAAGTTATGGAATGGACATGTCTTTTTAACGAATATGGTAGAGGTGAAGGTGCAAAGTGAGAACCATTCCAGCAGGTTCCTTTCTAGAAAGGAATTCATGCGAGGGCTTCTATCCAGTGCCAAAGTTCTACAAGTGCTTCTTTGGTCAAAATTTAGATGCTCATTTCAAGATCAACAGAAAGAGAAGAAGGAAAGTCGGGCAGAAACTAAAGGGACAATCATGTTAGCATGTTTAGCACCGACATTGACTTGGAGCATTTTCATCAAGGTTTTCTGATTGTAGAGCCTTCTGGGAACACTTCATGCATGCAAACCAAGCCATAGCTTTTCTATAGATGCTTTCGTCTTTGGTCAAAGAGGTCGAGAAAGGCAAATCAGGAGAGCATATTGACAGTTTATGTGATGTACATGTTCATTTGCCATGATTTGTACATTGATGTAGATAAGGACCAGAATAGGTGTTCAAAAGTTCTAGAACATGTGGATATAAGTGCTGATGCCAAGTATGACATAGTATCAGATTTTATATATTTGAGGTTTCGCATTTGCTGTTAGTGTATACTTTTGTGCAATAACAATGTAGACATGGATGCCAAGCAGCTTTGCCATCTTTACTGCCCTTTCAGGTTATCTATAGCTTATATTTCTTGGACTTCACTAGCTTTTGAGAAGTCAAAGTTTATGCAGCTTGGATACAGTCACATAGGACTCTTTCCATTCCTTGATCAGAGGTGCAACAACATTGTTGGGTTATTGATGGATCACTTTATGCTTCTATCATCCACTTTTAGTATGGGCTGCTGGAAGATGCTCAGGTTAGTGACATACTCTTGCTTGAAAGCAGAGCATATGTGCTGGTGCATGTGCTCTGTCCTGTAGTCCAGAATCTTCATCCCCCTTTTGAAAAAAAAATGAAGACTAACAATCATGTTAAGAAGTGTTGGTTAAGCAATTGTTTTGTATTGTATTGTATTTGTTGCAATACAGTGGGATTGTCAGCACAGAACGTGCTTCTTGTAGTAGTTCGCATCTCCCTGCATTGGTGTGTGTGAAATTTGAGCAGTGTGATTGATGCAATGGTTAATTTTACTGATTGTTGTGTGAGGCCCAGGATTTGTAGTTTTCTATGCAAACAAACTTTGTTTCGTTGTGGAGCAAAAGGATGAGGATCTGAAACACAGTTTTAAGTTTTGAAAATGGCTACATCATAACGATGCTACCTCATATCATGATATAAACATGTGCAGCTAACTGCACTTTCTACTTCATCACTTCAGCATTACATCCACAGTGATTCTCTCTCTTGAGGGCTCTTCTCATTTCAACCATCTTTTTTCATGGTGCTAGTTATTTTTGTCTTGCTTATCTATTCTCTCTGGGTATTTATGCTTAGTTTTTATGATGAGATAATTTCCTTTAGTTCCATAAGAAGGTGGGAATCTTAGTTCCATATGATGCGAATCAGTGGGGAAGCTAATAGAAGGCCATCAAAGCTTCAACATCTAATGAGAGTCATTCCAATATGAGACTCGTGAGTGGCAGAGAGAACCTTGCACTGTTGCAGCATGATAATAGAAACTTAGATGAAGGACAAAATGTGACAAGACAATGAAAATAACGGGTTGGAGAATTGGATAGAGAAGTTGAATTTACTTGGGTAAGAACCTTAAAGGGACTAATGAAGTGTGAGCAAGTACAGAAGCTGAAATTTACGTGAGCAAGAACCTTAGAGGGACTAGGGAAGTGAGAGCAACTTCTGGCAGCATATGAACAAGGCAAAAAGAATCATGATCAAGGCTTGAAGGCAAAAAGAATCATGATCAAGGCTTGATGCTAGGATCATGTACGAGAATGATCCATGAAGTTTGAAAGTATAAACATAATAAAAATTTTGTTGATGACGGGTATAAAAAAGACCACAAAAACAAGTGTTTTTGTACATGTGGGATATGACCAGTATGATAGTTGGTGCAGAGTTTCTGTACTTTTCTGCACGTGGAAGTGAACAACTTTTATGTTTTATGACGCTGCGTAGGTTATGCAAGGGACCTCCTTCAAGGAGTCAATTTACTTGATGCATCTATTTTTACTTAAAAAAAGTGAGCTCCAAAGCATATTTTTAAAGAGGATTTATTTACATCGAATACGCAGAACACTCTTCCTAAACATAATTGGGATTTCCTTTTTCTTTTGAAGAAACGGCATGGCATCCGTGCCTTACATGGCCTTACACTTGAAGTATCTGTTTATTTGACATTTTATTACATCGAGTCCTACTTTTGTTGTGTTATCTTATTGTTACCCGTATTGCACTTCCAATTTATGTTTTGATGTGTTTGGAATACATTCTAACCGTGTTCTTACGTGTGCACTATTGTATATCAATGGGTGTCATTCTTGTTGTCCGACTGGAACGTCCATTTTTGCACATTGTCCTATCGTTTCTCACATGTTTTCGTTTTTCCTTTTCTTTCCCACTGAAAGCATCAAACGATCATAGGTTGGACATGTGATTGCCTTATTCCATTTTGCATGGTCCTGAAGGTGCGAAATATGACGTGGATGTCCTGTATCGAAGATAATCATGCCTTTTACCTCTTGTTGCTTGTAGATGAAATGCGTAAGCTGTCTCACTTCCGTAAGAGTATCTCTCCTTAAATGTAGCACAAAATCGCTTCTTCAACGGAAGTTGCTGAATCTCTCTCTCTCTCTCTCTCTCTCTCTCTCTCTCTCTTTGTGATTGAAAGAGTGAAGTTCAGCTTGTTCAGTTTGTAGGGTACATGCAAAACAGAGGAACTCACAAATAAAGTCAGCTTGTAGGGTACATGCAAAACAGAGGAACTCACAAATAAAGGTCTAATGCAGCATACATTTGTGGATTCGAAGGTTAAGCATTGATCAAGAGCTTCTTATCTGTAGAAATTATTGGGTTGCTTCTCTGAGAAGTTGCAATCATATACAGATACATCATGTTAGGGGAGCACTAGATTTGTGCCTCTCACTAGACTAGACTAGACTAGACAAGATTTTGAAATTACACTTTTGATTACAAGATCACCTGTGTAGGAAAAATAATCCAAGAATATGTAATTGATACAAGAAGTTCCACAACCGGGATTGATAGGTATGGATAACTCGACTAGAGATGATGCAAGAGATCCCACAACCCGGGATAATAGGTATGATGCAAGATATCTCGATTACAAGAACTCCCTTAAGGAAGATGAAGTAGATACAAGGAATAACTGGAAAGGATCTCGTACTACAAAATTAAAATAGGATAAGATAGGATGTCCGGGATACGAGACAAGATAAGACTAGAACAAAGCACCGCTAGAACTCGAACTCGAACTTGGAAAGTACCTACTTGGAGATCATGACTCCTTGAGGTTTGAAGATTGGCATTGACAAGATTGAGGACGTATGTGGCCAAACCCTCCTTATAGGTGGTTATCAAGGCAGTTATGAAGGGTGGTTATGCATTGATGATGTCATCAATGATGTCAATAATAGAAAACAAGATGTCGAAATGTTAGAATCTAGCTAATAGATAGTCGATCTTAGGGTTTGGCATGTTTTGAACACAATGGAAGCATTACTTTCTCCAAATTCTAAACCAATAATGAGATATGGAAAGTCATATGGAATTTGAGGGTCACGATGGTTTCTTTTATCCATGATATTACCTCCTCTTCAAGCGACAAGTTCCACGAGGAGTCATGTTCTCTAGTCTTGGCTTCATTGGATTTTTCTTATGAAATTCTCAAAACTAAATTGGTGTTCTTTGAAGGTTTTTTGCAAGTTCCCAGTACGATCATTGATATTATACCCTTTCCAATGAGCAAGGTACTCTAATCTTCCTTGGGATATTTTGGAACCTAGGACATGATCCACTTCAAATTCCTCATGATCATCAATCTCGATAGGTGGTGAAGGATTACATCTCTCCCTTAATGGTGAAATATGATATGGTTCTAACATAGACACATGGAAAAGTGGATGTATTCTCATGATACCTGGTAATTGGAGCTTGAAAGTGATTTTATTAATCTGGGCCAGGATAGTGAACATACCAAATCTTTGATGGTCTAGCTTTGCACAAGGCCTTGAACTCTATAAATTGTTTTTAAGTAACCAAACTTTATCCCTAATATGGTAGGATGGATTCTAAATACCATGCTAATCTGCATAATGCTTATATTGCTCTTGATCTCTATGGATTTCTTGCTTAATTTCTTAGTGAATATACATGAGGTATTATCTTGTCCTTGATCTCTATGGATTTCTTGCTTATTGTGTGAATATCCATGAGGTAATAAGCCTTATCTATTGTAGTTGTGTTGTTGACATGATTTAAGAGTTGTATATCCATCCTTGGGTATTGTCCATAATTTATTTGTAAAGAAGGGAGTCTCCTTGGTAGATATATGAATAGTATTGTTATAGGAAAACTCTCAAGCTCAAACCAATCATTTTGATGATAGTTGATGGTGCAATGGAGATACTGTTTTAGGACTTGATTCACCCATTTTGTTTGTCCATCAGTCTATGGAGGATTGACTATAGACATTTTGACTTGAACACTAAGGAGCTTGCAAAGATTGTTCCAAAAGCTAGATATGAAATGTGGATCTCGATCAATGCTAATATCATCAAGCAATCCATGAATCCTAAAGATATATATAAGAAAATTTTTAGCATTGACTAGACTTGTGATTGGCTTGGTAGTTGGAATGAAGTGTACGACCTTTGTAAATCTATCCACTATAACAAGGATGGCATCATACTTATCCGACCTTGGTAGATCTGTGATGAAATCCATAGATAATGAAGACCATCGCCTTCCTTGTGCTTTAACATTGAATAACTCAGCATTTGGGAATTCATCTTCCACTCCAATTGCTTGGTCTTTTAGGCTAATCCTAGATAGATGATAAACCATAATATTTTCCCTGCCTAGTCTATGTACTATTTGTGAAATAAAATTTTTGAAATAATAGAAGCCACCTCCATACCCTTCTTGTTGCTTGTGGCTTGTTTAATAGATATCTCAGTGGTTGGTGATCAATGTGTTGATATATTTAGGTAGTGATGTGTGTGAACACTCTAGGACTGTTGGGGTACTTTTTTCCCTCTTTAGGAGGTTTTTTTCCCCCGGCTTGTATATATGCCTATAACCATAACGGGTTACTTATCTTTGTACATTCTAGTGGTAATACATTCTATATTGTGTGTTGTGCTCCAAGCTTCTTCTCCTTCCTTGTGCTGTTGGTGTGCTTCTATAGACTTCTAACTCAAACAATTGGTATCAGAACAGGTCACCACTTCATCTAGGACGTCGTTGACGCCCGTACAGTCACAGTCTCAGAATCCCACGAAATTTGGTATGCATACTCATGGTGATTAGGAGATCAAACAACTTTGCTATGTGCCGCCGAAATCGTGATCTGAGCTCATTTGGGCCTTCGAATGCACTATCGTAGTGCTTGTGTAGGCTATTTCATCTTTTTATGCCAAAGATATGTACCAGTTTTGATTCGCCAGTATAAGAGTCTCGAAGTCTATTATAGGTTTAGCAAAACTTGTTAGGGTACTTTTGTTCAACTTTTTCACATACAATCATTTTTTTGCATCAAGGTATTTTAGTCAGTGGCCATGGCTGAAAGCAGTGATGTATTTCGTATGTTGGTTGTTGAGGATAAGTTGGATGGTACCAATTACCCATTGTGGGCTTATATGATGCAATATGTATTGGTCGCAAAAGGACTGTGGAACATTGTACAGGGTGTTGAAAAACATCCTATTACACCTACAAATACAGGTAGAAGCTGATGCCGATGGCATTGAAGATCTTGATATTCTTCAGATTCCTGTTTGTAGTGCGGTTTCTGCTGCACCTACTGTAGAGCAAATTCATTGGGATGGCAGAGATGCTCAGGCATATGCATTGATAGCCTTGTCTATCAAACGTGCCATTATTCCTCACATTCCCTCTTGCAAAACAGCTAACGATGTTTGGGATACACTTACCACATTGTACTAGGCTAGGAATGAGGCTCGTGTTGCTTATCTCTGAAAATAATCGGAGAGCGAGCATATGAATGAAGGTGATTCTATGGAAAGTTTTCTAACAAAGATCAAAGACTTGAAGGAACAATTGATTTTTGCTGATGAAGTCATACTTCATAGCTCACTTGTGCAAACCGTTCTGCATGGTCTTCCTGACTCATATCAGAGTTTTGCTTCTACTCTTCATTTGATGATGAAAGGCAATCCAAATGCCTTGTCATTTGAGGAGTTAGTTTTTGTTCTGTTGCAAGAAGATCAGTTTAGGCAGAACAATCTATTACACGTGTTGTAGATCAAGCTTTCTTGGCTAGTCAGAAGGGCAAAGGTAAATGGAGCTCATCTACTAGTAAGCAAAAATCTGCAAATGCTGCACATTTGAAGAAGGAAGACAAAGATGAGAAGAAATTAGAAAAGCAGAAATTGTTTTGCAAATACTTTAAAGCAAATGATCATGTCATTAAGAGCTGTTTAAAACTAGCTGCTAAAGAGGTAAAGAAAAAGGAGCCTAGAATGGTTGTTGCAGAGGCCTCTACACTGAAAATAGAGTTTGCTATGTGCAGAATGAAGAATGGGCATTTACTACTGTTTGTAGTTTTGACCCATCTTCTCATGAGTAGTATATGTCTTTACTAGACTCAGAGGTTTGGTGTTTTGATAGTGGGGCAACCAAACATATTACCTCGCAGCATCGTTTCTTCACTTCACTCGAGCCGGTCCCTATAGGGAATACTGTCACATGCACCAACAATCCTCTTATCCTATCATGGAAGTTGATAAGATCATTCTGACTACTGCTGATGGTAGTTCTTTTACATTGTCCGGTGCTTCATCTCTTTGGTCATCTGAATTTTGCTAGTTTGCTACGACTGCAGAAATCTGAAATGGTGTCCTCTTTGCCCAAACTTGAGGCACCGGGTAAACATGTATATGAAGGTTGTATTTTGGGCAAAATGCAGCGTTTCTCCTTCACAAAAGATGGTTCAGTTCGGGCTACTCAGAAATTACAGCTTGTTCATAGTGATGTCTGTGCTCCTATGTAGACACCTTCCTTTGGGAACTAGCTTTACTTCGTGACTTTCATCGATGATTTTTCTAGGCATGCATGGTTATATCCATTGTAAGGTAAAGTCCGAAGTGTTTATGTGCTTCAAACAATTTCTGATTTTGGTTGAAATTTTGTCAGCATGTAAAATGGGCACCCTCCATTCTGATCGAGGGGGAGAATATATGTCTTCTGAATTTAATGCATTTATGGCTGAATGTGGGATAAAACATCAGTGTACAGTGTCTTATACACTTCAACAGAATGGAGTTGTTGAATAGAAGAACATGTCACTCATGGAGATGACGAGGTGTATGATCAAGAGTCAGGCTTTACCACATAATTTCTAGCTTCAGGCTGTATGTGTGCAACATATGTACTTAATTGGTGTCCCACTAAAGCATTGCATTGTATCACTCCATATGAGGCTTGGCATGGTTGCAAGCCATCAGTTGCTCATCTGCGTGTTTTTGGTTGTCTGGCATATGCATCAGCACCTGAACAACATCGCAGGAAATTGGATGATATAACAGTAAAATGTATTTTTGTTGGGTATAGTTCTGAAAGCAAAGGCTATCGTCTATATCACCCATAGAATAAACACATTTTGGTGATCCGTAATGTTGTTTTTATGGAAGATGCTATTCAGCCTTTACTTTCATGTACGAAGGAGACATCTGTTAGCTCCAAAGACATGTATGATACTTTGTTGCCTCTTTTTATAGGTGGACAGTCTAGTGCTTGTCCTAATGAGGCAACTTCTCAGCCATTGTAGCTTTCATATGATGATGCAGATCATTCTATTTCTGATGCAGATTTACATGATGCACTTGTTGATGAGAGAGCTCATATTGAGAAGGAAAAACTATGCCAAAATGACTAGTGCATACTTCGCATGACAACAAATTAGATGCACCTCTGCCAATCGTACTCGGTTAGGTTCTCATGGTGCCTCTTTTGCATCAGATCGCTATGCTATGGCTGCCTCTAGTCTCTGTGATGAGACTGAGCCTGTTTCGTTTGATGAAGCACAAAATTCTGAACATTGGATGGTTGCAATGCAATCTAAATATGATGCTATCACGAAAAATGGTACCTGGACTTTATATGACTTGCCTCCTGGCAAGAAGGCCAGTGGCACTAAGTGGGTATACAAGCTAACGTGTAGGCCTGATGGGACACTTGACAAGTATAAGGTCAGGCTTGTTGCAAAGGGTTATGCACATGAACAAGGCATTGATTTTGAATACTTGCCGAATGACTATTGTTCGTAGCATCTGTGCTCTTGCATCTCATCATCGTTGGAATGGACATCAATTGGACATTAACTTGCATGAAGAAGTGTATTTTTTTCAGCTGTGTGGCTGTGTGCAGAAAGGGCATGAAAACCAGGTGTGCAGGGTAAAGAGACTGTAAACTTATTGCCACTCCTATGGAGACAGGTTTACGATTGAGTTTTCATGATGCTGGAGATGCATTTGATGCTGTTCTCTATCAACAAGCTGTTAGATGCTTGATTTACTTATGCATTACTCGGCTAGATATTCAGTTTGGTGTCTCACAGATGAGCAAGTTTATGCATTGCCCAAGTATCAAGCATTGGCAGACGGTTAAGTACTTGAGTGGTAGCCAACTACTTGGGTTGTTTTATCCCAAGGGAGGGATCACCATCGCCAGATTTACATGCTTTTTCTGACTCTGACTGGTCTAGTTGCTATGACACTCATGTGTCCACTAGTGGCTTTTGCTTCATGCTAAGTAGTTTAGTTGTTTACAATCATCTTGTAGGAAAGTGGAATGCAGGTTTAAAAGAGGTTTTTTTGGAGGTTTTTAAGGCTTTTAAAGTGTTATGGAAGGTGCAGGTGAATCCTCCTGATGCACAGAATTTGAAGAAATTAAGGTCAAAAAATAGAAAAGAGGAAGTAATGAAGATATGCAAGAGCTTACGTATGGCCCCCCATTAAAATTTTTGTTTTCCATAAAGCCACTACAAGACAAAATATGGAGCCATTGCTCTTTACATGAAGAGGTTTTTAGGACCAAAAAGAGAACATCAAGATAGACAAGTAGTTGAAGCGATGTATGTAAGAGGAATCAACACACCATAAAGGAGCATTCTCAGAGATAGACTAAGGAGCATAAGCAAGGAGCAAGAGCATACTCTACACTTAGAGGGAAATAGGGAGCAAGATGCACACTTGGACAGTGTGTATACAGAGAGACAAAGTGTGCGAAGAGAGAGAGACAAAGTGTGCAAAGGAGGTGAAAAAGTATGCAAAGAGAGTGCACCGAGAGAAACTAAGTTGTGACAAATTAACATCAAGGAGGTGTTGCACGTCAATAATAGAGGTGACCAAGCCTTCAACCTTATTGGAAGCTTGAGTGCAAGGAGTGCACAAGGGAAAGATACTGGACAAGGTGGAAGATCGGCATAGAGGTTGACTACACAAGTAATTAGGGTATTTTTTATGCTTGTGTGTGTGCTTCTTTGGCTTAATTAATATACATAAAGAACATTTTGTCTTATCCTTATCCTAGATAAAGCTAGTGTAATCTTTTGTTCTAACCAAGACACGGTCTTTCGATGCAATTTTCTTTCTTCTTCTTCTCCATTCTTCTTCTACAAACACACAAACCCCTTTCAACCAAAGAATCCCCCAAAAAAATTTGGCACACGGTGGGATTAGGTAGCTTCAACATAGAAGGACCATAATTATAAAGTGAACAAGAAGTGCAAAGGTGTCGACAGTGTGATTGAAGAAGTAACTTCTTCTTTTCCTTGGAATTCATCTTAAGCCTAAGGAATAGGATGCACAACTCATGACCGCAACTAGATCACCACAAACATAAGGAGTTTCTTTCAAAGAAACAAGAAGGAAAGTCACTCTTAGTTCAGTGATTCCTCTTTCATCCACATCACCAATAAGAAATATGGAAGCTCAAGTAGACCTAGAAACTTTACTTTCACGATTGAATATCAAATTTCCTTCCTTTAAAGGATTAGCACATGGAGATCCTGACGAGCACGTCAGAAGATTTTTATCCCTATGTAAAACAAGGGGGGAGATGGGAAGAGAAGATGCAATTCTAATCCTCTTCCCAGTAACATTGGAGGGTTTAGCAAACAAATGGTTTAGCCAATTTACAAACAACCATTTTACTACTTAAGACTTAATGGAGGATGCATTCAAAGCACAATTCTAATAAGGAAATACAACATAAAACATCATTAAAGAATTAGAGAACCTATGATTAGGTAATGGGGAAACATTTCCCGAATTTGTTACTAGAGCCAAAGCACTTACGGCTAAATTATCAAACCCTCCTCATGACTTTTTCGTTGGAGTTAGATGTCTGCGGAAGCACACGAACAACACAAGGAAGAAGAAGAAGAAGAAGAAGAAGAAGAAGAAGCTTGGAGCACAACACACAATAGTAAATGTATTACCACTAAAGTGTACAAAGATAAGTAGCCCATTAGGGCAATAGGCATATATACAAGCCAAGGGAAAAAAACCTCCTAAAGAGGAAAAAAAGTGCCCTGACAGTCCTAGAGTGTTCACACACATCACTACTTAAATATATCAACAAACCCCCCCGAGAGTGATGTGGTGAACAAGGAGCTAACACTCATGTATAAGGAAGTGCCAAGCTATGTGGAATCAATCCACAAAAGGAAGTAAGCCCAAAGCTTTGCAGAAATCTTCAAATTTCTCCCTAGGTAGAGCCTTACTGAAAAGGTCTGCAATGTTCTCTTGCGTGGGCACATATGCCAAGCGGATCTCTCCAGTAGGGAACCTCTCCCAGACATAATGATAATGCACCTCAATGTGCTTAGTGCAAGCATGGAACACATGGTTCCTCACAACTGCCAATGCGCTCTGACTGTCAATGAAGATGGTGGTGGCAGAAGACTGACCAACACCCAAATCATCCATAAGGCATCTGAGCCACACACACTCAATAGTCATTGTGAAAGCTTCCCTATAATCAGCCTCACAACTGGAAGTGGCCACAGTAGGTTGCTTCTTGCTCAACCAAGATATGCATGAGCTACCAAACATGAAGCAAAAACCACTAGAGGACACACGAGTGTCATAGCAACCAGCCCAATCAGAGTAAAAAAAAGCATGCAAATCTCCCGAGAGTGATCCCCCTTGGGATAAAACAACCGAAGTAGCCGAGTACCACTCAAGTAACGAAAGATGCATTTAACCGTCTGCCAATGCTTGAATCTTGGGCAATGCATAAACCTGCTCATCTGTGGGACATCAAACTGAATATGTGGCTGAGTAATGCATAAGTAAATCAAGCATCCAACTGCCTGTTGATAGAGAACAAAATCAAATGCATCTTTAACATCATAAAGGCTCAATCGTAAACCTGTCTCCATAAGAGTGGCAATAGGCTTACAGTCTTCAAGGCCAAAATGTTGTAGTAATGTGTCAATATATTTCGTTTGACACAAAGCCATTCCACCATCAACTTGCATAAATTGAATGCCCAAATAGTGATGCAAATATCCCAAATCAGACATCTCAAATGAGGCATGCAAATTAGCCTTAAAATCAACAATATGTGTCTCAATAAGACCAGTGAGCAGCATGTCATCAACATAGACAACAATGACTAGAAGCACATCATTAGCACGCTTAACATATAAGGTGCTTTCAGTTGGACTGTACTCAAAACCATGTGCAGCTAGATAGGCATGTATCTTTCCATACCAAGCACGTGGTGCTTGCATTAAACCATATAATGCCTTCTTTAACCTGCACACTTGGTTTTCATGCCCTTTTTACACAAAGCCTCGGGGCTAAAAAACGTACACTCCTTCGTGCAAGTCACCATTCAGAAATGCTATTTGAATGTCCAATTGATGTACATTCCAACCATGATGACTTGCAAGTGCACTGATGCTACGAATAGTAGTCATACAACATGTAGGTCAAAGGTCTCATCAAAATCAATGCCTCTTTCCTATGCATAACCCTTTGCAACAAGCCTGGCCTTATACCTGTCAACTGCTCGATCAGGCTTATGCTTTAGCTTGTATACCCACGTAGTGCCAATGGCCTTCTTGCCAGGAGGCAATTCATATAAAGACCATGCACCATTCTTCATTATAGCATCATATTCAGATTGCATAGCAGCCATCCAATTTTCTGAATTTTGTGCTTCATCAAATGAAATAGGCTCATTCTCATCACAAAGACTAGACACAGCCATAGCATAGCAGTTTGATGCAAAAGAGGCACTATGAGAGCCTGAGCGAGTATGATATGATAGAGGTGTATCTAATTTGTTGTCATTCAAAGTCTACACTAGCCATTTTGGCATAGTTTTTGCCTCCTCAATATCATCTCTCTCATCAACAAGTGCATCATGTAAATCTGCATTAGAAATGGAATGATCTGCATCATCACATGAAATCTCTAAAGGCTAAGAAGTTTCCTCATTAGGACCAGCACTAGATTGTCCACCTATAAAAGGAGGCAATAAAGTATCATACATGTCTTTGGAGCTAACAAATGTCTCCTTTGTACATGAAAGTAAGGGCTGAATAGCATCTTCCACAAAGACAACATCATGGCTAACCAGAATGCGTTTAGTCTGTGGATGATACAAACGATAGCCTTTGCTTTAAAAACTGCACCCAACAAAAATACATTTTATTGCTTTATCATCCAATTTCCTGCAATGTTGTTTAGGTACTAATGCATATGCCAGACAACCAAAAACACGTAGATGAGCAATAGATGGCTTGCGACCATGCCAAGCCTCATATGGAGTGATATATTGTAGTGCTTTAGTGGGGCACCTATTAAGTACATATGCTGCACACATGACAACCTCAAGCTAGAAATTATGTGGTAAAGGTTGGCTCTTGACCATACACCTCACCATCTCCATGAGCGATTGTTCTTCCGTTCAGCTAGTCCATTCTGTTGAGGTATATACGGCACTATACATTGGTGTTTTATCCCACGTTCAGCCAGAAATGC
The DNA here is from genome assembly GCA_020310875.1 of Ceratopteris richardii. Taxonomy (NCBI): domain Eukaryota; kingdom Viridiplantae; phylum Streptophyta; class Polypodiopsida; order Polypodiales; family Pteridaceae; genus Ceratopteris; species Ceratopteris richardii. The sequence goes on along the minus strand of CM035432.1, from coordinate 69,902,844 downwards.
ATTTAAATCAGAAGATATATATTCCCCCCCTCGATCAGAACAAAGGGCCCATTTTACATGCTGATAGATTTTCAACCAAAACCAAAAACTGTTTGAAGCACATGAACACTTCGGACTTTGCTTTCAATGAATATACCCATGCATGCCTAGAAAAATCATCAATGAAAGTCACGACGTAAAGATAATTTCCAAAAGAGGGTGTTTGCATAGGACTGCAGACATCATTATGAACAAGCTGAAATTTCTGAGTAGCCCGAACTGAACCATCTTTTGGAAATGAGGAACATTGCATTTTGCCAAAAATATAGCCTTCACATACATGTTTACTGGGTGCCTCAAGTTTGGGCAAAGAGGACACCATTTCAATTTCTGCAGGCATATCAAACTAGCAAAATTCAGATGACCAAAGTGTGCATGCCAAAGCTTTGCATGTGACATAGCTTGAGAATCATGTACTACACACGCTGAATCATTCACATATTTTTCATAATCTATGATATTATATAGCCCACGAGATAAAATGCCAAAAGCAATAATCACGTCACCATTTGACAGATCATCAACTGTAGATCTCTCATCAACAAATTTCACAACCAAGACAATCTTGGATAATGTAGAAACTGATAACAAATTTTTCTTGATCCTTAGCACAAATAAAGCATCTGACAAAGTGAAAGAACTACCATCAATAGTAGTCAAAATGATCTTACCAACTCCCATGATAGGATAAGAGGAGTTCTTGGCGCATGTGACAATATTCCCTGTAGGGGCAGGCTCGAGTGAAGTGAAGAAACTACGTTGCGAGGTGATATGTTTGGTCGCCGCACTATCAAAGTACCGAACATCCGAGTCTACTGCAGACATGCAATGCTCATGAGAAGATGGGTCAAAAGTGAAAACAGTAGTAAACACCCATTCTTCATCGTGCACAAGATTAGCAGACTTTGTTTTTGGTGTAGAGGCCTTTGCAACAACCATTCCAACCTCTTTCTTCTTTGCCTGTTTAGCAACCAGTTTTGGATAGCTCTTACTGGCATTATCATTTGCCTTACAATATTTGCAAAACACTTTCTACTTTTTTGGATTTCTTCCCATCTTTGTCTTCCTTCTTCGGTTGTGCAGAATTAACAGATTTCTACTTACTAGTTGAAGAGCTCCACTTTCCTTTGCCCTTCTGACTAGCCAGGAAAGCTTGATCTACAACACGCATAATGGACCTGTTCTGTCTAGACTGATCTTCCTGCAATAGAACTGATACTAACTCCTCAAATTACAAGGCATTTGGATTTCCTTTCATCATCAAACGAAGGGTAGAAGCAAAACTCTGATATGAGTCAAGAAGACCATTCAAAACAGTTTGCACAAGTGAATTGTCAAGAAGGACTTCATCAGTAGAAATCAATTGTTCCTTCAAATCCTTGATCTTTATCAAAAAATTGTCCATAGAATCACCTTCATTCATGTGCTCACTCTCCAACTATTTTTTGAAGGTAAGCAACACGAGCCTCATTCTTAGCCTGGTACAATGTGGTAAGTGTATCCCAAGCATCCTTAGCTGTTCTGCAACAACAAATGTGAGGAATAATGGCACGTTTGATAGACAAGGCTATCAATGCATGTGCATGAGCATCTCTACCCAATGAATTTTCTCTATAATAGGTGTAGCAAAAACTGCAACACGAACAAGAATTTGCAAAATATCATTATCTTTGTCACCTTCTGCATCAGCTTCACTACCTGCAATCGTAACAGTTGTAGGTTTGATAGGACGTTTTTCAACACCCTGCACAATGTTCCACAGTCCTTTTGCAACCAATACATGTTGCATCATGTAATCCCATAACGGGTAGTTGGTACCATCCAACTTATCCTCAACAGCCAACATACGGAATACATCACTGCTTCTAGCGATGGCCGGTGACTAAAATACCTTGATGCAGAAAATTGATTGTATCTCAAAAAGTTGAACAGAACTTCCCAAACAAATTCTACTAAACTTGTAGGAAACTTCGAGATGCTTATACTGACGAACCAAAACTGGTATATACCTTTAGCACAAAAGACAAAATAATAGCCTATACAAGCGTTGTGATAATGCGTTCGGAGGCTCAAACGAGCTCAGATCGCGATTTTGGCACCACATCGCAAAGCTGTTTTGATCTCTGAGATAGCCTGAGTATATGTACCAAATTTCATGCGATTCTGAGACTGTGAATGGAGGGGTGTTGATGACACCCTAGATGAAGCGACGATCTGCTGTGATACCAATTGTTGGAGTTAGATGTCTACGGAAGCACACAAACAACACAAGGAAGAAGAAGAAGAAGCTTGGAGCACAACACACAATACTGAGTCTATTAACACTAGAGTGTACAAAGATAAGTAGCCCATTAGGGCAATAGGCGTATATACAAGTCGAGGGAAAAAAACTGCTAAAGAGGGAAAAAAGTGCCCCAACGGTCCTAGAGAGTTCACACATATCACTACCTAAATATATCAACCATTTTTGCCAAAAATTTGCTTGCTAAACCACTTCCAATATCCACACAATGCAAGATCAAGGAATTAGTGCTCTCCATAGCAACACTTAAAGAATTTATTACCATAGCAATAAGGTTGGAACAAATAAGACACGAATATGGAACTGGCTCTTCTACTCTACAACTTGGGGAATCTGAAGACCCAATTACACAATGGAGAAAGAACTTTAGAATTTAAGAAGAAACAATCTCCACAAAGAAGAAGAAAGTGTAGTGACTCAACTAAGGCATGAAATTGAAGCATTAAAGCTACAAAAGGAAGAAGAGGCCCAAGCATAAGAATTGGCAAAACTTTGATTAGAGCTAAAAAAAATTTATGGAAGTGCCATCAAAAGTGGACTATGGTGCTCCATGTGTAGCAAACATGGCCATGTGGTAAGTGACTGCCCTCTCTTAAGTGTGACTTGCTAGTTATGCAGGAAGATTGGCTGTGAAGCCCATGAGTGTCACTCAAGAGGAAAGGCATCCATATTAAGCCCTCATATTTAGATGATCTATGTGAGTAATGGAACAATTGTAGAAGAAACCCATATGCCATCACTGTCTGCAAGAATGGTATATCTAGAAGAAATTAGATATTTAGTTATGTAGACAATAAGCAAAGGGAAAGCCCCTCAAGAAAAAGAGTATCAAGAGCCAAGTAAAAATGAATGGAGTAAAGAAAAGAGGACACTTGAGGACAGGCTGACTCCAAGTAAAGAGACACAGCCACAAGAAGAGCTTACAAGCACAAGCAAGGCCATTGGATATGCATTTAGCATGGCCCAAAAGAAGCTTGAGAAGTCACACATAGACCATGCTTCTATGGAATTTGAGGCTTCAAGGTTAGTTAAATCTAATAAAATGAAGGTTGGTGTTTTTTATCTATTAAAAATGGATGCAAAATTTAGATTAGAACTTGTACAGATAATTGATGAAGCCAACATATCTACTTTGGCTGCAAAAGCTAATGCTACTAGTGAGGGTAAAGTTATAGGGGAAGTCCCCCCTTATAGATTATAAGATGCATGACTCAGTGTCACTATTAAAGGACAAAATCTATAGGGAGTTATAGTGGATGACGGCTTAGGCATTAATTTGATGCCTAAACATGCTATGGAAAATATTGGATTCCAACCATCAAGATCATCTAACTCCATTGTTACATTGGAAAATCAAAGTAGAGTAAGAACAATGGGAGTGGTCCCCCGAGTTCCAATTGAGGTACAAGGTAAGATCTTTACTTTTGAATTTGTTGTATTAAGATTACCATAGGTAGATGGAGGTTTTCCTTTGTTGATTGGGATATCCTAGCTAAGACATACCAATGTTTTACATGATTGGGGAAAGGATGCTATGTGGGCAAAACATGAAGGAAAATTTCTTAAACATATATACTTGGAGGAAGGACTAGACAACCAAGAACATATTAACATTATGCAAATAGTAGGCATTTGTATGGAGGAAGATATGATGGATAACCCATACTTGGATTTATATGAGGAAGAAGAAGTTTTGGCTTGGCTGCAAGTGGTTAACTCATTTTCTTGCTATGGAGATTTTCCAAATGACTCAAGCATAGAAGAAATTTATGAATACAAAGAGGAGACCATACAAATTGCCAGATTGGGTGAACTAGTGAAAGGTCATAGAAGAGGGAAGAAAACACCTCTTAAGTACAACATAGATAAATTTGAATCAAATGCCAAGAAGAAAACTACTTGCAAGGTAAAGCAATCCATTGAAGATATTTCTTTTCCTATTCATGAAATCCCTGCAGGGTGGATGAAAGAAAAAGAAGAAAAAATTGATATCCAAAGTGCTCTTGCGTATGACACCCAATCCATGTAGGATAAAGTGATGGAAGATCCCAATGATGAAGAAGAATATCTAGACACATTTATGGATAGGAACCCTATCAAACAAATTGAGCTAGGTAATAAAGAAAACTCTTATCCTATATTAGTGGTCATTTGGTTATAAAGTTATCGAGAGAGGCTTTCAAAGGTAACATCTTTTATGAAAATTTATGTGAATTTATTTGGATGGCCTTACAAGGATTTGGAAGGACTACTTGCAAGTTTTGGGGAACATAGCATTCCACTGATTGAAGGAGTCAAACTAGTAAGGGGGAAAGCTACATATTAAATCCAAAGTATGTTGAGATTGTCTACCTAGAGATAAAAAAAATGGAGGATGCTGGAATTATTATTCCAGTGGAACATTGAGAGTGGCTACTCCCATCGTCATAGTGCCCAAAAATAATATAAACAAGATCAAAATGTGTGTGGATTTTAGAGCATTTAACAATGTAACAATTCTAGATGGGTTCCCAATGCACTTTGTAGAACATGTTATAGAAGAAGTCACTAGAGTAGCGATAGAAGGTACCATACTTGGACATGTGGTGTCTGCTAAATGTATGGCTCCTGACCCAGATAAAATCATAGCCATCTTAAAGCTATCGAGGCCTAAATCACCAAAAGAAATTCAAATCTTTTTGGGACATACTAGCCACCATAGGAGATTCATTAAAGTAAATGTAGATATAGCTAGACCATTTTCTAGGCTTATAGGTAAAGAAGTCCCATTCAAATGGGATTATGAAGAGGAAATGGCTTACCAAAAATTGAGATCCAAGCTAGTAGCTACATCAATTCTTGTCACATTTGATTGGTTTAAGGTTTTCCATGTCCATGTAGATGCAAGTGCCTATGTAGTAGGATCAGTCCTGACACAACGATAGTGAGGAGTATAAGTTGGATAGACCCACTGAGTATGCAAGCTATATTTTGAATAAAACAGAGAAGACCCACTGAGTATGCAAGCTATATTTTGAGTATAAGCTGGATAAACCTATTGAGTATGCAAGATATAGTACCACATAGAGGGAGAGAGAGAGACCTTGGGAATGGTATTTGCTGTGCCACCATTACTTACTAGGGGTAAAATTTATCATAATCATTATGTTGGAGTTAGATGTCTCCAAAAGCACATGAACAACACAAGGTAGGAGAAGAAGCTTGGAGCACAACACACAATACAGAATGTATTACCTCTATTGTTTGGGAGATCCTAGCTAAGACATGCCAGTGTTTTACAAGATTGGGGAAAGGATGCTATGTGGGGAAAACATGAAGGAAAAGTTCTTAAACAGATATACTTGGAGGAAGGACTAGATAACTAAGAACATACTAACATGATGCAAATAGTAGGCATTTGTATGGAGGAAGATATGATGGACAACCCATAATTGGATTTATATGAGGAAGAAGAAATTTTGGCTTGGCTACAAGTGGTTAACTTATTTTCTTGCTATGGAGTTTTTCCAAATGACTCAAGCATAGAACAAATTTATGAATACAAAGAGGAAACCATACAAATTGCCAGATTGGGTGAACTAGTGATAGGTCATAGAAGAGGGATGAAAAAACCTCTTAAGTACAACATAGATAAAGTTGACTCAAATTCCAAGAAGAAAACTACTTGCAAGGTAAAGCAATCCATTGAAGATATTTCTTTTCCCATTCATGAAATCTTTGCAGGGTGGATGAAAGAAAAAGAAGAAAAAATTGATATCCAAAGTGCCCTTGCGTATGACACCCAGTCCATGTAGGATAAAGTGATGGAAGATCCCAAAGATGAAGAAGAATCTCTAGTCACATTGATGGGTGGAGACGTGAGGACTAATATGAAGACTATGAGCAAGTGAAGGCACAAGTGCGTGAGTGAGAAGCACACAAACATGCACACACATACACACACACACACACACAAGGCAAGAACAAAGAGAGGAACAATGGAGTTCTTTGCATTAGTAAAAAGGTATCTTAGAAAAGCTCAAATCACTAACAATCTAACCTCAAAAATGAGCTCTCTAGCTCTTTTTATAGTTTTTTGAATAGCTTTGGCCTTGTCGAGACCTAGTGTCTAGCCTAGTTAAAAATTAGGTTCTAGAGCTTATTTGAGGGCTCAAACGGAATTTAAAAATTACAAAAATTGGTATGTAGCTAATTGTAATACTCCTCAAGCTCGATGAATCCTTGGTGTAGCTCAGCGATGAGTAGCACCTCCTTTAATGTCAATCCGGGGAGACGTGAGGATGGTATGAAGACCACGAGCAAGTGGAAGCACAAGTGCGTGAGTGAGAAGCACACAAGCATGCACACACATACACGCACACGCGCACACACGGCAAGAACAAAGAGAGTAAGACAATGGAATCACTTCTATTGCAACAAAGTTCTCATACAAGCTCAAACTACAAGAAGCTAACCCCAAAAATGAGCTCTCTAGCTCTATTTATAGTTTTTGACTAGCTTTGGCCCTGTCCAGACCTAGTGTCCGGCCTAGTTAAAAATTAGGTTCCAGGGCTTATTTGAGGGCCCAAACGAGATCTAAAAATTATGAAAATTGACAGGCAACTACTTCTAAGGCTCCCCAAGCTCAAGGACTCCTCGGCTTGTACAAAATGGAGCTACAAAAAGGTGAAATGATATTTACAAGGGTTTGTAGTGATGAGAATCACTTTAAAATGATGTGAGGGTTTTGAAAAAAATGAAGGGTTGCCTCAGTGCTAGATCTGCATGTGTGTCCGTACTTGCTTCTTCCCGTATACTATCAACACTCTCCCCCCCCTAGGGTCTGTCGCCTCTGACAGACCTTTGCTCTGCGGGTTGATCAATATAGTTCTGGAGAATGTCAGCGCCCACCTCATGTTCTTTGATTCGCAGCCCTCGGATTAGGTCTCTCTGCAGGGTATCCCAATTGACTGGGCCCGGTATATCCGTCTGTGGCGTTGTGTAGAGTTCTGAGTGCATCGTTTGTTCGCACGCAAAGAGGTGTAACAAATGGGTGGGCCGTGGCGCGAACACCTCTGAGTGTGCTTCCCAGAATCCCGTGGTGAACATTTCATCGAACGTTTGCTTGTAGCAGGCAGGGAGATATCTGATGCGTGCGTGCCATGCGTAAGCCACTCGTATGCTCGGGGTTGTGCTCATATCATATAGCAGGTCGTAGTTACCATTAATAAACCCGGGAATAGGAGGTTGAATCCGGCATACATTGCGAAAAGTTTTGAGTACGACCTGCATCATATCAAAGATCTTGAGCATCATCTGGGCAGCGACATCTGGCATGGGGTGGAGACGTGGTATCCAATGTCTGATGGTTGCCATCATGTATGACACCGTGGGAGTACCGGTTGGGGGAGCGATGGCGGGGTAATTGAGCCATTCTTTGCAATTGGCATTGTTCTTGACTTTGATTGCAAATGACTGCCATGTCCTTCTCCGTTGTACTGGTCCATAGCAATTGTTATACTTTAAATGCATGGGTGCGTGGTCCCATGTTCGTAGCATTTCGGGATAGGTCTCCAATAGCTTTTGCCTCCAGATGGGTTGATGTATTCTCCCTTTGCGCGCCTCCTCTGGAATGTCCTCCGGTTCAAATTGCGTTGCGAACGTTGGGTACTTGTTGGTCTTACGTTTGATCTCAACGTTGTAGTCTGCCAACAGTACAAAGTATGGCTTATATTGTAATTTTGAGCTGGTGATTAGTCTTCTAGGAGCCAGCTGTCTGAAGTATTCTGATTGAAGTATGGTTTCTTCAATGGTCTTCATGGCCAACATCTGGTAGGTGATACGTTCTTCATGAGTCTGCCCCATTTCTTCTACCTGTTTCATCCATGCCGATGGGGGTTCCTCATAAGTGTCCTGTCCCTCCTCAGTGGTTGTGCCTCCTGGAAAAGGTTGAGGCTCATAGTTCTCTTCATACGCTTCCTCCACTGGAATAATAACTGCTTCTTCTTCCATGGTTTGCTCAGGTGAGGAAGGAGGTCGTTCATATTGTAACAACTTGATTTTTAACTCGGCCACCTGCTGACGTAGCTCTAGTACTTCACTGGCTACTGATAGTTCCGGCTCTGGTGAGGTTGCAGCGTTGGCCATCTCTTTAGGTTCTTGTTGGTGTGGTGCAGGCACTTGGGCTTTCTGTAGGTCTTTGACTTGGTCAGCAAGCTGATCATGAGCTTCTAGGAGAGTGGCATAGGTTTCTAATATTTGTTGTATATTCTCTGAGGGGATGGCTTGGAATTTAGCCGGGTCAATGGGTGCTCCCGGGGTGTTCTCCATGGCAGCCTCGAGGTTCTCTTGGTTTTGTTGTTGAAGCCGTCTGTTCTCTTCTTGAGCTGCCGCCAGATGTCGTCGTAGCAAGGCCATGTTTCGTTGAAGCCTTGCATTGCGGCCCCTTTGATCTCGCAGCTGTTCCTCCATGGCTTTGCTCTCTTCCATATGCCTCGTTTCGAGTTGCACATTTGCATGTTCGAGGGCGGATATTTTGCTTTGTGACTCCGTATGACTGGACTCCAAAGCATTGACACGCTCTTGGAGTGTTGCTGAGAGGGTGCAAAGCTCTTTGTTATTTTCTTCCAATAATGTATATTCCTGCTTAAGCTGAGTGGCAGCTTCGAGCATGGTGTCGAGTGCAAGACTAAATGAGTTGGATGCAGGGGTAAGGATGGAAGATGCAGTGGGTTGGGAAGTGGGAATGGGAAAAGTGGATGTTGTGCCTACAGTGCTTGGGAATGGCGACGTGAGTGAAATGATATGTGGTAATGTTGGGATAACAGTGGTGGTGGGTGATCCTGTGGATGGTGAGATGTCCATGGGATCGGACGTGAGAGTGTGTGATTCGTGCACTGTGAATACAGGAATGGTGGGTGGTGTGATAGTGGTGGCAGTGAATGTGGGGGAGTGGGTTTGGGAAAGGGACTTTTTATTATAAGTATCCACCTGCTGGAGTATATTTACAAGGTTTGTCCAGAATGATGGTTGTGTGACTTGGGTTGAGTGTGAGTCAGTTGCTAGGGGAGTGGCGGATAGGGTTTGGGTGTGAGTGAATAGAAAAGGATGGGATGAGGTCTGGCTATTGGCAAGTGGTTGTCCAGGGGCGGGGAGATAGGAGGGGTGACCTATTATGGTTTGATCGGTGGCCGGATGACCGGTGTGAGGTTCCAAAATTTGGGTGGAAGTGTGGGACGTGGGTAAAGGGAGGGATGTAAAAACGGAGGTGTGTACAATGGTTTCGTGATGGGTGGATGTCGGTTGTTCAGGAGGAATAGTGGAGAGGGGTTCTGAAAGGTGGAGGGAAGGTGGCTGTGGAGATGGTACGTGTGTAATTACCTCATGTTCGCCGGTGGGACTCGGGCTCGTCATGTGAACATCTTCTGAAATTATAGTAGGCAAGGCGGTAGAGGTTTCCATTTGAATCATTTTCCCGCGTCGTGGTCGTGTATCAATCCTTCGTTGATCGTAGACAGGGTTTTCCTGATATACCATTGTCCTCAATGCCTCCCCGATCCCACATGTCTCTGCCAATAAATTCAATGATTCCACAAAGTTGGAGTCCACATTCTCGGCTTGAAGCATCTGGTTCACTAGAGCTCTATTCGCCGCTTCTGTCATCTTATGTCTTCTCTGTACCTGCTTGATTGTCTTGTACAGCCGTCTGAGTTGTGCTGTGTAGGCAGGGGCCTCCTCTTCACTGTCTTGCGGGTCATTTCTGTGTGCACCTTCCTGCACTTGTGTGTTTTGGTCATGAGGATGTTGTGCCACTCCTTCCCCCTGTACTCTGCTCGTCTCGCCCCGTGGCTGTTCTCTTTGGGCAGATGCGCCCGGACCCACATTGTCAAGGGAATCTTCACTGTCGGATAGGGGGACCGTCTGCAGAAATCTTTCAAAATCAAAGTTTGGGTCCTCTGTGAAGGTGGCCATCGCTGCAAATTCTGCATCGGTAGGTAGTGGAGGGGCAGAAGGAGTGGGCTGTACCACCTCTCTTGGTTGAGACTCTTGGAGATGGATTGTGATAGGTGCCACCTGGGCTTCCTCTCTAGTGGAGACTTCGGCGGTGGCTTCTGGAGGGATCAAGACCTGTGAAAGGGATCCACGCATTCTTTTTGCAGGCTGACTCCCTGACTTTCGCCCTTTGAACAGCTCCAGGTGTGCATACTTTAGGGCTCGGGCAACTGGCACGTCATATGCAAGACATCTGTAGATGATTCTTGTCAGCGCACAACAACCATGTAGAGTGGGCTTCCTCACTCCCCGCTTGCCTGCCTCATATACCTGATCTAAGATCCATACCGGCATCTTAATGGGCAAGCTTCCGGTCTCTGCTAAATACAACCCGTACCATATCTTCTTGTGAGGCTGAGTGAAACGGTCTTGAGCGGGAAATGCGAAGTGCTGGAGGCACATCCGCAGGGGTATGGCGATGTTGGGGGTGAGGGCGCACATTTCCTTGAGCTTCTTGACTCTATTGCTTTTCATTGATTCTGGTATCAAGGGGTCGCGATCTGAAGGCACATGAGTGCCATACATTTGAAGGGCTTCCCTGATTAACGTTACATTTAATTCAAACTTCCTCATCTCCTCCAGATTGGATAAGGAGGGCACCCAGAATGTGCCGGAATGATCTTTATCCCCGGTAGGTTTTAGCGTAGCAATCAAGTAGTAGCACCTGAGGAAGTCGGGTTTAGGTAGAGCTGCACTGAAGTAAGCTTGTAGTCCTGCCTTTTGCCAGATATCCTGAAGTGGAGCTGCATTCTGTAAGGTCTCAAATTCTCTGGAAAAGAATTGGAAGGTCCACCAAACCCCTCCACACTCCATCTTGGACTCCCAGATGTGATCTGCGTCTCCCAAATCCCCTGGCATTTCATTGAACCAATGGGAGTGCCCTTTTACTCTTTCGGTTAGTCCATTGGGTGGGTCTGGAATAGGAATCCTTCGCACATTCAAGAATTCTTCAGGCCGAGCTGTTGGTGGAGCTTCCACTGGCATGGCATCCCAATTGATAGGAGCACTAGATCCTGCCTGAGAGCTTGTGCCTGCCGCGGTTGCCATGAGAGTAGGTTGCTTATCTGTTGGAAGACGAAAGGCACATTAGTGTTGCATAGGAAACAAGATGTAATGGTGTTCCCTTCACAATACTAACATGACAATCCCGGAGGTTAGTGGTTAGTGGCGAGGTGTTTATGATATGTGTGAGTGGTGATTAAAGGTCAGTGTCATCCTAGATGCATGTTTTGGGTATGCAATGGCTCGGAATGCTCGTGATGTTAGTGTGGGTGGATTTACAGAATTGGGTCAGGGGGTTTAGTACACAGTTTAATTCTCCATGCTTGGATAGAGGGGTCGTAGCTCTTGGAGCTAAAGTTGGGTAAAGGTTTCTGGCTGGGTGTGTGATGTATTTGAGACCTTTTGGGTACCCAAATCTGCGTGGGGGTGGGTCTATGGGTAAGGTATTTCTTGGCGATCCAAATTTGTCGAATGCTCAGACTTGTAGAAGAAGGTCGAGGGGATGGTGGATACTGATTCTGTTTCTGCCCTGCCTTTTGCTTGTCGATCTCGGCTTTGTTGGAGTTCTTCGGTGTTTTTTGTCCTTTTGGCACCCATATTTGTCTGGTGCCGCTTCCCTTGGTTGGCCTAAGCTGCTTTCCTTGCTGCGTCTTATGATACTGCCGTCGGTCTGGGTTCCTTCTTCGTGGTTGACTCTGCTGTGGTTGAGGTTGAGAGGTCGGGTGGACGCTCTGCTTTGGAAAAGAAGGGAGTTCCAACACTTGCGTGACCTGCCCGCTAGGAAATGATTCGTTCTTTAACTTTAATCTAGACCTGTCCGCCACAAGTTTGGAAGGATGAGCACTGCAGGGTGTCGTGCTCATTTGGCTGTTGATGCAACCCACCTGACCGCTGATTGTGTCCATCTGCCCGCTGATTGTGTCCATCTGCCCTCGCGGATGGGTAGCTGCCCCTTCTAGTTTGCAGGAAGTTCCAGGGAAGGTCTCCTGTCGTCTTTCTGATTGACAACTGTCTATAGCCAAGCCCAAGCGGGTTGGTGTAGACGTAGCGTGATTGAGCTGATCAAAGATCTTCCGGTCTTCCGTCGCATGTGTTTCATAGGGTCTAGGGTCACAACCGTCAGGCGGATTGCCGTTAGGGAAGTCAAGCGGTATCACTCGCTTCTGCTCTAAGGTTCCAATCTGTAAGGAGCCTTGTCTAAGATTTAGGTCCACTGAGTGATCGTATAGCCAATCTTGGCCAAGGATTAGGGGTTCTATCAGGTCGTCATCATGGCACACTAGTAGCTTCGCCGTCATGGTCATATTCTTAATGAGGATAGGAAGATCCACCTCACCCATGCAAGGGGTTTCCATGCCTCCTAGCCCTTTGAGGTATGCCTCAATTGGCCGCATTTCTATTCCTGAATCCTTATAGTGGGACCATCTAATCGCACTAGTCGCAACACCTGAGTCAATTAAAGCCCTGAGTTCTTGGCAAGAGTTGCGGTGTTCTAGCCTAACTGTAATGAATGGTCTCCTGTCCACTATGCTAGGATGAGTGGTTGACTTTACTTGACACATGGCCATGGAATATCTGGGTGAAGTTTCCTGATGGTTATAATGTTCTCTCCCTAGTCCTTGTCTTCTTAGTTTCATGCGCTTAATGCGCTCTATGGCCTCTGCCTGTGCTTCTTCTCGAATTCGTTTTTCCTCCTCTTTACGTTGTTTAGCAGTATTGAGTCGACTTAGCATTTCCTCCGTGAGGGGTTCCTGATACAGCTTGACTCTGCACCCGCTAATATAGTTTGGGAGGATATCCCCCTCTAAAGTGGCTAGTTGTACTGCTCCACTCGTGGAGATTCTATTAATGATCATAGGTCCGTAGCCTCTCTTTTCTAGCTTTCTTGCGTGTTGCTTCAATGTGTAGACTAAAACTAGATCCCCTGCTTTCAAACCCTTATCCTTCACATGGGCATCAAAGTATGCCTTTTGCCGTTTCTTTGCAGCATAGATGCCTGCTGCTGCTCGTAGCCTCGTCTCACCTAAACGCTCTAGATCCAAGATCCTAGAGGACAACTCATGTCCATTCCACTCATGCTCTTGTGCTACTCTTAAAGCTGGGATTAGGAAATCTAGTGGTAGCACTGCATTCTGTCCGAAGACCATCTGAAATGGGGTGGCATTGAGTACCGTTTTGTAGGCAACTCGGTATGCCCAAACAGCATGATGAAGTTGTTTGTCCCAATCAGAGCGTTTATTATTTACCAGTTTCGTCAATACGTTACATAGGATCTTATTCGTGCTCTCGGCTTGTCCGTTAGCTTGTGGGTGATAGGGTGCAGACTTCTTATGTACCACCATGAATTCTTGAAGGAGATTTTCAATGACCTCATTCAAGAAGTGCGTACCTCTATCACTAACCAACTCTATTGGTAACCCATATCTAGTGAACACATTTTCGAATAAGAACTTAGCCGTTGTTTGAGCATCATTCTTTGTCGTGGCCTTTACTTCCACCCACTTCGTAAGGTAATCTGTGGCTACAATAATGTATTCTGCATGGGAGTTTCTAGCTGGGGGGTTGATGGGACCTACAAAGTCTATACCCCACTTTGAAAATGCACGTCCTCCCATCATTGGCCTTAAGGGCATTTCATCTTTTCTTATCGGATATTGGGCACGTTGGCATGTGTCACAACTCTTCACATAAGAGTGTGCATCCATATGAAGAGTGGGCCACCAAAGTCCCGAGAATAGAATGGTCTTAATTACTCTGTCAGGCCCAAAGTGTCCGCCTGTAACACCGCTGTGTGCCGTTTCTAAGACTTTCAAGTAGTCTGATTCATGAACACACAGTCTTAGGTAACCATCCTTGCCTCTTCGATATAGGTTGTCTCCTACTAAGGCATAGTCTTGAGCCTCTTGCTCCATGCTCTGTTTTCGTGCAAGACTAGCCTGATTGGGTAATGTTCCCGTTCTCATGAACTCGACCAATGGAGCACTCCAGTCTGGGATTAATGACACGTGATAAAGAGTGGCATGCTCCACTGGGGGTCTCTTCTGGCACACTGGACAATTGTGGATCCACTCTTGTATTTCTTTGTCCATGCTAGGCCAATACACCCCTAAACGTTTTAGATTCTGCAATGTTCGTTGTTTAGGGTAGTGATTTCCTAGCAGTCCCTCATGGGCTTGTTGCAACCAACTAGCATGTTCATCCTCCTTGACACAACAAGCTAATACGCCCTCGGTATCTTGCTTGTACATACTTCCGGCTAATATTTGATACTTTAGCGATTTTACAATTTCCTCTTTGCTTGTTTTAACATTTTTATTTGCAGGCCCGAAGGTTAGGACTGGTACCAACTTATTTGCCCATTTAGGAACAACTTCTAAATTGAACAGATAAGCATCGGGCAATTCATCAGACACTCCTTGCAGTGGCTCTCCTGAAGTGATGCGAGAAAGATGGTCTGCCCTAAGATGGGTTCTACCTTTCCTGACAACAACTTCAAAGTCGTATTCCATTAGTAAGAGGAACCATCTTACTAAGCGGCCTGTATTGCAAGGTTTATTGACCAAATATAGTAAAGCTTGATGATCAGTGAAAAACTTGAACTTATTGGCCAATAGATAGTGTCTAAACTTCTTCACAGCGTATACCATACCTAGGCCTTCTCTTTCCGTTGTGGTATAATTTCGTTCAGCTTCCTTTAGTTGCCTACTAGCATATGCTATCGGCAAATCTAGGTTTCCTTCACCTGTGGGTTGTGCTAGCACACATCCTATTGCATGATTGGAGGCATCTACATGGACATGAAAGGGTTTGCTCCAATCCGGAGTAGTCAATATTGGTGCTGTGCACAAACGTCTCTTCAGCTCGTTGAAGGAAGTCTCGCATTCCTCGCTCCATTCAAAATTTGTTAACAACCCATAAAGAGGTTTAGCTATGATGGCATACATGTGGATAAACCTACGGTAATATCCACAATGGCCCATAAAGGCTTGTACCTCTTTAACATTCCTTGGTCTGGGCAACTCTGCTATTGCTCTTACTTTGTCTTCATCTGTTGAAATTCCATTCTTAGAAACAATGTGACCTAAGATCTTACCTTGTCGTACCATAAACACACACTTCTCTGGATTCAGACACACTCGATAATCTCTACACTTGTTGAAGATTTGCCTGAGCTCAGGGATGTGGTAACTTCTCTCTTGGGAATGAGCGCACAGATCATCCACATATACTTCTAAGCTCTTTCGCAAGAACTCTTTGAAGACATGACACATGAGTCTTTGGAATGTTGCAGGTGCATTGGTGAGCCCAAATGGCATCACACGAAATGCAAAGATTCCCCATTCTGTGGCAAAGGCCGTTTTGTGCTGATCTTCGGGGGCAATGGCTACTTGGTTGTAACTTGAAAATCCATCAAGGAAGCTGTAAACTTCCTTGCCTGCAACACGCTCCAATAGATGTTCGGTGATTGGAAGAGGATAACTATCTCGGATCGTAGCGGCATTGACTTTTTTAAGGTTAATGCACACTCGCAATTTCCCATTCTTCTTGGGCACCACTACAATGGGGGACACCCATTCAGTGTGCTCAATCTCATAGATGAATCCGGCTTCAATCAGCCTGTCAATTTCCTCTTTTATTTTGGCTGCATAATTGTCATTATATGTGTAGGGTTTTTGTTTGGTGGGCTTGGCATCAGCGGTCATCGGAATCGTATGAGAGCAAATCTCTGGATCTACTCCTTTCAAGTCTCTATAGTGCCATGCGAACACATCCCTATATTCCCTTAATAGCGCTACAAGCTCTGCTTCTTCTTCTGCACTTAGGTCGTCTCCTATGTACGTACATCGCTCTTCGTTCCCTTCAATGGTCACTACAATTTTTTTGGTCTTTTCTTTATTGTCATATGCTTCTCCTATAATGGCCTCTCTCTTAGGCATTCGTACCAAAATTTTCCGGTCTTCCACTTCATATTTCTTGAAATTTTCTGGTACTTCAAACAATGATTCTTCCTCTTCTTGTCTCACTGCTTTCCTTTTCTTTTTCTTTTGACCTCCTTCACTTCCTTTCTTTGAACTTATCGTTTTAATACTCGCAAGGGGTTCTTCTTCCTTTTGGGTTAACACCCCTAGGTCTTCTAAGTAGTGTTCCTCTGAGTCAAAGTATGTATCCATCACAATGGATTCTAGATCATCGTCATTCTCTTCTTCTTCTATGAACTCACTAGGATCACACTCTTCCAACAAGGGCTGACACATGAACACTGAAATATCATAACCCTCCTCATCACAATGGGGTGTCCATTGTTCCTCATTGACTGCAATGTCCATGGTAGCTAAGATTTCTGCCCAACCATGAGGCTCAAATTCCTCATCTGGAAATATCATTGGTGTATAGGCTGGGTCTTTTATTGGTCTATCTCCTGGGGGAGTTCCTTCTTCTCTCGCTTTTAGGCGCTTTTCCTCTTCCTCTGCGACCTTGCACATCCACAAGTGAGTATCTTCATGCAACCAGGATGGTTCAGGTGAACTTCCAGAATGCACGGAGATAGAGTCCTCTTTCACTTTGTGGATAGGATTCCACTGTAGGGGTGGTACATCTCTGAAGGTGTGATCCTTCAGATTGACCTTGGTGGTGACCCCTAAGTGCTGTAAGTACAAGGAGTTGGTTCCCCAATCCTGTACTATTTGCAATTGTCGTAGGAAGGGTCTTCCTAGGATCATCTCGTAAACATTATTCTTCTCAAAGTCACATATAGCAAACATATGTTCAAACTCTACACCACAAGTGGTTAGAGTTATCCCTTCAAGCAATCTGAGAGGTCTTTCAAAATGACCATCTGCCATTTGAAGTTTCATTCTCGTTGGTCTTAAGGTGGGTTTGCCCCATCGCTTCCACAGGGAGGTGGTTGCAATAGCAACACCGGCACCCGAATCCACAATTGCTTTGGTTGTGTAACCTTGATAGGTGATCGGAAGATAAGTGTTACCTTCTTCACCTTCGCTCATGTCTCCTATCTTGTCGAGAGGTATCCCTGGTACTTTTTGTTTAGAGCCTACTTTTGGTGTATTGGATTCAAGTTCTGGGACCTGATTTTTCACATGATTCCAGAGCTCCGGTTTTGCCTTGAGGAGTTCCTCTACAGTGAGGTGACACTGAACCTTAGTGTTCTTCACAACATCAGTGTTCCTGGGAATCACTGAGTCTTCATTTCTTACCAATATCGTGGGAGCTCTGATCTGGAGAGGTTCAGATTCCCATGGGCCTGTGAAATGAGGCAACTCTTGTAAAGAATTAGATTCAAAATCTAATCCCTCATCCTCTTGTTGCTCTGCTTGATCCCCATAGATAGAGGGAATGTCTTGGGGAAATTGATCACGAAGATCATCAATCTCAGGAATAGGAGGGGAATCACCCTTCTCCTTGGCCCATTTCTCTTCTTGTATTTCCCGCAAGAACTCTTGAGAGTACTGTTGAATTGAAGGAGGTATTCCAGCATCCGTGGAATTAGGAACATAAGCTCCCTTAGGTGGTGAGCTTCCTCTTTCAACAACTGGTTGAGCCTGTGGAGGTAAAGAAACCTGTGATTTGTTTACCAACTGCTCTAATCTTTCCAGTAAGCCTTGGAAATGCAAATCCGGCTTGACAGAGTTTGTCTGATTGAACTTTTGACTAGTCTCAAGTATAGCTTGAGCTTGTTCTACCATTTTCATGCACATTTTCATCCGTTCAATCTCTAAATCTGCTCTAGGGTAACTCTTGTCTAGGTTTGCAGCTGTTGGCCCTTCTTGAAGTCGAGCCTGGTAGGCCTTGAACATCATGTCCAAGCCTTCAGGAGTGGGGTCAGCTAATACTGATCCTACTCGGGGTGGTGGGTGGGTTACGAGGGGTGTATTAGAGGGTGGAGAAATGGAGGCTGATGGGGATGGTAGTGGTGGAAGTGTGTGGGAGTGCGGTTGAGATGTGATCTCTGTGATTTTTGCCTTGGTTTCTCTAACGCTTTCTTCAAGTTCGTTTATCTTTTTTGCCCATTGCCTCTTCATTCTTTCACGACTATCCTTCCAGGCGCTAGTTCTCTTTTTGGGCATGCTCTCTGTTTCACTCACCTCGGGGCTCTTTTCGGGACCAACACCTTGGTGTTGTTGAAGTGCCTGGGCTCTTGTGATCACCTGCACAGGTGCAGTGGAAGTCACACTCCCTATGGAGTCTACAACTAACCCAACAACATTGATAGGAGTGATTTTAGGCATGTTATTAGGGTTCTTTGGGCAATCTCGTAGGAGATGCTCTTTCCCGCAGTCTTGACAAAAACCCTGAATGGTTACTGGTTGAGGTTGTGTAGGGACAGGCAGTGGGCAATCACGTATAAGGTGATCTCCCTGACATCTGAAGCATGGTCCTCTAGGAAATGGGGGTCGTACCTGCCTAGGTTGAGGTCTAGAGTTGGGGTTTGTGTACATGACATTAGAATACTCCGGTTCCCCACTATTTTCACTTGGGTCCTCATAATAGTATGACTCGTTATGCTCGGGTGACTGCATGTAGTAAGCCTGTGGGCTATCAATATGTGTGGAGTCAAAAATGTGGTCACTTGGATCACTGTCTGATAGCAATGGGGTGACTGGGACTATGGCTCTGTTCGGATTTTCTTCAGTAGATGCATATTTCACTGGGATCACATTGGTTGGAGTAGGGGGTTGCTGCACTAGGACTGGTTGAGGTCTCTGTTGCCCTTGATAAGGTGGCTGATAAGTTTGTTGTGGTCTGTTGTATTGTGGTGATGGGTACTGATTCTGGTACCTACCATGTTGTGGATATGGCTGAGGATAACTTTGCCTAACAGTTTGTTTGTTATATGGGCAGTCTTGTGCCGTGTGATTGGTGTACCTGCGCTCTATGGTGCAGTACTGGCTACTAGGATTCACCTGAGGTTGGGCCATAATGGGGCATACACTTGCCATATGTTCACCGCCACAATTGTAACACCGCTTAACTGGGGCAAATCTTGGAATTTGCTTGCTAGAGACACCTAGTTTTTGGGCTACCTTCTCTGCAAGTTCCTCGATGGATGTGGATTGACCAGATGCCATGTTACTAGAGCTATCAGAATCCTTATAGATTTTTGATAGTTCTAATTCCTCACCTAGATTGTCCTCAATGTCTATGCACATGCGCACGCACTCCTCTATCGTTCTAGGGTCCTTCAGGTACACATATGACCTGAGCTTAGTGCTCAACAATCCGTCTAGGAACAAGGCCACTTGTTTGGCTGGTGTGGGTAACTCCGGCATACGGCATCTCTCCAGGTACTGTCTAAATCTTCTTCCAGCTAGTCTGACCGTCTCTTGAGGTGTTTGTTTGAAGCTATGAATTAGTGAGAAGGTGTTATGCCTGATTCCACTCTTAGAAAACTCAACAATAAATGCCTCTAAGAGTTGGTCTATGTTTCTGAAATGCCTCTCATTCAGTGGTTGGAACCACGTAAGGGCAGTGTTCCTAAGGGTTAGACCGAAAGCATTATATTGTGTGAATAGGTCCTCCACCTGTTCAGCTTTCAACACTTGTCGAAATTCTGCCACATGGTCATAAGGGTCTCCCGTGCCATCGAAATAATTCTTCATGGACTTCACCAGTTGAGTTGGTCGCAGGGTCCTAGTGTGTTCTCTCGGCCTTGGCAAAGGAAAATCATCAATGTCTCTGTGATTCCATGGGGTTCTATGTCTCTCAGGTTCCACTCTATTCCTTTCTGTTCCCGTTCTTTCTCTTCCCGGGGAGTTGGCGAAACTTACCTCAGGTTTGTCTCTACTTCTATCTCTCTGAGCCCCATGAGCTTGGGAGGTCCCAGCTCCTTGGTGACCAAAGGACACAGTAGACCTTGGTTGGGGAAAAACAAATTCTCCCTTCCATGTGTAGGCATGTCTGCCAAGCTCAGTGACCACGAAGATTCTCTCTGATGCATTGTCTAGGTAGGTTACTTGACCTGGGCTATCAGGGTCTTTAAACTCATAGATTGTGAGGGCACTCACTTCCTGAGATTGAGGAGATTTATATCTCCAAAAAACCTCATCGGTTTCTCGGTTTAAAAGCAGATCTATGCTTTTATTATCCTGTGGAATCCACTCTGGAGTCATGATTCTGGTCAAGACAGATTTACCACGGGGAGTTCTTGGCTCTCTCTCTAAGTTCCCTTGCTCCATATCACCCATGTTGGTCTCCGCAATCACATTTCCAAACTCATCAGTTCTATCAGGGAGAGTGGTGACTACATATATAGTCCCTTCTTTATCGAGGTAGGCTCCATTCTCAAACTTGACTACCGGGTGGTCTAATCCATAGGGTTGATCGGGGTTCTTAATCTGGACCACCGATCTTCTCAGTCCGTCTTCGTAGATGCGAGCACCTAGACGATTCGTCCTGATATATTCCAATTGAGTCTTGTAAGGTCCCTCTGGCTTTTCTAGGTAAGCCAACCCTGAACTACCTACTGGTCTCTCCATGTGATAGGACATCTCAGAATCACTGGTTTCTGATCTGGGAGTGTATGGGTAATCACTCAACTGCTGGGCCCAAGACCTGGCAGTGTGATTGACACTAGCTTCAGAAGATCTGAGGCTTTGTCTGTCTTGGCCTAAGTGTCTGCCTGATCTAAGGTTCATATGCCTGATTTATTCACCCCCCTGGAACCCAAGCACACTCTCGTTGCAGGTTAATTTTGCACCAATCACTTTGTTCTTTTTTAATTGAATATTATGTTTATGGTCTTGTCTGAAATTGCGTCGTCAGGAGTACTTAAGTGAATTCCCGCACTTGATAAGTGATCGACTCCAGTTTACCTTTTGTCCCTTAGGGTTTTCGCACTTAAGACCTATTTACTTCTTGCACTTTGTTGATTAATATTCTTGGACTTGGTTCGTGCCTAACGTTGCCCTAATTAATTACCACACCTAAGTCGTACTTAGCCTAGGCTAG
The DNA here is from genome assembly GCA_020310875.1 of Ceratopteris richardii. Taxonomy (NCBI): domain Eukaryota; kingdom Viridiplantae; phylum Streptophyta; class Polypodiopsida; order Polypodiales; family Pteridaceae; genus Ceratopteris; species Ceratopteris richardii. Next base: position 69,881,504 of record CM035432.1, on the reverse strand, counting down.
GAATTGACAAAGGAGGGTTGAGAGATCTTCCAACCTCAATTAGCTGGTTGACCAGACTGCTACACAAGCCCAGGAAGCCTTCTCCCAAGCTTGGTACTCACCCTTGCTAGCTTGCTTTGGATTGCCTTGAGCGCGCACAAAGTTCCTGCAAAAGCTCACCTGTTAGTATAGCTCTATTGCCACAAGTAATTGAAAGACACACTTCAATAATTTCAGCCCCCTTGGAGTAGTTCACTGTACCCCCTGAATCTGAGAACCACTTAGTTCCACCTAAAGGTCAACTTAAAAATGCATGTTCTAAAACTCCACGTATGATTCTTACAAAAACCAGTCGAGGTCCACGTGGGATTCTCAACGAGCTTTCCAACGAGACCAAAATCTCATCAATCGGAGTTCGTATGGTCAAGTTATGACCATTCAGGCACTAAAGGGTCAAAACAGGCACTCAGGGTTCAGGAGATCCCTCTCTGGTTTCTAGGCCTTTTGCCCACTTCCAAGGTTCTAAAGTTATACCAAGGTGCCTAAAATTAAGCTCAACTACCCTTCCAATCACTAAAAAAAATTAACCCTAAATTTTCATGCGTTAAAAGCCGTGTATCGCGATAGGTCGGGTCGAGGTGTCGCGATAGGTCGGGGTGTCGCGATAGGTCGGGGTGTCGCGATAGCTCGTGAAGTGTCGCGATAGGTCGGGGTGTCGCGATAGCTCGTGAAGTGTCGCGATAGGTCGAAGTGTCGCGATAGCTCGTGAGGTGTCGCGATAGGTCGAAGTGTCGCGATAGCTCGTGAGGTGTCGCGATAGGTCGAAGTGTCGCGATAGGTCGGGGTGTCGCGATAGCTCGTGAGGTGTCGCGATAGCTCGTGAAGTGTCGCGATAGGTCGGGGTGTCGCGATAGCTCGTGAGGTGTCGCGATAGGTCGAAGTGTCGCGATAGCTCGTGAGGTGTCACGATAGGTCGAGGTGTCGCGATAGCTCGTGAGGTGTCGCGATAGGTCGAAGTGTCGCGATAGGTCGGGGTGTCGCGATAGCTCGTGAGGTGTCGCGATAGCTCGTGAAGTGTCGCGATAGGTCGGGGTGTCGCGATAGCTCGTGAAGTGTCGCGATAGGTCGGGGTGTCGCGATAGCTCGTGAGGTGTCGCGATAGCTCGGGATATGGTGAATTTTTCTGTTCTATCTAGTGATCTTGGGAGCTCTAGGCCTGCGCAGTGTCGTGGTGCACTCAGAATCGTGATTGGGTGAAATTTTCGGAGTGTCGCGATAGCTCGAGCTCAACGCCTCAGGGACTGTGCAGACAATTTCTGTACCTGCTGAGCTTGCTGGAGATGATGATGGAGCTGCCACCTGCAAGAAACATGCAAAAAACACACAAAGACAAGCATGCACAATCGCTCTCTCTCAAACTCGCACACAACAAATGAGGGAATGATAGGGAAGAGGGGATATGTAGTGGAGAAGGAGGTGGAGGTGGAAATGGAGAATGAGGTGAAGATGAAGATGGAGATGGAAAAAAATCAGAAATTTACCTACTACTTACCATTCCAACGCGTCCTCTCTACGTCTTACCATCACACGCTCGTCCTCAAAGCTCGATCCCCGGCAACGGCGCCAAAATTTGGTGTAGCTCAGCGATGAGTAGCACCTCCTTTAATGTCAATCCGGGGAGACGTGAGGATGGTATGAAGACCACGAGCAAGTGGAAGCACAAGTGCGTGAGTGAGAAGCACACAAGCATGCACACACATACACGCACACACGCACACACGGCAAGAACAAAGAGAGTAAGACAATGGAATCACTTCTATTGCAACAAAGTTCTCATACAAGCTCAAACTACAAGAAGCTAACCCCAAAAATGAGCTCTCTAGCTCTATTTATAGTTTTTGACTAGCTTTGGCCCTGTCCAGACCTAGTGTCCGGCCTAGTTAAAAATTAGGTTCCAGGGCTTATTTGAGGGCCCAAACGAGATCTAAAAATTATGAAAATTGACAAGCAACTACTTCTAAGGCTCCCCAAGCTCGAGGACTCCTCGGCTTGTACAAAATGGAGCTACAAAAAGGTGAAATGATATTTACAAGGGTTTGTAGTGATGAGAATCACTTTAAAATGATGTGAGGGTTTTGAAAAAAATGAAGGGTTGCCTCAGTGCTAGATCTGCATGTGTGTCCGTACTTGCTTCTTCCCGTATACTGTCAACACTTGGCTTGAACAAAATGGAGTCTATTCTACCAAAAATAGAATTCACAATGTTTGTGTAGTGATCAAAATCACTTGAGTTGGAAATAGTTCATGGAAAAAATGATTAGACCTTGTTACCAGATTGTGCATGACTGCTCCTTTGTGCTGGTATGCTCTTCTTTTAGCTTGTATGCCAAGACTCCCCCCTCCCTAGTGTCTGTCACCCTTGAGAGACCTCTGTTGTGTAGGGTGGTCAATATAGTATTGGAGAACGCTGGTGGCCAGCTCGTGTTCTCCTATCCGTAATCCTCTTGCCAAATCAACTTGCACTGCATCCCAATTTATTGCACCTGGGATATCTGGTTGCAGTGTTGTGTAGTACTCAGAGTACATGGCTTGTTCGCATGCAAAGAGATGAAACAGGTGTGTGGGCTTAGGTGCAAACACCTCCGAACGATATTCCCAGAAACCTGATCTGAACATGTCTTCGAATGTCTGTTTATAACATGCGATGAGGTACTTGATGCATGCATGCTGTGTAGCTAAGTCATGAGGTCTTAGGGACTTGTGTCAAAGATACTAAATCTCATTTGCCACACAAGTGCGTTTAGTGGTGGATTGACACACGCTTAATTATCAATCCGAAGAACCTTTTGAACCAAGTGTATGAGGATGCGTGTGCACATGATGGAAAGTGAAGTGGTTCAGCGAAAATGCATGAGAAAGGACTAAACTACCTCTTCAACTCACTCAATCTTTGGAAGTGTCTGCCGCGATACCACTTACAATAGCAAATACAAATTCGAATGTTCTCCCAGCTCTGAACTCTGAATATGGTCAATAGTAGGTTCCTTTTGAAGTCTCGACAAGATGCATCAATTGGTGGTATTTTCACTCAAATTTGACAACCACTCTTGAAGTTATGGCCAAAACAGTGAATGGCAGGAAACACCTTCACTCACTCCACAGCTCGTACTTGCACACACATACACTACAGTAGTTCAAAAGTGATGGGGAGGGGTAACAACAGTCCTACACACACATTCCAAGCTTCAAACACACACAAAAGATCATGGAGAAGATGAAAATCTACAAGAAAGAAGCAAATTCAAAATTTTTGGCTCTCCTTCTTCACAATGGCAAAAAGTCCTTACAAAAGAGTCACAAAGTGACTTATATACATGTTCCCTAAAAATGGTCCTTTCACACAAGTGACCGGCACTTTATTGGCTAATCTCTAATTTCCTACTATTTTACAAGAAGTATATTACAATGAGTTGGGCTTATGCATCTAGAGGACTCCTCTAGTGCATTTACATAGCTTTGAGGGAATTTCCTAGGATTTTGAAGAAGAAAGTTATGCCCATTAATTTGAAAATTTTGGGGCTCCTCTTTTGTGCCTCTTTCCTTTGCAACACTCCCCCGTCTTTGTCTCTGTCGTCCCTTGACAGGCTTTACTTCTCGTTTGCAGCTTGTCTATGGCTCCTTAATACATGCACCCAGTGGTCGAAGAAGCAATAAGGATTGTCCGAGAATTTGTCACTTTATCAGAAGTTAATCCCTTGCTTCTTTAAGCCCCTTGGTATTCCTTATATCATAAGTCTGGGTTGTTGTATTAAGTCGGGCTGTCACGTACGCCATCAGTGGCTAAGAATGTGATATTCCTAGTCACCCACTTCAACTTCTCAGCCTTTGCCTCTTTCTAACTTTTGGTCTTCTGATATATCTTTGTCTTCACACATCTGACCCTATTGTATTGCTTGGAGCCTGTCTACTTCTTTCTTGTCGCACACCTTACTTTGCTGACCTTTACTCTCTTTTAAGTCAGCATTATGTTTTAAAGGTCCTATTTTTGAATCTTCTTTGTCATCTTCTGGGACCTGATTCATTTTTTTCCACCGCATGCATCCAGTGGATGAGGAGGCAGCTAGGACCTTTAGACAATTGGTTATGTTATCCGATGAAGAGTCCGTGTGCTGTCTCTCTTCCCTGCTTGTTTTGCTTCACCGCCTGCTCCTAGTGGATGAGGAAGCTGTGGCACTCCATTGAAATGTGACATCCATAGGAGAGGGTTCTGCCACTACCCTTATTGGTGTGAAGAATTCCAGTTATTCAACTGTGTCTCCTACTGGTTCATTCTTAGGGTTCTTTATCAAAACCTCTCCCGCTAGCAGAGTCTCTTTGATTTGAATGTTAGATACTTCATTCAATTTAATAATATGTACCTCTTCTTGAGACGCTTCCCTCCTTGTCGTGTCCTTGATGGAGTCAATTGGCGTCTGATCAACATGCATGCCTTCCATGTCCAAGTCCTTGTTTACTTGATTTAATTCCTCCCATTGTCCATCATCCTTGGCATCACTTGTAATATCCACATTCAACATTGAGGTTTCGGGTTCTTCTTGTGCGTCTGATGATGAGATTGAGTTCATCAATCCCAATTCTCTGTATCTGTGGACCTTAGTCAGCCTCTTTCTTTATTCCGAGTCTTGATGGGCTTGTTGTTAGTGGTGCCCTTGCACTGAGAGGTTTACTTGTCCTTCTAGATACTGGTGAGTAGCTTCCATTGCTTCTATCAAGTCTTCTTCCGTAATAGGTCTATTGTCTTCAAGTCTAGTTCTTGGAAGTACATGTGCTTTGTTTGTAACTCAAGCTTCTGCTTGTGCCTGCATCATTTCCCATAGCCTTTTCGTACCTCTCATTCTTGGTTGGGAGCTTGTTTCCACTTCCTCTACGATCTTGACTCCTTTCTTCTTTCTAGGAACTGTAGAAATCTTTGCATACTTTGCCATTGCTTCTGATGACGACATCTCCTTCAGATGTTCCCTAACGCCCAAAGCATGATATATCAATATGGTTAATGCAATACTTCCATTCAGGAACTTCTTATGATTCCACAGTTTCTTAGCCTCGAATAGCCGTTCTTGAATGTACGGAGTCATATTGACTTGATTCCCAATTTGTTTGATTGCATGTGACAACATTTGCGCTATGATTTTTTGCAGTGCAATATCCCTGTGCATGTTGGGAAAAAAAAAGTGCTGATGGATGAGTCTCACTTCCTCTTCTATATCAATGCGATTAATATTGGTGAACGTTTTGGTCTTCGCTCCTCGACTTTGCTTTTTTAAAATGGTATTCTTGGCCTTTTCCCATACAAAAGCTTCCTTAATTAGGTCATGTCTAAATTGTATAATGACCCACTCGCCTACTGCATCCAAGACTCTAGCTTCCGGCACCAATGGATCATGCAATGCAGGCTGTAAGGTGTTCATGACTTGAGTGCAACGCTGGAAGTCCGGTCTGTATATTGGTAATTCAAAGTACTTGTGAATGCCCGCTTTCTTCATAATGTCCATTGTTGATGGAAGTTCATGCACTACCTTAAATTCTTGGGACATGATGGGGAACTGATAGTCAGTGTCCATAATTTTGATTGTCACTAGGAACAAATAATCCCGTGCTGGTTGATCTTCCCTAAACGAGTGACCTTTTGCCTTAGTCACGCTTTGTAGGGAGAATTCCAACACTTCTTGTTGAATGGTCGCTTCAGAGTCCTCAGAAGCCATCTGCACTTGTAATGAAAAGAGCATTAGCTTCCTATAGAAGACATGTCTTTAATGATGTGTGTTGTAGGGACATTTCATTCGTTGCGTCACTCTGTTTCCCTTGCTTACATAAGTAAGATCTCTTACAACATATTTTTTCATTTTCACTCCTGAAAGAAAACAATAATTAGTATAGCCGAAGCTTATTTATTTACATAGTAGGTCCATTCCTATGGGAGTAGAATCTATGACCTATTCCCAAGTCAGAAATGTGCACCACTAATTTTGTTACGTGCGTCATGTGCCAAATGCATGGCCTCATAATGTGGCCCTGTCATGCATACTTTAGGTGCATTTGATACTTCATGTGTGCAAACAAAATCCTTTTGGTTCTGTTATTCCGGTCCTTGCTGCTTCTTGGGTCTCCATATCCATTTTGTAGTTGAAGTGTAAGACTTCATCTTCTCTTGGTTTTGTCATGCTCTCGGTTTAGTCTCTTTATTTTTTGAAGGCTGATTCGTTGGGTTCTTGCTTTTCCGGTACCTTTGGTTAGTCTTGTTTGGCTTTATGGTCTCGTTTTGTCGATATAATGTTTCTTCCTACTTGTCTGTCTCTTTATTTTCCATCTGTCTGACCTTCTTTGGAATCCACATGTGTTGCCGTGTTTTTTGGGCTTCGACTAATGACTTTGGAAGCCATACTCTCAAAAGTCTTTTTGGTCCCGCTTGTAATGAAGAGGATCCTACCTATGAGAGGGTCTCTCTTCTAATAGACTAAAAATTTCCATGTGCCCTATTTTGGATTATATGTATCCTTGAGTAAGGCGAATGCTTACTTCATTTTTGATGATCTAGTCTTGTCCTAGGATCAGATTTTCTATCAAATCCTCGTATTTACACACCAAGACTCGTTGTTCCATAGTGGAATTTCCTAGGTGGAGGGATATCATGGCTTCTCCAATACATTTTATAACTTGACCTCCCACACCTATCATGTGTGCTTTAGTAGGTGTCATGGTTGTTTGAAGATGCATGATGATTGTTCTTCGTATGCAACTGAGTGCTACTCCCGAGTCTATCAAGGCATCTATTAATTGGTAATCTATGGTTCCAATTCCCAGATTTAAGTATGGTTGGGATATGCTGATATTGTTCGTGTTGGCCGTGTGAACTTGATAGTTGGCCATGGGAATATGATCTTCTCCTTGTAGATATCATTCATCCCTTTGTCTTATCCACTCTTTTCGTTTCTTGATACGCTATAGGGCTTCTTGCCTTGCCTCCTTTCTAATCCTCTCTTCCTCTCTTTTTCTATTTTGTGCTCCTACAAGTTGTGCTAACATTTGGTCTGTCAGTGGCTCCATGTAATGTTTCACTCGACAACCACTTATGTAATTAGGAAGTATATCTCCATCCAGAGTAGCTAGGTTAACGGCTCCACTCGTTGAAATCCTATTGATTATTAGAGGTTCGTATCCGTGTTTCTGTAGTTTCTTGGCATGCTGTTTCAACGTATATACCAAAACTAAATCTCCTTCTTTTAATCTTTTATCTTTGATGTGTGCATCATAATATTCTTTCTGTCTTCTCTTTGCTGCATAAATTCCCACAACAGCTTGTATCCTAGTCTCATGTAGTTTCTCAATTTGGTCTAGTTGCTTGGATAATTCATGTCCTGTCCATTCATGCTGTTGGGCTACTCTCAAAGTTGGCACTAAAAAATTGATTGGCAAGATTGCGTTTTGTCCATACACTAGGTTAAATGGTGTAGTTCCAATGGCAGTCTTGTAAGCCACTCGGAAGGCCCAAATTGCATGATGCAATTGTTTGTCCCAATCTGACCTTCCATTATTGACTATTTTCGTCAGTACTTTGCACAACACCTTATTGGAGATCTCCATTTGATCGTTGGCTTGAGGATGATAAGGGGCTGATCTCTTATGGATCACTAAGAACTCATTCATGAAGGACTCTATTACCTCATTAATAAAATGCGTTCCTTGATCACTCACTATCTCTATGGCTAATCCAAAGTGAGTAGAGATAAGCTAAAAAAGAAACTTAGCTGTGGTCTGAGCATCATTTTTCCTAGTAGCCTTTGCCTCTACCCATTTAGTCAAGTAATTCGTTGCCACTATTATGTATTCAGCATGTGATCCTTTGGCTGGTGGGTTAATGGGTCCTATAAAATCAATACCCCATTTGGAAAATGCTCTAGCACAAACCATGGGTCTCAATGGGATGTCATCTTGTCTAATCGGATACTTGGCTTTTTGACATGTCTCGCAACTTCGTACATAGGTATCCGTATCCATATGTAGAGTTGGCCACCACAAGCCTGCAAAGAGGATCATTTTTACAGTCCTTTCAGCTAAGAAATGTCCTCCTGCGGCACCTGCAATTGCCATCTCTAATATGGGTAGGTACTCTCCTTCATGTACACATAGCCGTAGTTGATTATCCTTCCCCCTCTTGAATAATTGTCTTTTCATGATAACGTAGTCCTTACTCATTTCTTCTAGGGATCGTTTCCTTGCTAAGCTGATTCCTTCCTCATGTTCTCGTGTCTTTAGGAATTTCACTAATATCTTACTCCAGTTGGGTGCTATTGTAGAGAAAGGTAAAGATGTGTGGTCATCTGGAGTGGTTTCCTGACATTCTGTGCAACCAGTGACATATTCATGAAAATCTTTAGGCATATCAGGCCAGTATACTCCTAATCGCTTCAATTCTCTTAGAGTTCCATGAGTTCCCTAATGCATTCTCCATTTGTTTATGTGAGCTTGTTGAATCAAGTACTTTTGTTCATCTTCCTCTACGCATCTAGAAAATATGCCGTTGGATTCTTTATGATACACACTTCCTGCTATTATGTGTAAGTTATGCAATTGTAGGATTTCCATTCTATTGTCCCTGTTGATTGAATGTTGTGGTCCATGAGTGAGTATTGGAATTAGCTTTTGTGCCCACTTAGGATACACTTCCAAATTAAACAAGTAAGTGTCTGGCAAATCGTCGGGCACTCCACTCGGTGGTTCTCCATGTGTTAACCTAGAGAGATGGTCGGCTCTCATGTGGGTATTCCCCTTTTTCACAATTACCTCAAAATCAAACTCCATTAATAATAGAAACCATCTCACAAGTCTTCTTGTGTTACAAGGCTTATTGACTAATTACAATAAAGCTTGATGATCTATGAAGAACTTGAACTTATTGGCTAAGAGGTAGTGTCTGAATTTCTTTACAGCGTACACCATCCCTAATCCCTCTCACTCCGTAGTTGTATAGTTTCTCTCGGCTTGATTCACTTGTCTACTTGCATAGGCAATTGGATGGTCCAATTTTCCTTCGTCTGCTGGTTGAGCTAAGATGCATCCTATTGCATAATTGGAAGCATCCACATGAATATGAAAAGGCTTGTTCCAATTGGGTGTTTTCAAAATTGGAGCTACGCTAAGCCGCTTTTTTACCTCAGTGAATGCCTTCTTGCATTCGTCTGTCCATGTGAATTGAGTCAACAATCCATACAAAGGCTTGGCAATTATGGCGTACATGTGGATGAATCGTCGATAGTATCCACAATGACCCATAAATGATTGCACTTCTTTTGCATTCTTTGGTCTAGGAAGTTCTAGAATTACTTCGATCTTGTCGATAGTATCCACAATGACCCATAAATGATTGCACTTCTTTTGCATTCTTTGGTCTAGGAAGTTCTAGAATTACTTCGATCTTGTCTTCATCCGTAGATATTCCGTTCCTAGATACGATGTGTCCTAGTATTTTTCCTTGTCTTACCATAAAAGCGCACTTCTCAGGATTTAGGCATACTCTATATTGTTGACATTTATCAAATATTTTTTGCAATTCTGGAATATGTTCCTGCCTCCGATGTGAGTATGTACATAGGTCGTCTACATATACTTCCATATTCTTCTTTAGAAATTCTTTGAAAACGTGACACATCAACCTTTGGAAAGTAGCATGGGCATTAGTGAGTCCAAAAGGCATCACTTTGAAAGCATAGACCCCCCATTCAATCGCAAAGGCGGTCTTATGTTGATCCTCAGTAGCAATAGCTACTTGCTTGTATCGAGATAATCCGTCCAAGAAGCTATAGACTTCCTTACCTACAAATCTTTCCAAAAGATGATGAGTGATAGGTAATGGGTAGCTATCACGAATCTTGGCTGCGTTGACTTTCTTTAGGTTAATGCACACTCTTAGTTTTCCGTTCTTTTTGGGTACAACAACTATCTTTTGAAGTGTTCTGGTACTTCAAAAAGATCAAGGGTTGGTTCGGTCTTACTCACGCTTTCCTCTTGATTTCGTACTATAGGGGCTGCTTCTGTTGCTAACACTTTGGTCATTCCATACTTGTCTTTAGCTTGAATGGCTTCTAGATAACGTTCCTCCGAATCAAACTCTAGTTCCATTTCTATGCTCTAGTATTCTTCTTTCCATTCCTTTTCTAATATTTCTCTGGCTTCTACCTCTTGAAGGACTACCATGTACAAGTTTATGTCGTAGCCTTCTTCGTCCACACATTCATTCATGGTCAAGACTTATTCATTCACACATACATCCAAGGTTGCTAGGATCTCCATCCAACCGTGAGGTCCGAATGCTTCATCAGGGAAAACTTGAGGCATGTACATTGGGTCCTCTATGGGCAGATAATTTTGATGTCCTATGGGCCATGACTGCAATTTTTTATCCTCTTTCTTTGCTTCCTTACACATCTATGATTGGGCATCCTCATGCATCCATGATTGATCACTTGATCCAGCACTATGGATAGACAAATCATCTTCTTCCTTATGTATGGGATTCCATTGTAATGGGGGTACATCTTTGTACGCAAAAGTATGCAATTTTATTTTGGTCGTGTTTCCTTGATGTTGGAGGTATAATGAGTCTCATCCCCAATACTACTCGGAGTTGTCTCATGAAAGGTCGTCCTAATATCATTTCATAATTATTTGCCTTTCCAAATTGACAGATCGCTAATGTATGCTCAAACTCGACTCCATAGGTGGTTAATTTGATCTTTTCCAATATTCCCAATGGTTTCTCAACATGGCCATATGCTAATTGAAGCTTCATACGAGTTGGTTGTAGGGCTGGCTTTCCCCATTTCTCCCAAATCTCTTAGGTGGCGATACCTACTCCAGCTCCTGTGTCTAGTATAGCCTTGGTCATGTATCCATTGTACATGACAGGTAAACATGTGTTGCCCTCATGTCCTTCACTAAATTCTCCAAACTTATCCACCGGGATTTGTATAGTCAAAGGGGTTTCATTTTCTTGCTTTCCTTATCGTGCTTCTCTTGCTCTAGCTTCAATTGACCTGCTAATTGTTTCCATAATTGTGGTTTAACACGAAGTAATTCTTCCACAATCAACTGACATTGTACTTTGGTATTTTTGAGTTCTGTTAGATTGTGTGAGTTCTTATCTGAGGTCCCCTTTTCTTTTCCTCGTACTGTGGGAGCACAAAAGATAATGGATTCCTTCTCATATTCTCCCATGTAGTTTGGTAGGGTAGAGATGCTCTGGGCTTCCTCCCTATTTCGGTCTAGTCTAGAAACTTCTTCATATATTTCTTCCATGTTTGGCGTTGGTTGATAGACTTCCACATCCAACTCCTCAAAAGGAGGTTTTGCAACTACATTTCTTTTCCATTGATCCTCTCGAATCCTAGTCCACAACTCCTTTGGCCAATCAGCTTCTAAATCAGGGACTGTGGACATAGGTTTGTCCTGGGTGTTCAGTAGTTTTGGCTTATCATCCCTCTCTTTTGGTTTCTGTTCCTTGGCTTTAATACAATCATTGTATTGATCCTCAGATATTCTTGTTTCGGGGAGGGCTGGGATAGTCTTCTCTAGGGTGGCCTGAGCTACCTCTATGAGTTTTCTACATATCACTAGCCTCTCCTTTTCTAACTCTCATTGTGGGTAAAGCTTTTCATGCTGCTCTATGTTAGGTCCATTCTTGATTCTAGCTTGGTAAGCTTTCAACCACATGTCCAAATTGTCTGATTTTGGGTCTGCTAGAATTGATCCTAGCTTTTCTAGCTCTAGTGTCTGCGGAGCAATAGGAATTTTCTCCTGAACTTTAGGTTTCTTATTGCCACGTGTGTGCTTCTTGTCTTCCTCGTTTTTATTTTTCATCCATTTTGCCTTGAGTTTTTCTCTCTGGTCCTTCCACTTTTGGCTTTTTGTTGTTTGAATATTCTCACGTGGATCCTCTGAGTCTTCCGCTACTTGTATTTTGGGTTCTAGGGTTTTACTCTTTTCTTGTTCTAATACTCGTTTTCTTTCTTGTCCTTTCGTTTGAGCTCGTGTGATGGCTTTTAATGGTAATGTGTATTCCTTGTCACTTCTTGACGATTCTATTACTTCGATCACATTAATGGGTGCAATGTCATGAGCTTTATTGGGATTTTTTGGGCAATCTCTAAAGAGATGTTCCTTTCCACAATCGTTGCACATCCTTGCCATGTCCTAGAGGGTGGTGGGTTGTATGGCTGAGTGCATTCTCTGATAAAGTGATCTCCTCCGCATCTATAGCATGGTCCTTTTGGCATACGCGGTCTGATGGGTGGTCTTACGGGTACTATTGCTTTGGGTGCGGTGTACATTAGTGTTGCCACCTCTGGTCCATAGACATTGTCATATCCCTCATATCCATAGTATTGCGCGTCATAAGCTTGCTCGCACTCCATCATACTGGTGTCATAGGAATAGTAATCTCCTTGGGTTTGCTCATAGCCTGGGGTCATTGATTCTGTACTGGCTATTGATGATGCCGGCACTATGGCTCTTTTTAAGTTTTCCTCTGGTTGAGCATATTTGACAGTTACTACGTGTTGAGGAAATGGTAGTTGTGGTCCTAACACTGGGTGAGGTTGTGTATATTGTCCTTGCTCATATGGTATAGGTGCTCTTGGTGGTCCTGGATAGGAATTATACATGGGAATCTCCCTGCCTAGCCCTCTAGATGGGTATCCATATGGCCTATACTGAGGTGGATTTAAAGGTTGTGTCTGCCTGTTGAATGGGAAATTCTCAGTGGTGTGATTGGTGTATTTTTGTTCTATGTGGCAATACAGAGCTGTTCCTTGATGTGGCTGCCTAGTGTAAGGGTAAGCTTGAGGCACGCCCATTCCTCCTCTTACGCACATGTGAGTGGGGTCTCCTCCACATAAACTGCAACTTCGTAACATGGGTACTCTCATTGGTGAATGCTGGTAGTTCCGTTGTCCATGGACTCCTAACTTCTTCGCCACCAACTCTGCTAACTCTTCTACGTTACTAGAGTTGGATGTTACTGTGCTTCTAGTGTCTTCTGATTTCATAGGACTGGGTGTACTTTTGAGATCATTTGCTAGGTTATCCTCTAGGTCAATACACTCTTGAAGACACTCACTCAATGTCTATAGCCTCTTCACATAGGCCGAAGTTTTGAGAGTCCTATTTTTCAGTCCATCCAAGAATAATGATATCATTTTTTGCTGCGTGGGTCTTTCTGCTACAGGGCATCTATCAACATATTGATTGAATATTCGAGCAGCTGTTTTCACAGTTTCATTTGGGTTCTATTTGAAGCTATGGATTAACGATGAAGAATTGTGTTTAATCCCTCTCTTAGTGAATTCCCCTATGAATTCTTGAAAGAATTGCTCAATATCTCCAAATTGTTTGGGATTTAATGGCTAGAACCAAGTCAAAGCCGTTCCTATGAGAATGAGTCCAAAGGACTCATATTGCACAAAGAAATCATCCACTTGCTCAACCCATAAAAATTGTTTCAATTCAGCTATGTGATTGTAAGGTTCTCCCATCCCGTCATAATGATTACTCATACACTTAGCCACTTGAATTGGTCTTAATCTTTTTATGGGATCTGGCTATCTAGGCATTATAGGAATTGCTGGTCTAATTGGAGGCATTCTAGGCTGCACTCCTAGTGCTGGTGTTTGCCTCACAGGTGGCCGATGCTGGTTACCTAGTCCTGGGTGAGTTTGATTGTGTGCTTGCAGTCCTGACATTGTAAATTGTACATGGGTTTGGTTTAGAACACTCCGATGGCTTGTCTGTCCTGACATTGTATGTTCTGACTCTTGTTGCATCCCAAAGGGATTTTGAGAGGTAGTTGCCTGCTCTCGTCGAGGGAATATAGGCAACCCCATATACTTCAATCGAGCCCTATCAATGGCCTCAACAAGCCATTATCTTCTTTGGTTCTTGTCTAGGTATGTGCCTCTAGACTCATCTTCAAGATCTTTTAACTCATAGAAGGTAATTGGACTTTCCTCTTGTCCGCATGTAGGTTAGTCAGTTTGTAACAGTAAGTCTGATCCATGGATCAAGTAGACCTCTAGCAGGTAATCGTCTTGAGGTATCAAATCCCCTCTCAAGACTCGAGTCACTATTGATTTGCCTTTGGGAGTGGTTATCAACTCTTCATGGTCTGGTCTTCCTAAATTTTCTTGTCCTTATAACTCTTCTCTCTCATTGATCCGGTCTGGGTGTTCTGTTACCACATAGATGTGACCTAGCTTGTCCATGTACATTCCTCCCTCATACTTGACTATCAGTCTGGGCACTATCGTAGAATCAGTGGAAGTTACCATCCTGGCTACTGATCTATTTAAACCATCCAAGTAGATGGGAATCTCCTAGGAATTAGTGGACACATATTGCAAAGAGGTACGGTATTCCCCTTCTACCATGGACATGAAGTTTCTCCTGGGAACAGAACCTTGCATGTCTTCTGAAGCCATGGGTATCTCTTCCTCCGAGTCACTAGAGGTGTCGGAATAGATAGAGCGGTGACTTGCCTGAGTTGCACTTCCTACCAATGAAATAACACTTCTCCGGCTACTTAGCACCCGTCCTGACCTCAAGTTCATCCACCCTCCTATGGCTATTTTGGTTCCTAACTATCCCCTAATTGGCTCCTTAATTGCCTCAAATTTTACCCTTAAAAAGACTCAAAATGTTTTGGGCGATACCACTCTGGCGATACTACACTAGGCGATACCACTCTTGCCACGATACAATACCACAATTTACCGCGATACGATACTTCTGCAGGTGACGATACGATACTTGGGGCAGTTGATGATACAATACCACAATCCTCATGATACAATACTATTTTTTGCACGATATGATACCAGTACACTACATGATATGATACTATATGGCTCAAGCGATGCGCTACCACCTGAATGCACGATACGGTACTATTGCATTGCACGATATGATACTAGGAATCCTTGCGATACGATGCCGGTGCAAGTCACGATATGATACCACAACCCTGCATGATACAATATTGGACTGTCAAGCGATACGACACCAGAATTCCTCACGATATGATACTATGGAGATTCAATGATACGATACTAGGTACACGATACGATACCAGTATTGTACGCGATATGATACCGCATTGACGATATGATACCGTGATCGGGACGATATGATACCAAGTAGACCGCGATACGATACCACTGGTAGATCACGATCGCGATACTAAGTTGACGGTACAATACCAAAAGTGGTATCACAATACCTCAAGTGGTATGCGACGATACGATACTTGGCGAGTATCACGATACTAGGGAATTTTGGTATTGCGATACCAAAACTCAACCGATCGCAATTCTACAGCCAAAATTGCTCCAAACACAAAAATTTTTGCACCCCTTAGCTTATCTCTCACTCCTCTTCACTCCTGACCTTCTGTCTCACTCATAAAACCTCTCTAATCTCTCTGTCCCATCCTGTGATATTGAAAACATCTTTAATCACGTGTAAATGCATCTTTAAAATACTTTTGATGTTGAACTCTTAATGTAACTTACCTTCGGGATATCTTGCTTAAGTCTTGAGCTCACAAGGTAGCTTTTTGGGCTTGTAGGGTGCAATACTGCTCAGGCAATACCGATCGCTATCTGCAGACGATACGAGTTCTAGAGCCAGTGTCAAATGAACTATTTTTTTTGGTTTTTATAGTTTGTGATGCCTAAGACCTATTCTACACTAACTTGGCAATTTTTTGGGATTTTTCTTGGTGACTTCAACTTACTCCTACCCCACTTCTCTCCTTGATCTAACCCTAACTCCTCCTTCTCTGCTTCACTCCTAACCCTAAACCTAAAAAGTCATTACACACACCTCAGGGATGTGAAGTAACAAGTGCTGCTGTGTCTGACTACTTGCCAGTGATCGAATTCACTCCTACAAGTACGATTCCTTCACTCCAAAGCTATAACCATCACGAAGGCACCTTGGTTGAGTGTGCCCCCTGGCAACGGTGCCAAAAATGTGTGTACCTAAGTCATGAGGTCTTAGGGACTTGTGTCAAAGAGACTAAATCTCATTTTCCACACAAGTGTGTATCGTGGTGGATTGACACATGCTTAATTATCAATTCGAAGAACCTCTTGAACCAAGTGTATAAGGACGCATATGCATGTGATGGAAAGTGAAGTGGTTCAACTAAAATGCCTGAGAAAGGACTAAACTACCTCTCCAACTCACTCAATCTCTAGAAGTGTCTGTCATGATACCACTTACAGTAGCAAATACAAATTTGAATGTTTCTCCCAGCTCCGAACTCCGAATATGTTCAATAGTCTTTCAAAGCTCTTGACGAGACGCATCAATTGGTGGTATTCTCATTCGAATCTGACAACTGCTCTTCAAGTTATGGCCAAAATAGTGAATGGCGGGAAACACCTTCACTCACTCCACAACTCGTACTTGCTCACACACACACTACAATAGTTCGAAAGTGATGGGGAGGGGTAGACAACAATCCTACACACACATTCCAAGCTTCACACACACACACAAAAGATCATGGAGAAGATGAAAATCTACAAGAAGGAAGCAAATTCGAAATTTTTGGCTCTCCTTCTTCACAATGGCAAAAAGTCCTTAGAAAAGAGTCACAAAGTGACTTATATACATGTTCCCTAAAAAATGGTCCTTTCACACAAGTCACCATCACTTTATTGGCTAATATCTAATTTCCTACTATTTTACAAGAAGTATATTACAATGAGTTGGGCTTATGCATCTAGAGGACTCCTCTAGTGCATTTACATAGCTTTGAGGGAATCTCCTAGGATTTTGAAGAAGAAAATTATGCCCATTAATTTGAAAATTTTGGGGCTCCTCTTTTGTGCCTCTTTGCTCTGCAACACATGTCAAGCATAAGCCACACGAATGTTGGGGGTGGTACTCATGTCATACACCAAATTGTAATTTGCATTGGTAAACCTTGGTAGACGTACCTATGGTGCTTCTGCATTTCTAAAAGTTTTGAGCATGATCTGCATCATATCCAAAATTTTAAGCATCATTTGGACTGCCACATCTGGCATAGGCTTCATGCGAGGGAGCCAATGGCGGATTGTGGCCATCATATAGGCTATAGAGGTTGGTCCCTACGGTGGCGCAATGTAGGGATAGTTGAGCCATTCCTTGCACTGTGGGTTGTTCTGCACTTTAATGTTGAATGCCTTCCATGATCTGCGTTGTGGAGCTGGACCGTAGCATGGATTGTAAATTAGATGTAGAGGTGTGTGGTTCCATGTGCGCAACATTTCGTGATATGTCTCTAGATGCTTTTGTCGCCATGTCGGTTGGTAGATCTTGCCTTTTTGCACCTCTAGAGGAAGGTCTTCAGGTTGAAACTGGGTTGTGAAGGAACAAATCTTTCCTATGACACTCTCTATTTCCGCAGTGTAATCTGCCAAAATGACATAGTATGGCCGGTATTGGAGTTCTGATGATATGATGAGACATCTGGATGAGAAGTTCTTGAAGTAGCTGGATTGTAATATTGTTTCTTCTATGACTCTCATGGCCTAATTTTGCACCACCGTGCGCTCTTCATGAGAGCTTCCCATTTCTTCCACTTGTCTTAACCATGGGGGTCGTGGTGCTTCGAAAGTATCCTGACCTTCTTTTGTTTGTTGTCCCCTTGGGATGGGTTGTGGATCATAGTCCTCTTCAAATGTTTGTTCCACAAGAATGAAGACTTTCTCTTCATCTGTGGGAGCCTCAAGTGGGGATGGTGGTCTTTCGTATTGTAGTAGGCATGCCTGTAATTCTCTGACTTGTTTTTGGAGATCTTGTAGGGCCTCTGAGTCAGTGATAAGTGAAGCAGTTGAGGTGGTGGCTTGGGAGGCAACTGTCATGTCTTTTTGTCGTGTCTGCTTCAGTTGATCCAGTTCCTCTGATAATTGGTCATGTGCCTCAAGTAAAGTGGCATAGTCTTCAAGAATGATTTTGATGCTTTCAAGGGTCACATTATTCCTGTGGGAGGGTCTAGTATGGGTATTTGCTAGAGATGTTGTAGCTCTACCGGTTGTTCAGTTGGTGGCGCATTAATAGGTAGACTCTCCACATTAATATCCACAATACTTACTGCTGCCTGGGAGCTCGGGCCTACTGCTTCTGCCATGAGACTGCTTGTAGATGTTGATGCTTATCTGCTAGAAGAAGAGATGCATAATAGCATTGCATAGAAAACATGATGTTATGGTGTTCCCTCCACAATACTAACATGACATTCCAAGTGGTTAGGGGTCAGTGGGTGAAGTGTTTGTGATGTGTGTGAATGTTGGTTAGTAGGTTAGTGTTCACCCTAGATGCATACTTTTGGATGTGCAATGTACTCAGAATGCACCTACATCAGAGTGGACTGATTTACAAAATTGGGTAAGGGGGTTTGATCCGGGGTTTCAGTATCCAAACTTTGATCGTGGGATTGTAGCTTTTAATGGTGATGACATGTAAAGATTCGTGGACTAGATTGTGTTGGATTTGGGATTTTTTGGGTACCCATTTCCCGACATTCCTAGGTGTGCCCGAAGATGTAGTGGTGTGGAGTGTAGATGTTTGCCCTGGGATTTGTGCCAAGAGTGCTTGTGAGTATTGATTCAATCTTGTGAATGGAGGTGAAGCTATTTGAGATTGTAAGCAGGTCTTTGACACCCATATTTGTCTAGCATTTGGGATAGCCTTCATTGACTGCTTTGGAACCCAAATAGAAATTGTTTGTCTAGATTGATGCCTAGGATACTCCGTTGTAATCCTCGACATTGTAGCTCGTTTGGTGCATCTTTGGGATCCTATCTCCAAAGCCGAGGGTTTTTCACCCTTGCGTACCCAGATTTGCTTCATGCCAAGAGGTACTTTATATTGCACTGGTCGTGCTCATGCTTCTTGATTATCAGCCTCCTTTGTGATGTATGTTTTCCTGCCTGCTTTCCTGGGAATCTCTTTGGAGAAGAAGGGAACTCCTCATTGACTTCTACACCTTCGTCAAGAGTGAAAATATTATGCACCATAGAACTTTGGACAAGAATAGCATCGTTATCTTCATGTGGGTTCCTGGAGGGACCAAGATTTTGTACCTTTTCTAGTGGCCTAAGTGCTTGATTCTCTAATTCAATTGTGATGTGGTTTTGGCCCACCCAAGCCTGAAGAAGTCCAGTCCTTAGGTTGAGGTTGAATGCATGATCATAGATCCAGTCTTGGCCCAAGACAAGAGGTTCGGTAAGATCCTCGTCTTCACACACTAGCACTTTGACTGCCATTAGAACCTCTTGAATGGAGAGGGGAAGTTCCACCTCACCCATGCAAGGGGTTTCCACACCTCCCAATCCTATGAGATATGCCTCTTTCAATTGCAATTCTTGGTAGTAAGAAAATCGTACTACACTACTGGCTGCTCCTAAGTCAATCAAAGCCCTTACTGTCCTTGCACTCTCTCCTTGTCCTACCTAAATGGTCACAAAGGGTTGTCAATCAACTATCCTATGGGAACGTTTGCTTGATGCTTCTCACATGGCCATGTGATAACTTAGAACTTCTTGAGTGTCAGCCATAGGCTGATGTCTACCTTGTCTTCACAATTTCATTCATCGGATGCATTCTAAAGCTTTTACCTGTGCTTCTTCTCGAATTCATTTTTCTTCTTCTTTACATTTCTTAGTAGTGTTGAGTCGATTTAACATCTCTTCCGTGAGGCATTCTTGATATAATTTAACTCTGCATCCACTGATGTAACTCGGTAGGATGTCGCCTTCTAGAGTGGCAAGTTGAACTGCTCCACTTGTTGAGATCCTATTGATGATCATTGGTCCATAGCCTCTCTTCTCTAATTTCCGTGCATATTGCTTCAAAGTGTCGACTAAGACTAGGTCGCTGCTTTCAAGCCCTTATCCTTCACACGTGCATCAAAATATGCTTTTTGTCTTTTCTTGATGGCACATATTCTTGCTGCTACTCTCAGACTTGTTTCACCTAGCCATTCTAGATCAAAGATTCTAGAGGAGAGCTCATGGCCTGTCCAGTCATGCTCTTGTGCTACTTTCAATGTAGGTATCAAAAAGTCCAATGGTAGCACTACATTTTGGGCGAACACCATCTAAAAGGGTGTGGCTTGGAGTACCGTTTTATAGGCAACTCTGTATGCCCAAACAACATGGTGTAACTGTTCGTCCCAATTAGAGCGTTTATTATTAACCAATTTCGTCAATACATTGCATAGAATATTATTTGTGCTCTCGGCTTGCCCGTTAGCTTGTGGATGATAGGGGCCACACTTCTTATGTATCACCAAGAATTCTTGGAGAAGGTTTTCTATGACTTCATTCAAGACGTGCGTGCCTCTATCACTTACTAGCTCTATTGGTAGCCCATATCTAGTGAACACATTCTCAAATAAGAACTTAGCAGTCGTCTGAGCATTGTTCTTTATTGTGGCTTTTACCTCTACCCATTTGGTTAGATAATCAATGGCCATAATAATGTATTCAGCTTGGGAACCCTTAGCTGGGGGGTTAATAGGACCGAAAAAGTCTATTCCCCACTTAGAGAATGCACATCCAACCATCATAGGTTTCAACGGAATCTCATCTTTACGTATAGGATACTGCATTTGCTGACAAACATCACACCTCCTCACATAGGTATGTGCATCCATGTGAAGTGTGGGCCACCAAAGACCTGCAAAAAGTATTGCCTTGGTCACTCTATCTGGTCCAAAGTGTCCTCCTGCTACACCTTAGTGAGTAGTTTCCAAGATCTCCAAATATTCACTCTCGTTGACACATAATCTAAGATACCCATCTTTTCCTCGTCTGTATAGATTATCTCCAATGAGAGTATAGTCTAAAGCTTCTTTTTCTAAGCTCCTTTGTCTAGCCAATGTCATCTCTTGAGGGAATGTTTTTGTCCTCAAGGAGGCTACTAATGGTTCGCTCCAATCTGGCACTAAAGACACTCAATAAAGAGTGGCATGTTCCACTGATGGTTTAGTACGACAGATTGGGCTTCCTTGCACATCCTATGGACATCTGCTTCCATAGTTAGTCAGTGCACTCCAAGTCTTCTGAGTGTCTGTAAAGTTCTTTGCCTCAAGTAGTGTTGTTCTAATGCACCCACATGTGCTAATTGCAACCACTTGGCGTACTCCTCCTCTTCCACACAACAAGATAATATTCCTTGATCTGTATGCTTGTAAATACTCTCTACCATGATATGGTACTTCTGGGACTTTACTACCTCCTTATCTTGAGTGTTTATTACTGGGTGTTTAGGCCCATATGTCAAGACTGGCACTAATGTCTTGGCCCACTACGGTAGAACTTCCAACTTAAACAAGTACGCATCAGGAAGATCATCTGATACTCCTTGTGGGGCCTCTTTGGATGTGAGCCTTGAGAGATGATATGCTCTCAAGTGGGTCTTACCTTTCCTTACCACTATCTCAAAGTCATATTCCATTAGTAAGAGGAACCATCTTACTAATATACCTGTATTGCATGGCTTGTTTACCAAGTACAATAGAGCTTGATGATCCGTAAAAAAATTAAAATTATTTGCAAGCACATAGTGTCTAAAATTTTTAACCGCATAGACCATGCCTAATCCTTCTCTCTCAGTAGTGGTATAATTTCGTTCAACTGTTCACTTTTGTAATGGCATAAGCTATTGGAAGATCCATGTTACCTTCACCAGTTGGTTGTGTAAGTACACACCCAATAGCATAATTGGATGCATCCACACGGACATGGAATGGCTTGCTCCAATCTGGTGTAGTCAAAATTGGTGCTGAACACAATCTTCTTTTGAGATCGTCAAAAGAGTTCTCACATTCTTCAGCCCACTCAAAGTTAGTCAAGAGGGAGTACAAAGGCTTTGAAATGATTGCATACATATGAATGAATCGGCGATAATAGTCACAATGCCCCATAAAGGCTTGTACTTCCTTGATATTCTTTGGCCTAGGTAGCTCTACAATAACTTTAACTTTCTCCTCGTCTGTGGATATGCCATTCTTTGACACTATGTGTCCTAGAATCTTGCCTTGCTTGACCATGAAAACACACTTTTCTGGGTTCAAGCAGACTTGATATTCTCTACATTTGTCAAAGATAGCTCTCAGCTCAGGGATATGGTCTTGTCTAATATTGGAATGAGCATAGAGATCATCAACATAGACTTCCAAATTCTTCCTCAAGAATTCTTTAAATACATGACACATCAGCCTCTGAAAGGTAGGGGGCACATTGGTTAGACCAAATGGAATTACCCGAAAAGCAAATATGCCCCACTCAGTAGCAAAAGCTATCTTATGCTGATCTTTTAGAGCTATGAATACTTGATTGTAGCTAGAGAAGCCATCACAGAAGCTGTAGACTTCTTTACCTGCCACTCTTTCTAATAGGTGTTCGGTGATCGGAAGCGGATAACTATCTCTGATAGTGGTTGCATTAACCTTCTTCAAGTTAATGCATACACATAGTTTGCCATTTTTTTTGTGCACCGCTATAATGGGGGACACCCATTCGGTGTGCTCAATTTCATAGATAAATCCAGCTTCAACCAAGCGATCTATCTCTTCTTTGATCTTGGCAGCATAATTATTGTTATCTGTATGGCTTCTGTTTAGATGGTTTGGCATCTAAGGTCATGGGGATCGTATGTGAGCATATTTCACGCTCTACACCTTTCAGGTCCTTGTACATACATGCAAACACATCTCTATATTCTCGTAGTAAGGCTATCAACTCCTGCTCCTCATCTTCACTTAGGTCGTGTCCTATGTATGTGCATCGCTCCTCACCTTCTTCTATAGTCACTATGATTTTCTTTGTGGTTTCTTTGTTATCATTGGCCTCTCTTGCTTGTGCATCACGTTTACGCATTCTTATCATGACTCTCCTATCTTCTATTTCATACTTCTTAAAGTTTTCCGGGACCTCAAACAAGGATTCTTCCTCTTTTGGTGTGACTTCTCTGTTCTTCCTCTTCTTGAATTCATTTTTAGTGGTCACTTGTGTGGCTAATCTCAGATCATTTGTAAGCTCTTCATGTCTCTGAGGGTGAACTTCTACCTCATAGAAATATTCCTTATCTGATGCAAAAGGTGGGTCCATAATGATTGACTCTAGATCGGAGTCACTTGCATCCTCAAATGCATCAGTGCTAGGTTCACATTGTTCAATAACCGAATCACACGTGATTGGATCTATTGTGAAGAGTGAAATGTCATAGCCATCCTCGTCACAGTGGGGTGTCCATTGTTCTTCATTGATGGCTACATCCATTGTTGCTAAAATTTCCGCCCAACCATGAGGTTCAAGTTCTTCATCTGGAAATACAATAGGTGTATAGGTTGGGTCTCGTATTGATCTATGAGTTTCCTTCACACCTACCTCTGTTGCCTTTTCCCTTTTCTCTTCCTCTTCGGCCACTTTACACATCAATAAGTGAGTGTCTTCATGCATCCATGAGGATCATGATCCTATGGAATGCACTAACTTCATATCGTCTGTGGATCTATGGATGGGATTCCATTGAATGGGGGGCAGGTCTCGATGAGAGAAATCCTTGAGATTGACTTTGGTTGTAACACCTAAGTGTTGCAAATATAAGGAATTGGTTCCCCCGTCCTGTACTACTTGCAATTGTCTCAAGAATGGTCTTCCTAGAATCATAGTAGGCTTGAGTTTTGCTAAAGTCACATATAGCAAAAGTACGCTCAAACTCTACACCACAAGTAGTGAGAGTTATCCCTTCTAATAGCCCCAAGGGTCTTTTGATGTGACCATCAACCATTTGTAGTTTCATTCTCATGGGCCTAAGTGTTGGCTTGCCCCATTGCTTCCATAGGGAAGTGGTAGCAATTGCAACTCCTGCACCTGAGTCCAAAATAGCCTTGGTGGTGTATCCTTGATGAGTGATTGGAAGATAGGTGTTTCCTTCCTCACCTTCACTCATGTCTCCTATCTTGTCCAAAGGTATTTTTGGCACTGTTCTATGAGATCCTACCTGGGAACAAGGTTTTGCTACATTTGGCACTTGTTTGGCTACATGTTTCCACAATTCAGGCTTAATCTTGAGTAGCTCTTCTAAAGTGAGATTGCACTCAACTTTAGTGTTCTTCACTACCTCCGTATTCCTAGGTATGATGGATTCTTCGTTTCTTACCATGATAGTGGGTGCTCTCATACAAGTAGACTTCGCTTCCCATGGGCCTATGAAATGTGGTAATTCTTGCAAGGAGTTAGACTCAAAGTCTAATTGTTCACTTGATGGGGAATCCTCCTGTTCTCCATAAATGGAGTGTTGAGCATAGAAGAATATTGAGGATAAATAGTTAATCTGAATTCTGAAAGTTTGCTAACTCAGATATTACTCAATCGGATGTTGCTGAGTCGGGAATTTGCTGAATTTGTATTTTCTTGCTTGGATTTTAACACACAGTTATCTTTTTGTTAGGCGTTGATGTCGCAATAAAGAGAACAGTTGTATTTCATTCACGAGAAGAAGAAGAGGGGGTTAGGAAGGGCAAGAAGCGTCTCCAAGAGGGAGAGCAAAAGAAACAAGAAGAGGCAAGAAGAACCTGATGTTGAAGCATTTCCATCATGTAATACCTGATGTAGAAGAACTCTAATGGAGTAATTTACTCATGTACATTCAACGCAAGAATGAATCTTTGTCTATTTGAGTTATGTTTGTTGAAGATAGATTTTGCCGCAGTGTAACAGTGCTAAATCTGAAATCTGTTGGAAGTGTCTTCTTTGTGTGAAGTAGATGAGTGCTAAAGTTTGATTGTTTAGAAACAAGTAGAGATGTGTTGTATGCAAACCCCAACACATTTGGCAATCCTACTATGCTACTAATGAAGCAAGAAATGCATGAAGGAAAGAAGGAAATGATTTGGTAAAGTGTATTTTATAAGAACGCAGGCAAAGGCAGTGAACGTGGGGTCATCCTCATAATTTTACGATTGGTACGAACCTGAGGAGGAAGCTAATGTGGAAACAGAAGAGGAACAGGGAGAAACAAGTGCAGCAGAGGTAAGGTTAGTGGGCGGTATACTTGGAGCACTATTCCTAACAGAAGCAACTGCATGAGTAAGAAGACGACTCCAGTTTGATCCACTTGCAGGGGTGACCGATCAAAGAACTAGGCGTACACCTCAACCACAGCCAATGGTGCAACCACCTCCCAATCCCAAAGTCAAAGTAGCTCATTTCAAAGGAGGCGCTAAAGAAGATGCTAATTGCCATGTGGCTCAATTTGAGATAAAATGGACAGCTAATAAATACCCAGCTATATATGATGATGACATTAAACTTTAGCAATTTGCTGGCACGTTGGAAGGATGAGCAATGAGCTGGCTCAGTTAATATGGTATTGCTCATTTTGCTACATATGATGCATTAAAAATAGCATTTTTGCAACGATTTAGAAAAGAGAAAACTCCTTCCGATGTGTTACGGAAATTGAGAGCTATTAGGCAAAAAACCATGTTAGTGGAAGATTATGCTCAGAAATTCAGAACTTTAATAGAACGATTGCAAGGTAATGAAAGACGTACTGACGAGATGTTGGCATGTTATTTTCTAAAAGGATTACGAAGTACCATTAGACATGCAGTTGCAAGTGTGGATATTGCAAATGGCTTTGATGTATTAGTGTTAGCAGCTGCATGCGTGGAAAGAAGATTTGGACGGGCTAAAAAGAGACATTCTAATTCTAGTTCAGAGGCTGACTCTGATTCAGAATTGGAGTCAAACAAAGGTTCAACTGATTCTGACTCTGATACCCAAGATGAAGAAGTAGTAGGGAGCAAGCATTGCAAGCATAAGGCTAAGCAAAGTAAAGAGGAAGCATGGATTACTAAGTTTAAAAGACATGGATATTCCATTGTAGCTCCAAAAGAAAGGAGATTTTGTGATATTTGTGATAAAGATGGACATACAACAAACCAATGTTGGTACAACCCCCAAAAATAGAGGGCAAAGTTCACGACAAGAGAATATGAATAATACTGATGTGGCAGCCAATCAGGCTATGCCTGTGCAAGGGAGAGGAAATTTTCAGAGGCAGCAGCAAGCAAGACCTCTATGGGGAGATAAGGGGAATCAGCAAGGACATAACTAGCAAGGTCATCAGTAGGGGCAACCACAAAGAGTGATGCCTTGTGGATATTGTTCAGCGCCTGATCATTGGATAGGACCAAATTGTCCATCATGGGTAAAACATAGAGAAGAAAGGGGCATACCAGTAATTCGGTATAATCAACCTAATCAACAAGGACAACAACTACAACAGGGACAGCAGGCTGCTCAAGCCAATGCTATAGTTATTGAGTTACCAGAACCCAAGTGTCGAAAGGAGACAACTCCTAGTACATCAGAAATGGTAAATGCAAAGCATGACTCTCAGTGGTGCTGTGATTGTAAGCAGTGTGGGAAAGGAAAAGAAGTGGAAGTGTTGGCGGTCACAAGGCCCAAGAACAAAGGTCCTATTAATTGGCAAGAACAATGACATGTTAGGGACAAAGTGCAAAAATAGGTTTAGCAAGAGCAGCATAAACAGGTGAAATTTAATCGACAATAACAACCGAAAACAAGAATCCCATCAAGCAAGATGCTGATAAAGATTGGTTTGAGGTAATCATTAACTCACCATTATAGTTGTCTTTAGACCAATTATTATCATTGGTACCAGTGTTTTGGGAGAAATTATTGAAGAAGCTGATTAGTCAGCATTGAGAGCCAGCACTTAGGTCAGTACCCTCAACATCAGCCATGGGCAAAGACGATTTGATGAAGTGTTGCTTGATGGGGGCTTAGGGGTGAATATATTACGTGAGCATATTTTTAAAGAAAGGGGAGAAGAGGCATTGGCTCCAGCACCGTTTCAAGTGAAGATGGCGGATCAAAGTCAAGTTCAGCCTATTAGCATTCTGAAGCAGCAGCAGATCATTATTTCTGGAATGTCTGTCATTTATGGTAAATTTTGTGATCATTAAGATGTCTGAGTCAGCTTATCCATATGAAATGTTGCTAGGAAGACCTTGGTTCAAGGTTGCTAAAGTCAAGCAAGATTGGGGTCTGAATGTGGTAATGATCATAAAAGGGAAAAAGCAGGTGACAATCCCTATGCGAGGAAGAAGGAATATGTCGGTGCAAGATAAACCACTTATGGTTCAGACTATTAATTTGGCGGATGAGTTAGAAGATGATGAAGAGGAAAATTTTTTGCAAGCAAATCCAACGATAGTACTGGTATTGGAGGTTGATGTCATAGGAGAATTGAGTAAGGATGATCCAATTGTGCAAAAAGTAGATGGGCCAGTTCTGGGTGAATAGGTTGAAGGAGTACAAATACAAAGGATGTTTGAGAAAAGTATGGCAACTCCAGTGCAACAGAAGCTAGAACAATAGGAAAAAGAAGTAATAAGTCTGGCCGAACGGATATATGACCAGAAGTATGCAGGTTTGACAAGGGTAAAGGAGGAAGAGCTTCAGGAAGTTAATTTAGGGACCGAAATTGAACCTAAAATGGTGAGAATTAGTAAAGCAGTCGATGGTCAGTTTATGGAGGATCTTATTTGTTTGTTGAAAGAGTATGTAGATGTATCTGCATGGGATTATTCTCAAGTAAAGGGCATAGACCCGTATTTGCATCAACATCAGATTAATTTGAAGATGGATGCAGTGCCGGTTGTGCAACAGCGGTATAGGATGAATCCAAATTTTGCTAAACAAGTGAAAGAAGAAATTGATAAACTATTGGTTGTTGGATTTATTAAACCTGTTAATCAGGTGACTTGGCTTTCTCCTATTATTGTAGTTCCCAAAAAGAATGGGAAACTCAAAATTTGTGTGGATTATGAAAAGTTAAATGCGGCAACAATTACCGATCCTTTTCTTATGCCGTTTTGTGATGCCGTATTGGACGTAGTAGTAGGACACGAAATGTACAGTTTCTTGGATGGGTTTTTAGGGTACAATCAAATTAGTGTGGCTGAAGAGGATCATCATAAAACAACATTTATTACAGAATTTGGTGCTTACGTGTTCATAGTTATGAGTTTTGGGTTGAAGAATGGACGACCATCATTTAATTATGTGGGACATAAAGTGTTCGAACCTTACCTACAAGATTTTATGCAGGCATTTGTGGATGATTTCTGAGTCTTTGGTAAAAAGGTTCAGCATTTGCAGCATCTGAAATTATGTTTTGACAGATGTCGACAGTTTAGGATGGTGTTAAATCCGTTTAAAAGTGTAATTGTAGTCAGAAGTGGTATTTTATTGGGACATGTCATTTCTAAACAACACATGACCATAGATGTTAAAAATATTGAAGCTATTAGGACGGAAAAGGCACCTACAAATGTGAAGGAAATAATGCGGTTCATGAGTCATATTAATTGGCACTCTAGATACTTATGATATTTTGCTAATATCTCTTTACCACTTACACATTTGACAAAAAGGGATGTTCCATTCGTATGGGCGGATGCTCAAGAAAAAGCGTTTCAACTCTTGAAGAAGATGGTGTCGGTGGCACCAATTTTGCAACCACCAGATTGGTCATTGCCTTTCCACATATTTGTTGATGCATCTGATGTGGGTGTTGGAGCAGTTTTGATGCAGCAAAAGGAGAAAGGATGGTATAGACCAATGTATTATGCTAGTAGGGTATTGTGTTCAGCCGAAAGGAATTATCCGGTGACTGAAAGGGAAGCTTTAGCAATGGTATATTCTCTCAACAAGTTTTGACATTATTTGTTGGGAAATAAAGTGGTTTTTCATGTGGATCACCAGGCTTTGATATATTTGATTAAGAAGCCTTTGTTGACAAGAAGACTTAGCCAGGTGGATGCTTTTATTGCAAGAATTTGATTTTGTGATTATTCATACTCCAAGCAAAGAGCACGCAATGGCTGACTATTTCAGTCGGTTGGAATCAGAAGAGGCACCTTCAGGTGTCAATGATGAATTCCCTGACGCGGAATTGTTTGATGCACAAGTTGCTGAACCAGATTCTTGGTATGATCAGTTACTGGTAATTTTAACGGATGGGTCATTACCACAACATTTTTCACCTGATCAGAGAAAGAAATTTGCACTTAAAAGCAGACTGTATTTGATAATAGCCGGTGCATTATGTAAAAAAAGGTGGATCAGGTTATTAGGAGGTGTGTACCAGAATTTGAGCAACCAACAGTGTTATAAGAGGCACATTCAGATCTAGCAGGAGGTCATTTGTCTGGGGACATTACATGAAAGAAAGTGTTACAAGCAGGTTTATGGTGGCCTATTGTGTTAAATGATGCACATGAGTATGCAAAAAGATGTGTGATTTGTCAGAAGATGGGCCAAGGATGTCTGATCATTCGGTTTTACCATTGGATCCATTCCAAAAGTGGGGTATGGATTTTGCGGGCCCTATTAAACCAATTACTCAGCATGCCAACATATATATTTTAGTAGCTACATATTATTGTACAAAGTGGGTGGAAGCAGTGGCATTGAAAGATAATAAGGCAGCAAGTGTGGCAGAATTTCTTTATCATAATATTATGACTAGATTTGGTTGTCCTATTGAGTTGGTAAGTGATAGAGGTGCTCATTTCCTTAATGAAGTAATATGACAATTAACATGAACTCATTTGATTATGCATAAAAAGTCTACAGCATATCATCCACAGGCGAATGGTCAGGCTGAAAGTACAAATAAAACATTAATGCATATTCTTAAGAAGCTTGTGCATGACAATCAGAAAAATTGGGATTTATTACTTGACTCAGCTTTGTGGTAATTCAGAACAGCATTCAAAGTGACAACAGGTATGACTCCATTCGACTGGTATATGGATTGGAGGCAGTGGTACCCATGGAATTTGTGGTTCCAAGTTTGTGAATCACAGCGGAAAAGATGTCTTTTGATTTATCGATTAAACATAGAAGCAAATATCTTCTGCAGTTGGAAGAGGATCGTTTGGTAAGTGCATACATTACTGAGGTAATTCAAAGACGAAGACAAGCTTGGGTGAACCAGAATGTGAAGTTTAAGTTGTTTAAAGAAGGAGATTGGGTAATGGTGTATAATTCTAAGCTAGGACCACATCCGGGAAAGCTCACATTGAGATATCAAGGTCCATATCAAATTGTGCAAGATTTAGGGCAAGGAACATTTCTATTCGTAGATGTATTTGGCACAAGAATGGAAAAACCAATCAATGGATTTAGGCTAAAGGAATTTCAAGGGAAGCCGCCATATTTGGATTGGTTATCTTCTAATGTAGTGCAAGCAATGGTTAAGTTTGAAAATCATATTCCTAACTTGTCTGATCATCGGAGCAAGAAGGCTTATTTATCTGCATTTTCATCCTTGGTGACATGTTTCCTTGATTGTTGTTGGTCGAAAATGGCATTAAGTGCGTTCTTACGAATCCATTGGGGGATTGGTTATAATCAGAGGCTCACATTTTTGTTAGCAGTTATTCATCAGCATACAACGAAGAAGGGAGTGTTGGTGAATCAGACTGAAGTATTAGAGGAATATTCAGAAGCAGCAAGAGATGTAACTCAAGGTGCATGGACACTGATGATAGCAAGCAGCCAGCAACATCATTGATCGGTGGTCCTGGGTGGACATGGAGATAACGGAGGATACCGGTTTTATTGTCTGTTGGAGAGTACAGTTCACCTTAACAAGGTAAGAGGGAGAAAGATTCAGGTTCAGTTGGACTCTCATGTGAAATCAGTTATTTGTGTGAGTGTTAAGCAGCAAGTTGTATGGTGTCGGAAGGTTTGGTGGGAGCTTGTATGGTGGTGGATCGGAAAATGCAATGTGAAGGGGAGGAGATCTCAGTTAATTATTCTCTATTTGCGCATGAGCCTTAATGCGAATAATTGCACGTGTGGAATAACTTTTACTTATGGCATGGAAATGTGTGTAAAGATACGCCTAATGATTTTTAAGGTAACTTATGCCCAAACATTATTAAGTTGCATGTGTTGGCACGAAATCCAGTACGTGAAGTTCTCAACTCAGTGGCGATTTGAAAGTTCGCACTGCTTGTACCTGTGTTTTGCGTTTTATTTCATGGCTCCAACGGTGATGTTGGTCACAGGTTCTAGTGTGTCGTTGCAAGAGACAATGGTGATGAGGGGGCATTGTAAAAGACGAGAAGCAGTGTTGCGTAAGGAGGATACGACAAGAGAGGAGAGTGACAACGTGCTTCACGATGAGGTGGAGGAGATTTCAACACCATCCACAGCGACGAAGTTTATGCAGACCATCATGGATCCGTTTATGGATTTCAATGTAGAGATTGATATACATTCTCCTATAATGCAGCTTGGCTCCACAAGATAAGTTTACTATAGTTTGCAGTGCTGCCGTGGGCACAATGGCGATGCAATTACTATGCCAAAAGTCAGCTCAAGATTCTTAAGAAGATGAAAGGACAGTTGACATTATAGGTAAAGTTTTCACCTGAGTTAGTGGCGGAGGTGTTTAGACTACCAATATGTAAGGATGTGGTTATTCCGAAATGTTCAGAGGAGTCATTGAGGAAAGAATTTGGCACAAGAAAAGGTGGAAGACAATATTATATGATGAAAAATGTAGGATATGCACAACGGGAGCAGATAAAGTGGTATTTAGAAAGATTATGTTTTATTATTAAGTATGACTACATGTCAAGAGAAAATTTTGTGCCATTAGCTTATGCTGAATCAAACGGTAGGGTAAGTTGGGTTCACTGGCTATATGAGCACATGCATGGTGAAATTTTTATGGGAGATAGGTGCAAAACATTGTTGAACTGTCGTATGTCAGCATATATGGCAGCACTTTCTTAGTTTGTACAGCAGAAGGATAATCAGGGGCTTCCAAGTCCTAAGGAAACCAAAATTCCAGATGAGGAGTCAGGACTTCGGGGTCAAGTGCAGGTAAGGGAGAAAGAAGTGGAAGGATCGCTGGAGATGTGTACAGATTTGCTGAAGGCAGGATATACGGCTCAAGAATTGGCACCAGTTATGCAAACGCTTTAGACTGATTATGAAAAACAGATGCTAAATGTTGATGGGTTGTTGCAGGTTCCGAATAGTACAGAGCATCCAAAAGTAATAGGTAAGGTATTTACACTATCTAAAAAGAGAAAGTTAGAAAAGGAGTTGCAGGCAATGGAGAATAAACTGGGGGAAGAGGTTAAGCAACAATTAATATTGCGAACAGGTTTTGATGTATCGAGTATGAAGGAGAAAATGCAGGAAATTTCTGTTTTTTTAGACTGGCAAGAGGAACAATTGAAAAAGTATGAACAAGCTAAAGAGTCTGTTAATATAGAAAGTTATCAATTCTTACACAAGCAAGTGCCACTACTTCACGAAGAGGTAAACAAGAAAACACAGGCGTTGGAGGAATACAGTCAACAAAGTAAAATGCAACAGGTAATGGAGTTATCAAAAGTGAAGCGGTCATTATAGGAGTTTGATGAGTGGAAGAGCACTATACAGGAAAAAATTGAAAACGAGATGAATGGGTTTTCTACACTGAATGCTAATTTGTAGACAGAAGTCGTAGTACTTAGATCTCGGATGGAAGCATTATTGTCACTAGAGAAACAAACATTAGAAAATGAGGATGTGGGGTTTGATGCAGTTTTAATGTCAGAGTCGGATGTTGGAGTACTGAAGCAGCATGTGCAAAGATATGTTCAAGACATATGGAAGGTGGTTCAAGGTCGATTGCAAAGTTTGTGTAGAAATCAGATTGAGCAGGTACAGAACTGTTTTGTTTCAAAGCATGAGAAATCAGATTGAGCAGGTACAAAAGGATTTACTGCATATGTTTGAAGAATATCAGAGGCAGATTGATGAGCATGTGCAAACAATCAAAGAACTGCAAGAGCAATTGTTGCAAAGAGATTTGGAGCAGAAAGTCGATGCAATAGTTGAGTAGCAACAATTAGTTGATTCAATGGAACTGTAGGAAGCACAGAAAGGTACTGAGGAGGAGGTGAAAGTGCTGCAGAGTCAAGAAGTTGGAATAGAGGAAGCTAACAGTCCTAAACAGTCGATGGAAATAATATTGTACGATCAAGGGATTGTAAATTCGGGTCTGATTTTTTGAAAAATCCCCCACCGGGCTATGCCAGGGGTTGAGGATAGAAGAATATTGATGATAAATAGTTAATCTAAATTCTAAAAGTCTGCTAACTCAGATATTACTCAATCAGATGTTGCTGAGTCGGGAATTTGCTGAATTTGTATTTTCTTGCTTGGATTTTAACAGACAGTTATATTTTTGTTAGGTTCTGATGTCGCAATAAAGAGAGCACTTGTATTTCGTTCACCAAAAGAAGAAGAGGGGTTTAGGAAGGGCAAGAAGCGTCTCCAAGAGGGAGAGCAAAAGAAACTAGAAGAGGCAAGAAGAACCTGATGTTGAAGCGTTTCCATCATGTAATACCTGATGTAGAAGAACTCTAATGTAGAAGAACTCATGTACATTCAGTGCAAGAATGAATCTTTGTCTATTTGAGTTATGCTCGTTGAAGAGAGGTTTTGTCACAGTGTAACAATGCTAAACCTGAAATCTGTTGGAAGTGTATTCTTTGTGTGAAGTAGATCAGTGCTAAAGTTTGATTGTTTAAAAACAAGTAGAGATGTGTTGTATGCGAACCCCAACATGGAGGGAATGTTTTGTGGGAACTGGTCATGTAAGTCATCCACAATTTCAATGGGTGGAGGATTCTCACTTTCTTTTGCCCATTTCTCTTCTTGAATCTCTCGCATGAATTCTAGTGAATACCGATTCATAGAAGAAGAGGTGTTTGGTTTAGTGGAGTTAGGCACATAAGCTTCTTGGGGAGGAATGCTTATTCTATCCCGTGTCGTCTCCTTAGCCTGAAAGATGACTTCTTTTTCAAACTTTGCAATTAACCTCTCTAATCTATCTAATAGACCATCAAAATGCAATGGTGGTCTAGTGGAGCTAGAGCAGTTGAAGAGGCGACTGGCTTCAAACATGGCTTGAGTCAATTCCACCATCTTGGCGCAAAGTTTTGTTCGTTCGAGCTCTAGGTCAGCTCTAGGGTAACACTTTTCATGATCTGTTACATTTGGACCTTCCTTGATTCTGGCCTGATATGCCCTAAGCATCATGTCTATGTCCTCGAGAGTGCGATCTGTGAAGATTGACCCTACTCGCTGTGGAGGGTGGGTTATGTGTGGTGGGTTAGATGGTTGAGGAATGGATAGTGATGAGGATGGTGATGGGGGTAATGTGTGAGAGTGCGTTTGAGATGTGATTTCTATTATTTTGGCCTTGGTTTCTCTTTGGCTTTCCTCGAGTTCTCTCATCTTCTTTGACCATTGCCTTTTCATTCGTTCACGACTTTCTCTCCAAGCTCTTGTTCTCTTCTTATCTGACTCTCAATCTCGCTAACCTCAAAATTCTTTTCTTGGCCTAAGTCTTGGTTTTGCTTAAGTGCCTGAGCTCTCGTGATGACTTGCACTGCGGCTGTGGAAGTCACACTTCCCGTGGAGTCTACCACTAACCCAATAATGTTGATAGGAGCAATTTTTGTCATATTGGTGGGGTTCTTGGGACACTCGTAACAAGTGCTCCTTCCCACAATCTAGACAAAAGCCTTGAATTGTCACAGATTGGGGTTGTGTAAGTGCAGGTATAGGGCAATCACAAATGAGGTGATCTCCCTGACATTGATAGCATGGTCCTCTAGGAAATGGGGGTCTTATTTGCATAGGTTGAGTCCTAGAGTTAGGATTTGCGTACATGACATTTGCATACTCAGGCTCCCAACTAGGTTCACTCAGTTCTTCATAATAGTATGACTCATTATGATTAGCGGATTGCATGTAGTAAGCCTATGGGCTATCAATATGAGTGGAGTCAAAACTATGATCACTCGAGTCACTTTCTGAAAGCAATGTGTTACTGGCACTAATGCTCTATTCCAATTTTTCTTTTGTTGCTACATTCTTCACTGGGATATTCACATTGACAGGAGGAGGGGGTTGCTGCGCTAGAACTGGTTGAGGTCTTTACTGCCCTTGATAGGGTGGTTGATAGGATTGCTAGGGCCTACCATACTACTTTTGTGGGTACTGATTTTGGTATTTTCCTTGTTGTGGATACATCTGAGGATAATTTTGTCTAATAGCTTGTTTATTATAAGGATAGTCTTGTGCAGTGTGGTTGGTATGTATCCTTTCTAGGGTGCAATATTGGCTATTAGGGTTCACTTATGGTTGAGCCATGATAGGGCACACATTGGCCATATGGTCTCCTCCACAGGTGTAGCATCGTTTCCCTGGGGAAAATCTAGGAATCCGCTTGCTAGATACTCCTAATTTCTGAGCTACCTTCTCTACCGATCCTCAATTGACGTGGATTTTGTGGATGTGAGGCTAATAGAACTATCTGAATCTTTATAGATCTTTGAAAGCTCTAAATCCTCCCCTAGATTATCCTCAATGTCTATGCACATGCGTACACACTCTTATATGGATCTAGGGTCCTTTAAGTACACATATGATGTCAGTTTGGTACTCAAAAATCCATCTAGAAATAAGGCCACTTGTTTGGCTGGAGTGGGTAACTCTAGAATAGGGCACCTCTTTAGGTATTGCCTAAACCTTCTTCCTGCGAGACTCACGGTCTCTTGAGGTGTTTGCTTGAAGGTGTATATCAAGGAAGATGTGTTATGCCTAATACCGCTCTTAGAATACTCAGTGATGAATGCTTCAAGAAGTTGGTCTATATTTTTGAATTGACCTTGGTGAAGAGGTTGAAACCAAGTCAATGCAGTGTTCTTAAGTGTTAGGCCAAAAGCATTGTATT
The DNA here is from genome assembly GCA_020310875.1 of Ceratopteris richardii. Classification (NCBI taxonomy): domain Eukaryota; kingdom Viridiplantae; phylum Streptophyta; class Polypodiopsida; order Polypodiales; family Pteridaceae; genus Ceratopteris; species Ceratopteris richardii. The sequence continues at coordinate 69,845,561 of CM035432.1, read as the reverse complement.
GAGTGAACAAGTCTTCAACTTGCTCAACTCTCAAAACTTGCCTAAACTCTGCCACATGGTCATATGGGTCTCATGTGCCATTGAAGCAATTCTTCATGGACTTAACCAATTGTGTGGGCCTCAAGGTCCTGGTGTGTTCTCTAGGCCTTGGCAGAGGGAATTCATCGACATTTGTTGGATTCCGTGGGTCCCTATGTCTCTCTTTTTCCATCCTATCCGTCTCTGTCCTTGTTCTTTCTCTTCCTAGTGGGTTAGCAAAGCTCACCTCGGGTCTATCTCTACTCTCCTCTCTTTGAGTTCCATTAGCATGAGATGTTCCCGCTCCTTGATGAACATAAGATATTGTGGATCGAGGTTGGGGAAAAAAAAATGCACCCTTCCACATGTATGCATGTCTTCCATGCTCCAAGACCACAAAGATCCTCTCTGATGCATTATCTAGATAGGTCACTTTGCCTGGGCTATCTGGGTTTTTGAATTCATAAATGGTGAGTGCAACTACTTTGTTAGGCTGCTCAGGCTTATACCTCCAAAGGGCCTCATCCATTTCTTGATTCAAGAGAAAAACTATGCTCCTATTGTCTTGGGGAATCCACTCTAGAGTGATTATTCTAGTTAGAATTGACTTGCCCTGAGGGGTTTTTGGCTCCTTTGTTAAGTTCGCTTGCTCTATATCACCTATTTCAGGTTCAAAGATTATGTTGCCAAATTCATCCATCCTTTCTGGTTGGTTGGTGACCACATACATTGTTCCTTCTTTATCTATGTAGGAACCATTTTCGAACTTGACTATAGGGTGTTCTAGTCCAATGGGTTGATCTGGGTTTTTAATTTGAACAAAATATCTTCTCAGAACATCCTCATAGATACGAGCACCTAATTGGTTGGTCTGGATATATTCCAGTTGAGTCTTGTAGAGACCTTATCATTTTTCTAGGTATGCCACTCTTGAGCTACCTACGGGTCTCTCCATGCTGTAAGACATCTCAAAGTCACTGGTTTCTGAGTCTAGAGCATAGGGGTAATCACTCAACTACTAGGCCCAAGAACTAGTGGTATGGTTTACACTAGTCTCTAATGACCTAACACTAAGACGGTCTCTCCCTAGGTGTCTTCCTGATCTCAAGTTCATATGCCCTACTAATTGTCCCAATGACTCTTGTCCAACCACGTTGCTGATTCTTTGATACCAATCACTTGTTCCTTTTAATTTCTTGGGTACTTGTTTTCTTGTCTTTAGTTAAGCATCGTCAAGAGCACTTAGGTGTGTCGTACTTGATGTTCTTCATCCACTTAGTTTAAGTCTTTTCCCTTAAGTTGTCCCTTGACTGCAATTTAACCTATTCTTAGACTTGAGATATTAGAGTCTCTTAGAACTTAAGTGTTCCTATTGTACCCTAGTCAATCAAGAGAACTACTCACACTTAGCCTAATCTAAGAATGGATTGAGGGGGTTGAGAGATGTTCCAACCTAAAGTCGCTTCTCCTTGCTATGCTTGTCAGCCTCGAAAGTGTGTTCCGAAGCCTGCACACAATGGCACTTGCTTCGATTTCTCCAAAAGCTCTCGATGATCTTGCAAAAATTCCAAGTTTAGATCAAGTTTTTACCTTCAATTGACAAACAATTTATTTCATACACTTTTAATGACCCTTTTTCCCCTTTTGTATTGCCAAAAATTTTTCTCTAGAGCTCCCTTGGTGTAAATACCCTATCTGAAAATCAACGCATTATTCTTATAAAAAACAGCTGAGGCCATGCAGTATTCACCACGAGCTTTCCAACAAGCTCTAGAGCTCAAAAAATGGATTTCATATGAAAAGTTATTTTGATTCAGGGTTCAGGGGGTTAACACAGACAATTAGGACCTTTCAAGAGTTTAGTGCATTTTTCTAAGGCCTTTGTAATTGTATGGGTAATTGAGTGTGCAAATATGCCCAAAATTTAACCCAAAATTTCAAAAAAATTAGCACTTTAAATTTTTGTCGTAGACGATATCTATCGTGGGGTCGTGTCTGTCATGATAGACGGGTGTCTATCGCGATAGACGGTGTCTATCGCGATAGACAAGGTCTACTGTCTATCGTGTTTTGGTCTATTGCGATAGACGGTGTCTATCACGATAGATGGTATCTATTGTGGGGCCCTGTCTATCACGATAGATGGGTGTCTGTCACAATAGACATGATCTATTATCTGTCATGTTTTTGTCTCTCATGATAGACGGGTGTCTATCACAATAGACCGTGTTTATCGTCTATCGTGGCCTTGTCTATCGTGATAGACGGTGTCTGTCACCATAGATGAGGTTTATCATCTGTCGTGGCCTATCTTTCGTGATAAATAGGGTCTATCGTCTGTCGTGTTTTGGTCTGTCGTGATAGACAGTGTCTATCGCAATAGACACAATTTGTCATGGGGCCCTGTCTATCGTGATAGATGGGTGTCTGTTGCAATAGATCGTGTTTGTCGTGGGGTGCTGTCTATCGCGATAGACACTGTCTGTCGCGATAGATGATGTCTATCATGATAGACAGTGTCTATCGTGATAGATGGTGTCTATCGTGATAGACTGAAAAAATGCAAATCTTTTTGAAACTTTTAGTGATTTCGAGTGCTCTAATGGTGTAGGTTATTGTGCCAAACATGCAAACAAAAAATACTGAGTTTCTATGTCTATTGCGACAGACAGAGGTCATCGTCTTAAGACTTGTGGAAAGTTCTGTCGTACCTACGCAAGCTGTTGGAGATGGTGGTTCAGCTAGAACCTGTAGCAAAAGCGCAAAAACACATAAAAACAGATTGCACACAAGCTCTTTGTTGCTCTCTCTCACAAGTGAAATGAGGGAAATGAGGTGGGTAGGGGAATATGACCAAAAAAAATGAAATTTTGGGGAAGGTCGAGATGGAGGTGGGAGGTGGTGTGGATGATGATGCTGATGATGGTGATGCAAAAAACAAGAAAAATTGATGAAAAATAAGGAAAAATATAGATTTTACCTATAACTCCAATGTCTCAACTCTACATCTTACCATCACACGCTCGTCCTCAAAGTTCTCTCCCCGGCAACTGTGCCAAATTTAGTGTCACTCTAGCACAATGGCAAGTACCAACATGAGGAGATCCACCTCATAAATGTCAATCCATGGAGATGTGAGGACTAGTATGAAGACTATGAGCAAGTGAAGGCACAAGTGTGTGAGTGAGAAGCACACAAACATGCACTCTCATACACACAGGCAGACACAAGGCAAGAACAAAGAGAGGAACAATGGAGTTCTTTGCATTAGTCAAAAAGTCTCTTACAAAAGCTCAAATCACTAACAATCTAACCTCAAAAATGAGCTCTCTAGCTCTTTTTATAGTTTTTTGACTAGCTTTGGCCCTGTCCAAACCTAGTGTCTGGCCTAGTTAAAAATTAGGTTCTAAAGCTTATTTGAGGGCTCAAACGGAATCTAAAAATTACAAAAATTGGTATGTAACTAATTCTAATACTCCTCAAGCTCGAGGAATCCTCAGCTTGAAGAAAATGGAGTCCATTCTACCAAAAATGGAATTTACAATGTTTCTGTAGTGATGAAAATCACTTGAGTTGGAAATAGTTCATGGACAAAATGATTAGGCCTTGTTACCGGATTGTGCATGGTTGCTCCTCTGTGCTGGTATGCTCTTCTTTTAGCTTGTATGCCAACACATGTCCATGTAGATGCAAGTGCCTATGCAGTAGGAGTAGTCCTCACACAACATAGTGAGGAGTATAAGCTGGATAGACCCACTCAGTATGCAAGCTATATTTTGAATAAAGTAGAGAAGAAGTATAGTACCACACACACACACACACACACACACACACACACACACACACATATATATATATATATATATATATATATATATATATATATATATATATATATATATATATATATATATATATATATATATATATATATATATATATATATATATATATATAGAGAGAGAGAGAGAGAGAGAGAGAGAGAGAGAGAGAGAGAGAGAGACCTTGGCAATGGTATCTATTGTCACACCATTACTTAGTAGGGGTAAAATTTCTCATAATCATTGTGTTGGAGTTAGATGTCTGTAGAAGCACACGAACAACACAAGGAAGGAGAAGAAGCTTGGAGCACAACACACAATACAGAATGTATTACCACTATAATGTACAAAGATAAGTAACCCATTAGGGCTATAGGCATATATACAAGCGAGGGGAAAAAATGTTGTCAGGATCTTGCTCATGCGCACACAGAGGTTACGAACGCAAAAAACACACAGGAAAAAATAGAGACGACAAGAGACGAGACCCAACACAGTATTGGGTGCAATCTCCCCCATGCACTCTGTTTCGATAGTCCACAGAGTGCATGTATTTATAGGAATTTTTTATTATGTTGAAAAGAGTGGTTACATGAAAGCGGCTTCGAAAAGCAAGCGTGAAACTAAAAGTTGCTAAACTTTTACAGAAAACCATTGCTTTCAATAACAAAAACTTTGGTCTATAGCGACCCTTATTCTAACCATTACTTTTCTAACAGTTTCTAACAATAGAACCTTCTACACGGGTTTATTTATAAGCTAAATAAATTATAATTTGGATTATTGATATCTGCCCTTTCACGCCTTGCACGCTCCTCATGAACCTTCAGCTGCTATATCAAAAAACATAAAAAAAAAATTAATACATTAATAATTTAACACTCCAACAATGCATTGTTCAACATATTCCATAAGTTATAACATGCCCCTTAGTTGAAAAAGCAACTGACCTCAGTTGATAAAATAATAAACATGGATAGCCAATCACATGTTCCATCACTCAACAAAAAAAAAAGCATGTTCCATGTAAAAACACATGCATGGAAATGTTCATGTCCCTGACATAATGATAATGCACCTCAATGTGCTGAGCGCGAGCATGGAACACATGGTTCCTTGCAACTGCTTATGTGCTCTGAATGTCAGTGAAGATGGTGGTGGCAGACCCACCAACACCCAAACTAGCCATAAGGCATTTGAGCCACACACACTCAACAGTCGCTATGAAAGCTTCCCTACACTAAGCCTCACAACTGGAAGTGACCACAGTAGGCTACGTGTACCCATGTCCTTAGCCACTTGTGCACCACCTATGCACCACTTTGCCAAGTGACCACTTTGATCAACTCAATAGTAATACACTCTTGTTGATCAAAAGCCTCTTCACCTTTCTTCGATGCAAGGTAAGATCTTCTTGACAAGGCATCTGAATAACATTGCTGGCATCTTGGATGATACATGATGACAATATCGAGCCTGGACACAAAGTTACTCCATCAAGATTGCCTTCTATTGAGGATGTGGGTAGTCATAAAGTACTCTAAATTCTTATAATATGTTTATATAGTAGCTTTATGAGCTACTCCTAGATGGTAAGGCTAGATATCAAACACATCTACTATCGCAAGTTCTTTATCATGGATTTCATAAGTAGTATCTAGAGGAGAGAATTTCCTTGAATGATATGCAACCGTAGGTGTCCATCATCTGCATGTTGGGATAGGATTGTTGGTGCATTTTACCCAAGCCTACATGCTTGATATGCTTGATATTATGATCATTTGTGAATCACATGTGTAGTCATGTGAACACCTCTTGTAAAAGAGTACATTTTATCTCTTGTAAATGGAAAAAGAAAAAAGGAAAAGGATGGCTTACCTCATCCATGATGTAAAAACAAATTCGTGGCTCTAACTACCTAAAACCACGAATTTTAGAGCTGAGGGAATCTCTCCTAACTTTGGGGATCACTTTTAGGTGGAGCCATTCGAATGCGAATTCAAAACTCCCTCCAAGAATAGCTATAAAAAGAGCAAGAAGAAAGAGGCGATTAGCAAGCCTTGTACGTGACCACTTCATGTCATTTTGTAGAGATTGAAGAGCTTAATCCATAGCTCTATCATTCTACTCCCATTGTGCAAAGATTCATTGCCAATGTGGTTGTAATCATATGTGAATCTATACATTTATCATCATCTACTTCTCTGTTTTGTTCTCTGTTATACTCACTCAGAGTAGTACCTTCAGAAGGTCATATCTCGAGTAGTACGCAACCTTTTTCAGCGTTTTAATGTGCGTTGGATAGCTCTTACTGTCTACTTTCTGCATATAAATTTTGAAGGTCATTGAATTTACAATTTTGGAGATATCTGCATTTTACTGCTCACTGGTCTATCTCTGCAGAGCCCCGAGAATGGTGGGCATGTTCCAGAAATTGATAAATCTTGTTCTCAGTGCTCAGTCCATCATTTTAAGTGTTTTAACTTGGATTGGGAAGCTTGCTAAGTCTATTTGCTATGCCCGAAAGGAATTTATCTAATTCCTACCAAGTTAAGAGCAATGTTCATTTTTTCTAGTAGGTGTATGTCCAAGAATAGCAAGTTTTGGGAGCTAGTCATTTCGCAACTAGTCTGTCTTGACTTAAACTTTTGGGATACATGTTCCAAAGTACTTGGCTGATATTTTGGTGGATTTAGGAATCTCAAAGGGTGTCACTCTAGCACAATGGTGAGTACCAACGTGAGAAGATTCACCTCATAATTTTCAATCTGTGGAGACGTGAGGACTAGTATGAAGACTATGAGCAAGTGAAGGCACAAGTGTGTGAGTGAGAAGCACACAAGCATGCACACACATACACACACACACACGCACACATGGCAAGAACAAGGAGAGGAACAATGGAGTTCTTTGCATTAGTCAAAAAGTCTCTTACATAAGCTCAATTCACAAACAATTTAACCCCAAAAATGAGCTCTCTAGCTCTTTTTATAGTTTTCTAACTAGCTTTGGTCTTGTCCAGACCTAGTGTCCGGCCTAGTTAAAAATTAGGTTCTAGAGCCTATTTGAGGGCTCAAACGGAGTCTAAAAATTATGAAAATTGATATGTAGCTAATTCTAATACTCCTCAAGCTCGAGGACTCCTCGGCTTGAACAAAATGGAGTCTATTCTACCAAAAATGGAATTTACAATGTTTGTGTAGTGATTAAAATCACTTGAGTTGTGAATGATCCATGGAAAAAATGATTAGGCCTTGTTGTCGTATTGTGCATGACTGCTCTATTGTACCGGTATGCTCTTCATATGACCTGTATGCCAACATTCTCCCCCCTTCCTAGCATCGATCGCCCCTGACAGACCTCTATTCTATCGGGTGGTCGATATAGTATTGGATGACATTGGTGGCAAGTTCGTGTTCTCCTATCCGTAAGCCTCTTGCTAAATCAGCTTCCAATGCATCCCAATTTATTGCACCGGGGACCTCTGGTTGCGGTGTGGTGTAGTACTCAGAGTACATGGCTTGTTCACAAGCAAAAAGATGGAGCAGGTGTGTTGGCTTCGGTGCGAAGACCTCCGAGTGATACTCCCAGAAACCTGATCTGAACATTTCTTCGAATGTCTGTTTGTAACATGCGGGAAGATACTTTATCCGTGCATGCCAGGCATAAGCTACTCGAATGCTGGGGGTGGTGCTCATGTCGTACACCAAATCATAGTTTCCATTAGTAAACCCCAGTAGCCGTATCTGTGGTGCTGCTGCATTTCTAAAGGTTTTCAGTACTACCTGCATCATATCTAAAATCTTAAGCATCATTTGAGCTGCCACATCTGGCATGGGCTTCAATCGTGGCATCCAATGTCGAATTGTTCCCATCATGTACGCTACTGATGGTGGTCCCTGTGGTGGCGCAATGTATGGATAATTGAGCCATTCCTTGCATTGTGCATTATTCTAGACCTTTATATTGAATGCTTTCCATGAGCGGCGTCATGGAACAGGGCCATAGCATGGATTATAGAGGAGATGTAATGGCGCATTGTTCTAGGTGCGGAGCATTTCAAGATAGGTTTCAAGAAGTTTCTGCTACCATGTTGGTTGACGGATCTTGCCTTTTTGCACCTCTAGGGGAAGGTCTTCGGGTTGAAATTGGGTTGCGAAGGACGGTATCTTCCCTGTGACTCTCTGTATTTCTGCGTTATAATCTGCCAAAATGATATAGTAAGGCCTGTATTGGAGTTCGGATGAGAGGATAAGGCGTCTCGATGACATGTTTGTGAAGTAATTGGATTGTAATACAGTCTCTTCTATGACTCTCATAGCCTGATTTTGCACGACGGTTCGCTCTTCATGTGAACTCCCGATTTCCTCCACTTGTTGTAGCCATGGGGGTCGTGGTGCTTCAAATGTGTCCTGAAACTTCTTCCGTTTGTTGACCTCCTGGGAAGGGTTGTGGGTCGTATTCTTCTTCAAATGTTTGTTCCACAGGAATTTGTACTATTTCTTCGTCGGTGGGAGCCTCTAGAGGGGAAGGTGGTCTCATATTGTAGTAGACGTGCTTGCAATTCGGTGACCTGTTTCTGGAGATCTTTTAAGGCCTCTGAGTCTGTGAGAAGTGAAGCCGTGGAGGAGGTGGTTTGAGAGGCCGCTGTTGTTTCTTTTTGGTGTTTTTGTTTCAGTTGACCCAGTTCCTCTGATAGCTGGTCATGTGCTTCAAGCAGCAAGGCATAGTCTTCCAATATGATCTTGATATTGTCGGGGGTCACTGCTTGGAACTTTGATGGGCTGATGGGTGCCCCTGGTGTGCTTTCGATGGCTGCTTCTAAGTTCTCTTGGTTCTGTTGTTGTAGGCGTCGATTCTCCTCGTGAGCAGCTGCAAGGTGTCTTCTAAGAAGTGCCATATTTCGTTGGAGTCTTGAATTGCGTTCTAGTTGGGTTTTTAGATGGCCTTCTACCACTTGTATTGCTTCTTGGTCTGTATTCTGTAACTGTACTTCCAATACACTATGAGCCTCTTGTAGGGTATGGAATTGTGTATGGAGGCGAGCATTTTCCTCTTCTAGTGCAGCAAGGCGGTGTTGTAGTAGCTCCGAGTGCTCTTGCAAGCGTTCATTCTGTTGCTGGAGCTCATTGTACTCTGTCCTTAACTGTGATAGTGAGCATGGTGTCCAATGCATTTCCTATGGATGATGGTGTGTTTTATACAATGGAGGATGCACGGGGAGGGAATTGGGGAAGGGGAAGAGTGAATGATGTGTCTAATGGAAATGTGTGTGTCGGTGAAATTGGTGGGGGGGGAATGGGAGAAGGTGGAAGTGTGGGGGGTGGGGGAGGTGCCGTGGGTGGTGAAATGTCCATACTTTCAGGAGTGGATGGATGCAAGTGTGGGGTCTACCATATACATTGGAATGGTAGGTGGTGTGTGTGTGAAAGAGGTGAATGGATGAGAAGTGGGGTTGGGAGCTGAAAATAAAGTGAATGGATGAGATCTGGGTTGAAAAGTTCTAGCAAGGAAGGCATGGAGGGATTGGAGAAGTGGAGAGATGGTGGTTGGGGGTTGAGGTCGTAGAGGCGGGGAGGTCATGAAAGGTTGTGTGGTAGCAGGGAATCCCATGAATATGGACCTAGCGTCAGGATGACCTATGGCTGAGGGTATGGGGGATGGTTGTCCTAGGACAAGCTCTATGAGCGATTCGGTGGATTGTGTAGTGATGGTGGTTGCTTCATAGAGTGGGTTTTCAGAGGAGGAGAATAGGGTTGAACTAGAGATGGAAGTACGGAAGATGAAGGTTTGTTCGGTGGGTTGAGTGGTCGAGGTGATCTCCACGGCTTCTGTTCTAGGAGGCGATAATGGGGGTGTGGGTGTGGGTGTGGGTGGTAGTGGCTCGGTTGATTCCTCATGGGTGACTGGGTGCTCTTGGCTAGCGGTTTCTGCTGCTTGGGAGGTTGTCCCAATGGGTTCTGATGCAATAATCGGCCCTACTGCCGTTGTAATGGGGATCTGGATGTTTTTACCTGACTGTGGTCGTGTTTGGAATCTTTGTGGATCATATTGAACTGGAGACCTCCTAATGGCGGTCCGAACTGCTTCTACTACCCCATATGTCTCTGCAATTAATAAGAGACCTTCACTATATTCTGAGTCAACTCTTGCTTCTTCCAACAGCTGAGTCATGAGTACCCTACTGCTCTGTTCGGTGAGCAGTTGTTGCGATCGCACTCGTTCCATGATTTGATACAGCCTTCGGAGTTCTGCTGTATAAGCTGGGGCTTCAGTGGCCTCCTCTTTGTCTGCTCCTTCTTCTTCTAGGTGTCCTTGTTGTTGACCTTGCTGATCGTCACTCCAATGTAGATGGCGACCTTCTGTGGGTTTTCTTCTTCTTTGTGAAGATGTGCCTTGTTCTTCTACATCTGAATAAAACTCTACATCCGAGAGTTGTGTACTTTGTAAGAATGCTTCGAAGTCCTGGGGATCCATCCCTTCAGCATCTCCAGTTGTAGCAAATTCAAATTCAGATGGAGCCGGAGGAGCAGAAGGGGCAGCTTGTGTCGTAGTTTCAGATCCAGACCTGGGTATTCTAATGGTAAAGGGAGGTACAGTGGCATCCCCTCGTGGCGATACTTCAGGAGTAGTCAGAACTTCACGTGTCTGGACACAAGGGATCGAACCCCTCATGCGCTTGGATTGATGTGTGGACATCTTGAGCTTCTTAAACATTTGTAACTGTGCCCAAGTTAAGGCATGTTCAATGGGTACATCGTAGGCTAAGCACCGGTAGATAATGCGTGTGATTGCACAGCAACCGTTCACCACTAATTTCCTAGAAGACCTTTTATTTGCTTCATACAACTGATCTATAATCCATACAGGAAGTTTAATTGGTAACGCACCTGTCTCCGCTAAGTAGAGAGCGAACCAAATTCTTTTGTGCAGTTGTGTGAAGCGGTCTTGACCAGGGAAAGCAAAATGTTGCATGCACATACGGAGAGGGATGGACACGTTTGGTGTGAGTGCTACCATGTCTTTAAGCTTCAGTAGTTTCCTATCCTTCATGTTAGTAGGAACGAGGGCATCCTTCTCAGAAGGTACATGTGTGCTGTGCATATTCAAAGCAGAGCTCACCAACTCCAAGGTAAGTTCAAACCTCTTTAACTCGTTGTTGCCCAGCAAGGAAGGAAGAACAAATGATCGTGGTTTGTCCTTTTCTGCATTCGCCTGTAGTGTTGAGACAAGGTAGTAGCATCGGAGGAGGTCTGGTTTGGGTAATGGTGCCTCGAAGTACTCAGCTAGCCCTGCACGTTGCCATATGGTCTGAAGATCCTGCGTGTTCTGTAGAGTCTCAAACTCCTTGGAGAAGAATTGGAATCTGACCCAAGATCTATCATACTCGCACTTAGACTCCCATGTATACTTGGCCTCTCCTAATGGGCTTGGCATGCCATTGAACCAATGAGAATTGGCATGGACTCTTTCTGTGATCCCCGTGGGTGGATCCGATACCGGGATCTGCTGGAGGTGTTGCATCTCCACAGGTCGTTCAGTTGGAGGCACATCAACAGGTAGACTATCCACATCAATTCCTGCAGTAATTATTCCTTCCTGTGAGCTCGGACCTGTTGCTTCTGCCATGAGAGTGCTTGTAGTTGCTGATGTTTATCTGCTAGAAGAAGAGAGAGGCACATTAGCATTGCATTGGAAACAGGATGTTATGGTGTTCCCTCCACAATACCAACATGACATTCCGAGTGGTTAGAGGTTAGTGGGTGAAGTGTTCGTGATGTGTGTACAAGTGGGTTAGTAGGTTAGGGTTCACTCTAGATGCATACTTTGGTTGTGCAATGTTCTCAGAATGCACCTACATCAGAGGGAAAGGATTTACAGGTGTGGGTCAGGGGGTTTGATATGGGGTTCAGGTCTCCAAATTTTGATGTTGGAATCGTTGCTTTTAGTGGCGATGATGTGTGAAGGTTTGTGGACTGGAGTGTGTCGGGTTTGGGGCCTTTTGGGTACCCATTTCCAAACATTCTGAGGCATGACCGAGAATGTGGTGGTGTGGAGTGTAGATGTTTGCCTTTGGATGGGAGCCAATAGGACTCGTGAGTGTTGGTTTGATCTAGTGATTGGAGGTGAAGTTATTTGAGCTGGTAAGCAGGTCTTGGGCACCCATATTTGTCTCGCCTTTGGGATAGCCTTCATTGACTGCTTTGGAACCCAAATAGAAATGGTTTGTCTAGCTTGATGCCTAGGGTACTCCTTCGCTGTAGTCCTCGATACTGTAGCTTGCTTGATGCCTCTTTGGAATCCTGTCTCCCAAGCCAAGGGTTGTTCACCTTTGCGTATCCAGATCTGCGTCATGCCATGGGGTATTCTATATTGTACTGGTTGGTGTTCATTCTTCTTGTTCCTCGGGCTCCTCTGTATCTTGTATTTTCCGGCTTGCTTTCCCCGAATTCTCTTTGGAAAAGAAGGGAGCTCCTTGTTGACTTCTGTACCTTCGTCATGATTGGCAATCCTTTGCACCATAGAACTTTGGTCAAGAGTAGCATGGTTCATTTCAGGTGGACTCCTGGAAGGACCAGGATTCGGTGCCTCTTCTAGCGGCCTATGTACTTGATTTTCTAATTCAATCGTGATGTGGTTTTGGCCTACCCATGCCTGAAGAAGTCCACTTCTTAGGTTGAGGCTGACTGCATGATCATAGATCCAGTCTTGGCCCAGGACAAGAGGTTCAGTAAGATCCTCGTCATCACACACTAGCACTTTGACTGCCATTAGCACCTCTTGAATGTAGAGGGGAAGTTCCACCTCACCAATGCAAGGGGTTTCCACACCTCCCAATCCTATGAGATATGCCACTATAGGATTGATTTGTAATTGCAGCTCTTGGCAATAAGACAGTCAAACTGCACTAGTGGCTGCCCCTGAGTCAATTAAAGCTCTCACTGTCCTTGCACTCTCTCCTTGTCCTACTTCTAGGGTTACAAAAGGCCGTCGGTCGATTATTCTATGGGAACGTCCACCTAAAGCCTCGCACATGGCCATGGGATAGCCTAGAGATTCTTGAGTGTCAGGCATAGATGGGTCTTTGCCTTGTCTCCTCAATTTCATTCGTCGGATGCGTTCTAAAGCTTTTGCCTGTGCTTCTTCTCGAATTCGTTTCTCTTCTTCTTTACGTTTCTTGGCAATGTTGAGTTGATTTAGCATCTTTGCAGTGAGGGGTTCTTGATATAACTTGACTCTGCATCCACTTATGTAACTTGGTAGAATATCACCCTCTAGAGTGGCTAGTTGAACTGCTCCACTTGTGGAGATTCTATTGATAATCATTGGCCCGTAACCTCTCTTCTCTAACTTCCGTGCATGTTGCTTCAAGGTGTAGACTAGGACTAGGTCTCCTACTTTCAAGCCCTTATCCTTGACGTGTGCATCGAAATATGCCTTTTGCCTCTTCTTGGCTGCATAAATTCTTGCTGCAGCCTTCAATCGTGTTTCACCTAGTCGTTCAAGATCGAAGATTCTGGAGGACAACTCATGGCCTGTCCAATCATGCTCTTGTGCTACTTTCAAGGTTCGTATAAAAAATTCCAATGGTAGCACTGCATTTTGGCCGAAAACCATTTGAAAGGGCGTGGCTTGGAGTACCGTTTTATAGGCAACTCTGTATGCCCAAACAGCATGGTGTAGCTATTTGTCCCAATCCGAGCGTTTGTTATTCACTAATTTGGTTAGCACATTGCATAGAATCTTATTTGTGCTTTCGGCTTGTCCATTAGCTTGTGGGTGATAGGGGGCAGACTTCTTGTGTATCACCAAGAACTCTTGAAGAAGATTTTCAATGACTTCATTCAAGAAGTGAGTCCCTCTATCACTTACTAGCTCTATGGGTAGCCCGTATCGAGTGAACACATTCTCAAATAAGAACTTAGCAGTGGTTTGTGCATCATTCTTTGTCATAGCTTTTACTTCTACCCATTTCGTTAGATAGTCTGTGGCCACAATGATATACTCAGCATGTGAACCCTTAGCTGGGGGATTAATAGGACCAACAAAGTCTATTCCCCACTTAGAAAATGCATGTCCACCCATCATAGGTTTCAGTGGCATCTCATCCTTGCGTATAGGATGCTGAGTTCTCTGACAAACATCACACCGTTTCACATAGGTCTGTGCATCCATGTGAAGGGTCGACCACTAGAAGCCCGCAAATAGTATTGCTTTGATCACCCGATCTGGTCCAAAGTGTCCTCCTGCTACACCTTGGTGAGCAGTTTCCAAGATCTTGAGATATTCACTCTCATGGACACATAGTCTCAGGTAACCATCTTTACCACGCTTGTATAGATTATCACCAATGAGTGAGTAATCCTGGGCTTCTTGTTCTAAACTCCTTTTCCTAGCCAAAGTCATGTCTGGAGGGAATGTTTTCGTCCTCAAGAAGGCTACTAATGGCTCACTCCAATCTGGCACTATGGACACTTGATAAAGAGTGGCATGTTCCACAGGTGGTTTAGTGCAACAGATTGGGCATTCTTTACACATCTTATGTACATCAGCTTCCATAGTAGGCCAATGCACTCCGAGTCTCCTTAGTGTCTGTAGGGTTCGTTGTTTTGAGTAGTGTTGCTCTAATGCACCTACGTGTGCCAACTGCAACCATTTAGCGTACTCATCCTCTTCCACACAACAAGCCAATATCCCTTGATCTGTCTGTTTGTACATACTTCCTGCCATGATATGGTACTTCTGGGCTTTTACTACCTCTCTACCTTGAGTGTTTATGACTCGGTGATTAGGCCCGTATGTCAATACTAGCACTAATGGCTTAGCCCACTGAGGTACAACTTCCAAATTAAACAAGTAAGCATCAGGAAGGTCATCTGATACTCCTTGTGGGGCTTCTCCCGATGTGAGCCTAGAGAGATGATCTGCTCTCAAGTGAGTCTTGCCTTTTCTCACCACTACCTCAAAGTCATATTCCATTAGTAAGAGGAACCATCTCACCAATCTACCTGTGTTGCATGGCTTTTTCACCAAGTAAAGTAGAGCTTGATGATCAGTAAAAAATTTAAACTTATTTGCAAGCAAATAATGTCTAAACTTTTTAACTACATATACCATGCCTAATCCTTCTCTCTCAATCGTGGTATAATTCCGTTCAGCTGCATTCAGTTGTCTACTAGCATAGGCAATTGGAAGATCCATATTACCTTCACCAGTAGGTTGTGCAAGCACACATCCAATGGCATAATTGGATGCATCCACATGCACATGGAAGGACTTATTCCAATCTGGTGTAGTCAAGATTGGTGCTGAGCATAATCGCCGTTTGAGCTCATTGAAAGAGTTCTCACAGTCCTCAGTCCACTCAAAGTTTGTCAGAAGTCCGTACAGAGGCTCTGCAATGATGGCATACATGTGAATGAAACGTCGGTAATAACCACAATGCCCCATGAAAGCTTGCACTTCCTTGACATTCTTTGGCCTAGGTAGTTCTGCAATAGCTATCACCTTCTCTTCGTCAGTGGAGATGCCGTTCTTTGACACTATGTGTCCTAAAATCTTGCCTTGCCTGACCATGAAAACACACTTTTCTGGGTTCAGGCAGACTTGATATTCTCTACATTTGTCAAAGATTTGCCTGAGTTCAGGTATATGTGTTTGTCTAATGTTGGAATGAGCATAGAGATCATCAACATAGACTTCCAAATTCTTTCTCAGGAACTCTTTAAACACATGGCACATCAATCTTTGGAAGGTTGCGGGAGCATTGGTAAGCCCGAATGGCATTACCCTAAAAGCGAATATGCCCCACTCTGTGGCAAAAGCCGTCTTATGTTGATCTTCTGGTGCAATGGCTACTTGATTGTAGCCAGAGAACCCATCTCGGAAGCTGTACACTTCCTTGCCGGCTACCCTTTCTAATAAATGCTCGGTGATAGGAAGCGGATAACTATCCCTGATAGTGGCTGCGTTAACCTTCTTCAAGTTAATGCATACTCATAGTTTGCCGTTCTTCTTGGGTACCACTACAATGGGGGATACCCATTCAGTGTGCTCAATTTCATAGATAAATCCAGCTTCAACCAAGCGGTCTATCTCTTCTTTGATCTTGGTAGCATAGGTTTCATTGTATGTGTATGGCTTTTGTTTAGAAGGTCTGGCCTCTGAGGTCATGGGAATCGTATGGGCGCATATGTCAGGGTCTACACCTTTCAAATCTTTGTAGCTCCAAGCGAATACATCTCTGTACTCTCTTAGCAAAGCTATCAGCTCATGCTCCTCTTCCTCAGTGAGGTCATGTCCTATGTAAGTGCACCTCTCTTCTCCTTCTTCTGTGGCTACCACTACCTTCTTGGTGGTTTCTTTGTTATCATAGGCCTCTCCTGCTTGTGCCGCGCGTTTTGGCATTTTTACCATGACTCTCCTATCTTCTATTGCATACTTCTTGAAATTTTCAAGGACCTCAAATAGGGATTCTTCCTCCTCTGGTGCGGCTTCTCTCTTCTTCCTTTTCTTTCCTTCACTCTTAGAGGTCACTCGTGTGGTTAATCTCACATCATTAGTGAGCTCTTCATGTCTCTGAGGGTAAACTTCTACTTCATAGAAATATTCTTCGTCTGATGCAAAGGGTGGATCCATGATGATTGACTCAAGATCGGAGTCACTTACATCTTCAAATGCATTAGGGCTCGGTTCGCATTCTTCCAAAACTGCATCTCCCATGATTGGCTCTATGGAGAAGAAAGAAATGTCATAGCCATCCTCATCACAGTGGGGTGTCCATTGCTCTTCATTGATGGCTACATCCATAGTTGCTAGAATTTCTGCCCAGTCGTGAGGTTCAAATTCTTCGTCCAAAAACACTACAGGTGCATAGGCTGGGTCTTGAACTGATCTATGTGTTTCCTTCGCACCTACCTCTCTAGTTTTTTCTCTTTTCTCCTCTTCCACTACCACTTTACACATCCATAAGTGGGTGTCTTCATGCATCCATGAGGATCCTGATCCTATGGAATGCACCGATTCCGTATCATCTTTGGCTCTATGGATGGGGTTCCATTGGATAGGAGGGACATCTCTATGAGAGTAATCCTTGAGATTGACTTTGGTTGTAACACCTAAGTGTTGCAGATACAATGAATTGGTTCCCCAATCCTGTACCACTTGCAACTGCCGCATAAATGGTCTCCCCAAAATCATCTCGTAGGCTTGGTTTTTGCTAAAGTCACATATAGCAAAAGTATGCTCGAACTCAACACCACATGTAGTGAGAGTTATTCCTTTCAATCCTAAGGGTCTCTCAATATGACCATCGGCCATCTGCAATTTCATTCTCGTTGGCCTGAGTGCTGGCTTGCCCCAATGCTTCCATAAGGAAGTGGTAGCAATTGCAACTCCTGCACCTGAGTCCAAAATGGCCTTAGTTGTATAGCCCTGATGAGTGATGGGGAGATAGGTGTTTCCTTCTTCTCCCTCGCTCATGTCTCCTATCTTGTCCAAGGGTATTTCTGGCACTGTTCTCTGGGATCCTACCTGGGAACGAGGTTTTGCCATCTCTGGTACTTGTTTGGCTACATGTTTCCATAGCTCTCGCCTAACCTTGAGTAGTTCTTCTAAAGTGAGATTGCACTGCACTTTAGTGTTCTTCACTACCTCCGTGTTCCTAGGTATAACTGAATCTTCGTTTCTTACCATGACCGTGGGTGCTCTCATACAGGTGGACTTAGCTTCCCATGGGCCTGTGAAGTGGGGTAATTCTTGTAGAGAGTTAGACTCAAAGTCTAATCTTTCCTGAGATTGGGTGCTCTCCTGCTCCTCATAAATGGATGGGATGTCTTGTGGGAATTGGTCGTGTGCATCATCCACAAGTTCAATAGGAGGAGGGACTTCACTTTCTTTAGCCCATTTGTCTTCTTGAATCTCTCGTAGGAATTCGGGTGTGAAACGATTCATAGAAGATGATGTGTCTGGCTCCGTAGAGTTAGGCACATAGGCTTCTTGCTCCTCATAAATGGATGGGATGTCTTGTGGGAATTGGTCATGTGCATCATCCACAAGTTCAATAGGAGGAGGGACTTCACTTTCTTTAGCCCATTTGTCTTCTTGAATCTCTCGTAGGAATTCGGGTGTGAAACGATTCATAGAAGATGATGTGTTTGGCTCCGTAGAGTTAGGCACATAGGCTTCCTGGGGAGGAATGCTTATTCTATCACTTGCCTTCTCCTTAGCCTGGGAGTTGGCTCCTTTTCTAGACTTTGCAATTAACATCTCCAATCTGTCTAACAGACCATCAAAATGCAATGGTGTTCTAGTGGAGCTAGAGCAAGTGAAAAGGCGACTGGTCTCAAACATGGCTTGAGCCAATTCCACCATCTTGGCACACAACTTAGTTCGTTCAAGCTCTAGGTCAGCTCTAGGGTAACATTTCTCATGATCTGTTACATAGGGCCCTTCTTGGATTCTGGCCTGATATGCTTTAAGCATCATGTCTAGATCTTCAGGAGTGGGATCAGCTAAGACTGATCCTACTTGGGGTGGTGGTTGGGTTACGTGTGGTGGATTGGTGGGTGGAGGAATGAAGGGTGAAGGGGATGGTAGTGGCGGGGATGTGTGAGAGTGCGTTTGAGACGTGATTTCTATGATTTTGGCTTTGGTTTCTTGTAGACTTTCCTCAAGTTCGCTCATCTTTCTTGCCCATTGCCTTTTCATACGTTCACGGCTATCTCTCCAAGCTCTTGTCCTCTTCTTATTCTGACTCTCAGTCTCGCTAACCTCCGCAGTCTTCTCCTGGCCTAGGTCTTGGTTTTGCTTAAGTGCCTGGGCTCTCGTGATGACTTGTACTGGGGCTGTAGAAGTCACGCCTCCTGTGGAGTCTAACACTAAGCCAATAACATTGATAGGAGCAATTTTTGGTATATTGGCGGGGTTCTTGGGACACTCCCTTAACAAATGCTCCTTTCCACAATCGGGACAAAAGCCTTGAATTGTCACAGATTGGGTTTGTGTCGGTGCAGGTAGAGGGCAATCACGAATAAGATGATCTCCCTGACAATGATAGCATGGCCCTCTGGAAAATGGAGGTCTCATCGGCCTAGGTTGGGATCTCGAGTTGGGGTTGGCATACATGACGTTTGCGTATTCTGGCTCCCCACTAGATTCATTCGGTTCTTCATAATAATATGACTCACTATGCTCCGGTGATTGCATGTAGTAGGCCTGGGGGCTCTCAACATGGGTGGAGTCAAAACTATGATCACTTGGATCACTTTTTGAAAGCGAGGATGTCACTAGCACTAAAGCTCTATTTAGATTTTCTTCTGTCATTGCGTACTTTACTGGAATCACATTGGTGGGGGCAGGAGGTTACTGCGCTAGGACTGGTTGTGATCTTTGTTGCCCTTGATAGGTGTTGGTGCACACCAATCACCAATTGAATGTTTGGAAGATTAAAGAATGAAGGAAGATTCAATTCTTGAAGCTTGGAAGAAGGATACATTCAGAGGATATGAGGAATGTACACATATGTACATTAGTATGGTTATAGTTCACTTAGATCTTTGATTAGTCATAGACTTGTACAAATTTCTCTATAAATACCTTGAAAATGTCAAGGTGTGATATGAGAGCATATGAAAGAATAGATGAGTGAGTATAGAAGTCAAGAAAGGAGAAGTTAGATGTTATGAGACATTTGAAATGTTAGTTGAGTTTCCTCTCATCACTCAACTGTAATTTTCTGAGTAATAGAAGAAATATTGCGCCCGATGTTTCTGTGACTGCTCCGTCTATGTTAGATCATTTGTGAAATCCTTTTGAGGATATCTAAGTTCATAGTTAATGAGTCTATGACTTGAGTTTCAAAGTCGAATTGTAAACAGGCTAGGAGAATTGGTAATAGGAACATTCATATGTGATGAGTGTTCACAGTTCTCTGAAACAGGCGCAAATTTCGATCTTGATTTTTTGGTCAGTTCTCACTCCACAGTTTAAAGTTTTGTGCAAGAAAGCACTTAATCTTTAATTTGGAAGGTAAGCTACTTGTGGCTACAAGCATTTGCTTAAACGGGTTCGAGATTGATAGAACTATGTGTTAGAAGTTAAGGGTGTCAAAATCGACTTCTCAGAAGTACAGATTTAGACATAGGTAAATTGTGAAGTTGATTTCTCAAGTTATACTAAACCTTTTGAAGAAATTTAACTTGGAGGAGGTGCGCAACTTCTAGGCAACACTCCATACAAAATTTCATAGAGAACTTTACATGTTTGATAGGTCAATGAGAAGAAATTGTGCAGCAGACTTTCTGTGTTTTATCTTCTTCATAGAATTTTTCAACTTTTGATAATTTGGAGATTGAACCTCTAATTTGGTGAAGATTTTGACTTACTCTTGGTATAGAGGTGCTCTAATCATAATATTAGGTTATTCTTTTGGAGATTAACACTCTCCATCAGTGGTATCAGAGCAGGAGACATCAAAATCAAGGAAAGGAGGATCCTGACTGCTGCAGATTCAAGAAATTCAACAACTGAAGAACAAAAAAGGTGAAAGCTTGAAGGCAAAGCTTGAGGAGGAGACCATACGACATCAAGAAAGACAAAAGGAGTCTAATTCGAAGCAAAGGTACATATATCATTTATAAAGCTTGAAGATTTCAATACACAGGTAGAAGAAAGATGGGAGATTCTCTTCAGATAGAGAAATTGGATAGGGAAAACTATCCTGCATGGTCAATGAGGATGGAAGCTCATCTTATGAGCAAAGATTTAATAGCCTACATCACAAGAGAAGAAGAGAAGCCAGAGTTCAGAGATCCTAGTGTTCCAACTAGGGAAGAGTTAGCAGATTTGAAAAATTGGATGAAGAAAGATGCTCAAGCTAGGAGCATTATATATATGGCAGTCAATGATTACTTGTTACCTCATATTCGAGGTCTTGAAAGTGCAACTGATATTTGGAATGCTTTGGAGGAGCATTTCCAGAATACTACTAAGTCAAGGAAGGCATCCTTATGGGCAGAGTTTACCACCTTTAAGAAGAAGGCTTCTCAATCCATTTCAGACTATGTGACAAGAATGAAAGATATTGCAGATGCTTTAGGAGCTATTGATGAAGACATTGAGGAGGATAAATTGGTAAGGCAAATCCTTACAGGTTTGAGAGGTGATGACAAATGGAAGCCATTCATTTTGTCTACAGAGTTATCACTTGATCATTTCACTCCTGATTTAAATCAGTTGTTAGGTCATATGCTAACATTTGAGCAGGATGTTAAAGGAGATGGTGACAAGAGTGCAGGTCATGCAATGTACTCAAAGGACAAGAAGAAGAATAGCAAAGGAAAGCAACAAGCAAATGAAGATGAAGGAACAACTAGTCAAGCCAACTTCCTAAGAGGAAGAGGAGGTGGCAAAGGTAGAGGAAGAGGCAGGAACAACAAAGATGGAGGCAAAGCTTGCTGGATTTGTGGTAAGACAAATCACTTAGCTAATGATTGTTGGCACAATACTCAGAGTAATAATGGATATAGTCAAAACTATAATGCAAGAGGAAGAGGTGGCAGAAATCAAAGAGGTAATTTCAGAGGCAGAGGTAGTAGGAGTTACTTTGGAAGAAATGCAGGTAGAGGATTCCAAAGTCAACAATATAACAATACCTACTACAATTATGCTTCAGATCAAAAGGAGGATTCAACATTGATAATGAATGCAACTTTTGAAAGGCAGAATGAAGATCAAAGAGTCTTCTACATTGATTCAGGGTGTAGCAATCACCTGAGTGGTAATATAGCCTTGATGACTGATTTGGAGAATAAGGTTTTTAATCATGTTGTTCAAACAGGTGACCACACAAAGCACAATGTGAAGTCAATTGGATCAGTGAAGGCTAAGGATGGTAGTACCTTATTGAGTAAGGTTCTGTATGTTCCTACAATTCCTAAGAATTTGATAAGTGTAGGACAAATTGTTGAAAAGGGATATGAAGTAAGGTTCACTAATGATGGAGTATATGTGGAAGACCCTAGTCAAGAGTATAAACAAATTGTTTCAGGGAAGAAAGAAGGAAGATTATTTACATTGAAGATTGAAGGCAATATTGGTCATGCTATGTTCACATATGGAGGACATAAGATCTCTGAGTTAGATCTTTGGCACAAGAGGCTTGGACATTTCAATGAAAGAGGTATTAAAGACATGATTAACAATGGTTCAGTGCTTGGATTGCCTAATGTTGCAGGTCAACATATGACATACAAATGTGAGGCATGTCAATTAGGTAAAGCTCATAAGCATTCCTATTCCAAGCATGGTTTTATGTATTCAGAGAAGCTTGAATTGGTACACACAGATGTGTGGGGACCATTAAAGGATTTCAGTATAAATGGGTCAAGGTATTATGTGATTTATGTTGATGATGCTACTAGATGGATCACTATTTATGTGATCAAAGATAAGTCAGAAGTGTTTAATACATTTAAACACTATCATGCATATGCAGAAAGAATTACAGGTCATAAGTTGAAAAGACTAAGGTCAGATGGAGGGGGAGAGTATTTCTCTAATGAATTTAGTGATTACTTGTGGAATGCAGGTATAAAAAGGGAAGTTACTTGCAGGTACTCTCCTCAACAAAATGGTGTAGCAGAAAGGAGAAATAGAACACTTGTTGAGTTTGCAAGATCCATGACGAAGGAGAAAAATTGCCCTAATTATTTGTGGGCTGAGGCTGTAAATACAGCTACTTATTTGGTCAATAGGTTACCATGTAAAGCCTTGCAGGGTATGACACCATATGAGGCTTGGTGGGGTAAGAGACCTACTTTGGATCATTGCAGAGTTTTTGGATGTGTGGCATATGCATATGTGCCATCACAATTAAGACACAAATTGGAACCTAAAGCTGAAAAATATGTTTTCATTGGTTATGATGATAAGCAGATGGGTTATAGATTGTGGAGTCCATCTACAAAACAATTCATGGTTTCTAAAGATGTTACATTTGATGAGCAAAGTACTTGGTATGCAGGTACAATCAATATCAATACACGTGATGAAGAAGAAGTGAGTCAAAAGAAAGGTAAATCAAAGATTCAAATAATTGATGAAGAAAAGAATAATGAAGTGCAGGTTGAAGTGGAAGAAACACCTAGGTTTGATCCTGAATATGAAGAAGCAGAAACCTCAAGAAGTGGAGAACTTAGGAGGTCTACAAGGAACAAATGGCAACCTACAAGGTATAGCTATGATACTTCATTTCTGGCTACCAAAGATTATGCTTACATGATTAAAACAGATGAAGACCCTTCTACATATGAAGAGGCAAAAGGTAAGGAAAAATGGGAGAAAGCTATGCAGGAAGAATATGATGCACTATTGGAAAATCAAACTTGGGATTTGGTTCCTAAACCAAATAGTCAGAAAATTATTGGATGCAAGTGGGTTTACAAGACCAAGAGGTTTGCAGATGGAAGTGTGTCTAGATACAAAGCTAGACTTGTTGTCAAAGGGTTTGCTCAGACATATGGTGTTGACTATGATGAGACTTATAGTCCTGTGGCAAAGATGACAACCATCAGGACACTTATAGCTATTGCTGCATGTAAAGGTTGGAAGTTATGTCAACTTGATGTAAAAAATGCTTTTTTGAATGGTTATATTTCAGATGATGTGTTCATGGAGCAACCTCAAGGGTTCAGAGATAAAAGGTATCCAGATCATGTGTGCAAGCTCAAGAGAGCTTTGTATGGCTTGAAGCAGGCCCCAAGGGCATGGAATTATAGACTTGTAAAGTTCTTGAAAGAACTTGGATTTCAGGTGTCTAAAGCAGATAGTAGCTTGCTTGTCAAAGCAAGTGATAATGGCTTCATATACATGTGCATAAATGTTGATGATATAATCCTTACAGGTACAGATGAAGAAGGAATACAAAGACTCAAGAAGCAAATGGAAAAGGAGTTCAAAATAAGTGACTTGGGAGACTTGTCATATTTCTTGGGCATGGAGATTACATATACTCAACATGGAGTATTTGTGACTCAAGAAAGGTATTTGAAGAACTTGTTAATCAAGTTTAAATTGGATGATTGCAGGGTAGCACCTACACCAATGGAGGTGAATCACAAATTGAGTAAATTTGGAGGTGAAGAATTCAAGGACATGAGACAATATCAGAGTTTGGTTGGTAGTCTTATCTATGCTACTTTAACTAGACCTGATTTATCATATGCAGTAGGGGTTTTGTCTCAATTCATGCATTGCCCAAGGAAAGAACATTGGATTGCAGGACAAAGAGTGTTGAGGTACATTAAGGGTACACTCAATGAAGGTTTATATTATGGGTTTACATCAGATACAAATATCAAAATTTATAGTGATGCAGATTGGGCAGGTAATCTAGATGATAGAAGGTCAACTTATGGATACATGTGTTATGTGGGAGATAAACTTATCTCATGGTGTTCCAAGAAGCAACATACAGTTGCTTTGTCTTCTACAGAAGCTGAATATAAAGGCATGGTTGAAGCTGCAAAGGAAGTGATTTGGCTCAAGACCTTGATGAAGAGTTTTGACATTGTGCATGGGATACCAATTATATATGGAGATAACATGAGTTCATTGTATTTAGCTGCTAATCCTGTTTTTCATGCCAGGACCAAACACATTGAGATTCAGTATCACTTTCTAAGAGAGAAAGTGATGGATAAGGAGATTGAAGTCATACATACTTCAACTAAAGATCAGATAGCTGATATGCTTACAAAGAGTTTGGATGGACCAAAGTAACAGAAGTTTAAAGACATGGCAGGCATAAAGAAGATAAGAGAAACCTCAATTGATGATTGAGGGGGAGCTGTTGGTGCACACCAATCACCAATTGAATGTTTGGAAGATTAAAGAATGAAGGAAGATTCAATTCTTGAAGCTTGGAAGAAGGATACATTCAGAGGATATGAGGAATGTACACATATGTACATTAGTATGGTTATAGTTCACTTAGATCTTTGATTAGTCATAGACTTGTACAAATTTCTCTATAAATACCTTGAAAATGTCAAGGCGTGATATGAGAGCATATGAAAGAATAGATGAGTGAGTATAGAAGTCAAGAAAGGAGAAGTTAGATGTTATGAGACATTTGAAATGTTAGTTGAGTTTCCTCTCATCACTCAACTGTAATTTTCTGAGTAATAGAAGAAATATTGCGCCCGATGTTTCTGTGACTGCTCCGTCTGTGTTAGATCATTTGTGAAATCCTTTTGAGGATATCTAAGTTCATAGTTAATGAGTCTATGACTTGAGTTTCAGAGTCTAATTGTAAACAGGCTAGGAGAATTGTTAATAGGAACATTCATATGTGATGAGTGTTCACAGTTCTCTGAAACAGGCGCAAATTTTGATCTTTTTGGTCAGTTCTCACTCCACAGTTTAAAGTTTTGTGCAAGCAAGCACTTAATCTTTAAGTTGGAAGGTAAGCTACTCGTGGCTACAAGCATTTGCTTAAACGGGTTCGAGATTGATAGAACTATGTGTTAGAAGTTAAGGGTGTCAAAATCGACTTCTCAGAAGTACAGATTTAGACATAGGTAACTTGTGAAGTTGATTTCTCAAGTTATACTAAACCTTTTGAAGAAATTTAACTTGGAGGAGGTGCGCAACTTCTAGGCGACACTCCATACAAAATTTCATAGAAAACTTTACATGTTTGATAGGTCAATGAGAAGAAATTGTGCAGCAGACTTTCTCTCTCTACTCCTTTCTCTTTGAGTCCCATGAGCTTGAGATGTTCCAGCTCCTTGGTGACCATAAGACACATTGGATCGAGGTTGGGGAAAAACAAATTCTCCCTTCCAAGTGTATGCGTGTCTTCCATGCTCAGAGACCACAAAGATTCTCTCAGAAGCATCATCTAAGTAAGTCACCTTGCTTGGGCTATCAAGATCTTTGAATTCATAGATGGCAAGACCTCCCACTTCATTAGACTTTTCAAGCTTGTACCTCCAAAAAGCCTCATCCGTTTCTTGGTTCCAGAGCAATTATATGCTCCTATTATCCTGGGGAACTAACTCTGGAGTGATTATTCTTGTTAGGACCAATTTTCCTCGAGGGGTTTTCGGCTCCTTTCCTAAGTTCCCTTGCTCTATGTCACCTAATTCATGTTCAGGGATTATGTTGCCAAACTCATCTGTCCTTTCAGGCTGGCTGGTGACCACATACATTGTTCCTTCTTTATCTATGTATGAACCATTTTCAAACTTGACTACAGGGTGTTCTAGTCCAATGGGCTGATTCGGATTTTTAATTAGGACAACAGATCTTCGCAGACCATCCTCATAGATGCGTGCACCTAGGCGGTTGGTCTGGATGTATTCCAATTGAGTCTTGTAGGGACCTTCAGGTCTTTCTAGGTATGCCCTTCCTGAGCTACCTACAGGTCTTTCCATGCTATACGACATGTCAGAGTCACTGGTTTCTGAGTCTAGAGCGTAGGGGTAATCACTCAATTGTTGGGCCCAAGATCTGGCTGTATGGTTGATGCTAGCCTCGGATGATCTAACACTTTGATGGTCTCTCCCCAGGTGTCTACCCGATCTCAGGTTCATATGCCCTTTGTACGTTGCTGATTCTTTGGTTCCAATCACTTGTTCCTTTTAAGTTCCTTTGGACGTGTTTTCTTGTTTTTAATTAGGCGTTGTCAGGAGTACTTTAGTGTATCGTACTTGATGTTCTGTGTCCGCTTAGTTTAAGTTCTTTTCCTTTAAGTTATCCCTTGACTGCAATTTAGCCTATCCTTGCACTTAAGAAATTAAAGGCTCTTCAAACTTGAGTGTTTCTATCGTACCCCTAGTCAATCAGGACAACTACTCGCACTTAGCCTATGCTAAGAATGGACAGAGGGGGTTAAGAGATGTTCCAACCTCAAGTTGCTCCTCCTGGTGCTGCTTGTCTACCCAGGAAGCACGTTCCCAAGCTTGTTCGCCCTGGCACTTACTTTGCTTTCTCCAAAAGATCTCGATGATCCTGTAAGTACCCCAAGTTTAGCTTCAATTTGATCCTTCAATTGACAGACAATTTATTTCAGACACTTTTTAATGGCTCTTGTTCCCGCTTTTTTTTTTATTGCTAAAAAAATTTCCTCTAGAGCTCCCTTGGTGTACCTACCCCTCAGTGTGTCAACTTCAAAATATCATATCTGAAAATCAACGCATTATTCTTATAAAAAATAGTTGAGGGCGTGTAGTATATGCCACGAGCTTTCCGACAAGCCCTAGAGCTCAAAAAATGGATTTCGTATGAAAAAGTTATGACCGTTCAGGGTTTAGGGGCTTAAACAGACAAACCGAACCTTTTAGGAGTTTTAATGCATTTTTCTAAGGCCTTTGTAAGGGTATGAGCATTTGAGTATGCAAATATGCCCAAAATTTAGCCTAAATTTCCAAAAAAATTACCCCTTAATTTTTTGCCGAAAATGTCTGTCTATCGCGATAGACGGTGTCTGTCGCGATAGACGGGTCTGTCGCGATAGACGGGTCTGTCGTGATAGACGGGGTCTGTCGCGATAGACGGTGTCTGTTGCGATAGATGGGTCTGTCGCGATAGACGGGTCTGTCGCGATAGAGGGGTCTGTCGCGATAGACGGTGTCTGTCGCGATAGACAGTGTCTGTCGCGATAGACGGTGTCTATCGTCTATCGTGTTTTGGTCTGTCGCGATAGACGGTGTCTATCGCGATAGACTGAATCTGTCGTGGGTCTCTGTCTGTCACGATGGACGGTGTCTGTCACATATAGACGGTGTCTATCGTCTGTCATGGAATTTGGTCTGTCGCGATAGACGGGTGTCTGTCGCGATAGACGGTCTCTATCGTGGGTCTGTGTCTGTCGCGATAGACGGTGTCTGTCGCGATAGACGGTGTCTATCGCGATAGACGGTGTTTGTCGCGATAGACTAAAGAAATGCAAATTTTTGAGAAACTTCAAGTGATTTGGAGTGCTCTAATGGTGTAGGTTATCGTGCCAAACATGCATTCACAAAATATCAAGTTTTTCTCTCTGTCGCGACAGACAGAAGTCGTCGTCCCAGGACCTGTGCAGAGTCTTTCGTACCTGCGCAAGCTACTGGAGATGGTGGTACAGCTAGTTCCTGCAGCAAAAGCTCAAAAGACACACAAAAACCGATAGCATGCAAGCTCTCTCTCACAATGAAATGAGGGAAATGAGGTGGGGAGTGGATTATGACCAAAAAACTGAAATTTTTGTGGAGATGGAGATGGAGGTGGGAGATGTTGGGGATGATGATGGTGATGATGGTGATGCAAAAATAAGAAAAAATGAAGAAAAATAAGGAAAAGAAAGGATATTACCTATAACTCCAATGTCTCAACTCGACGTCTTACCATCACACGCTCGTCCTCCAAGCTCTCTCCCCGGCAACGGCGCCAAATTTGGTGTCACTCTAGCACAATGGTGAGTACCAACGTGAGAAGATTCACCTCATAACTGTCAATCCGTGGAGACGTGAGGACTAGTATGAAGACTATGAGCAAGTGAAGGCACAAGTGTATGAGTGAGAAGCACACAAGCATGCACACACATACACACACACGCGCACACATGGCAAGAACAAGGAGAGGAACAATGGAGTTCTTTGCATTAGTCAAAAATTCTCTTACATAAGCTCAATTCACAAACAATCTAACCCCAAAAATGAGCTCTCTAGCTCTTTTTATAGTTTTCTAACTAGCTTTGGTCTTGTCCAAACCTAGTGTCCTGCCTAATTAAAAATTAGGTTCTAGAGCCTATTTGAGGGCTCAAACGGAGTCTAAAAATTATGAAAATTGATATGTAGCTAATTCTAATACTCCTCAAGCTCGAGGACTCCTCGGCTTGAACAAAATGGAGTCTATTCTACCAAAAACGGAATTTACAATGTTTGTGTAGTGATTGAAATCACTTGAGTTGTGAATGATCCATGGAAAAAATGATTAGGCCTTGTTGCCGTATTGTGCATGACTGCTCTATTGTACCGGTATGCTCTTCATATGACCTGTATGCCAACAAAGGGTCTACTAATCAACTCTAAATTCTCAGTTGGCTGGTGTGAAGCTGGTTGTAGCAGCACCTACTCATCTTTGGATTGCATCCACCATCTCTCTTCACAAGGATCACCACCACGATAAAGTCTTATGCATATGTCTCTAGGAAAATGTACACTTCAGATTGCAAGAATACCCACGTAGGGAAAATAGTATAGGAATATGTAGTTGATACAAGAAGTCCCACAACCCGGGACTATAGGTATAGATAATCTCAGCTAGAGATGATACAGGAGATCCCACAACCCGGGATTGTAAGTAGGGAACAAGATCTCTAGATTACAAGAACTCCCTTCTGGCAGATGAACTAGATACAAGAAAGAACTCGACAAGATCTCGTACTACGAGATTACAAGAGGACAAGACGAGATGTCCAGGATACAAGACTAGACAGGACTAGGACAAGGAACGATACAAGAACAGGAACTGGAACTTGGAGAGTACTTACGGCTAGTCAGTGGACTACCACAGAACCCCCGGTGTTCCCAGACCCTACCCCGGTGATACAAGTTCCACTGTCAAAGGAAATTTCACAGGAGCAAGAGTCAATTCCAGTGACTGACGCATCATCTTCAAAACCGGTGAAAGGTACAATTCAAGCAAATCAAGCCTGGGAAATTTTATCTAAAGCATCCATTACCCTCCCCCTTGGGTAGTTGCTGGCACTAGTACCGGGAGTTCGGCAACAATTCCAGCAACAGTTTAGTCCTGAGTCTGCCTGCATTCCAGCAACAACCACAGTGCAATCGGAACCTGATTCTACGGTCGATCATTCGGTTCCCCTAATTACGGTATGGTATAAAAATCATAAGATTACACAGGTACTAATTGATGGAGGATCTGGTGTCACCATTGCTACTGCTGCACTATGTAAAAAGCTAGGATGGACCTAAATTGAACCAGTTCAGTTTTTTGTCAGAATGGCCGACCAATCAAGAGTCCATCCAGTAGGACTTGTCCGAAACGTGCCAATCACTTTGCAGGGTACAACATTTAAGATGACCTTTGACGTCCTAGAATTACCGGAATCCACCCTTGATTATAATCTTCTTTTTGGCCGTCCTTGGCTGAAGCAAGCTAAGGTTATACAAGATTGGTCTCCAGAGGAGCTCACCTTCAAAGACAATAATCGTAAATATGTTGTAAAACTAGATGCTATACAGCCTTGCGAATTGCATGCTAGACCGTATTTTGCAGAACCAGTTCATGTGTTAGATGGGTTGTCAGATGATGAAGAAGAAGAGTTTTTGAAGAATAATATTGATTTGATCTCCCTAGGAACTGTTGATCTACAATCTGTTGTAGATAATTGGAATCCCGCAGTTTGTACGGTGATGCCTGTAACAAAAGAAGATAAGAAAGAAGATACCTCTGCTATAGATGACGCTGATCTACAACAACTTTTTAAGCCAGCTGATGATACAGAGAAGCCCCGACAATTTTATGTCCTAGAGGATCAATTGATCACCTATAATTTAGGAGATGAGGACCATCCGCGTCCTGTCAAGATAAAGGAAAGCCTACCGGAATTATTTCAAGCAGACTTAATCCAGCTACTCCGAGAGTTCTCTGACGTCTTTGCATAGGATTACAAAGATATGAAAGGTTTGGACCCGCGCATCTATCAACACAGGGTCATGATGAAGCCGGAAGCAAAGCCAATCAAGCAACCCAGCTATCGGATGAATCTGAACTATGCATCACAGGTAAAAGCAGAGCTTGATAGGCTACTCAAAGTCGGATTCATTGTACCAGTAGAGCATGCTGAATGGATCTCACCAATTGTCATTGTTCTTAAAAAGAATAAGCAATTGCGAATTTGTGTGGCCTACCGGAAACTGAACGCAGCTACGGTGCCTGATCCATTTCCACTACCTTTTCTTGACACGATGCTTGATAGAGTAGCAGGACATGAATGCCCCAAGTACTTTTCAAAGGTGTATGTAGGAAATATTCTCCCCTTACCTTACCTCGTTTATGCAAGTTTATCTTGATGATATTTGGAAAAATGGTAGCACACTTGTTCCATTTATGGTGTTGCTTTGAGAAGTGCAGAGAATACAGACTCTGTTTGAACCCAAACAAATCCGTGTTTGCGGTTTCCTGTGGAAGGCTACTTGGCCACATCGTATCTGCACAAGGTATACAGGTGGATCCAGATAAAATTACAGCTATGTTAGAAGCACCTGTGCCCACTACACCTAAGGAAGTGATGCGCTTCATGGGCCAAGTAAGATGGCATGGTCGGCACTTACGGTGGCTTGCTCATTTGGCAATACCACTGAACATGTTAATAACCAAGACTCCTCGACAATTTGAGTGGACTCAGGAATGCCAAATTGCTTTTGATCGTCTAAAGGGATTACTAACACAGGTTCCAATCCTACAGCCTCCTGATTGAGATCGCCCATTTCATATATTTGTTGATGCTTCAGATATTGCCATTGGCAGTGTTCTAATGCAACACACCGATAAGTGGTTTCGGCCTGTGTACTATGCCAGCCGAAGGCTTGCTCCTGCTGAGAAGAATTACTCTGTAACTGAAAGGGAATGCCTGGGTTTAGTATACTCAGTCAAGAAATTTAGGCATTATTTACTTGGCCAAAAATTTACTTTTCATGTAGATCATGCTGCACTTGTCTACCTGGTACGGCAACAACATCTAGGTGGTCGATTAGCGCGATGGGTTCTGCTCTTACAAGAATTTGATTACGAAGTGATTCATAGGCCCGATAGTTCACATGCCTTAGCAGATTTCCTTTCTCGTTTAGATTCCGGTGAAGCTCTGGTTGGTGTAGATGACACAACACCAGTGATTTATGCTTCTGAATCAACTAATGATGAAATTACAGACCCACCTATGACATCTACTTATTATGATCAGATATTGACATTCCTTACTGATGGATGCCTTCCCTCTCAGACTTCTCCTGCAATACGTAAGAAGATTGCAGTTTTTAGTCGCCGATTTCGGTTAATTGCTGGGGAACTATACTATATGGATCACACTGGAATTTTACTTCGTTGTATCCCTCCACACAAAGTTGATTCAATTATTACTTTGGCTCACTCAATTCCTTCCGGTGGCCATTTTGCTGCAGATTTAACACACCAAAAAATTCTGCAGAGCGGACTTTGGTGGCCTACTATGTACAGGGATGTATTGCAGTTTGTCAAAAAGTGTGATAATTGTCAGAGATCTGGACAGCCGTTGCAGCACCATTTTTTCCCTCTACAACCTGTCTTACCATTAGAACCTTTTCAAAAGTGGGGTCTAGACTTTATCGGACCTATTACACCACCAGCAATACTCAGCAATAATCGTTATATTCTAACCTGTATAGACTATGCAACCAGATGGGCAGAAGCATGGGCTTTAAAATCTACCACAGCTGTTTCGGTGGCAAAGTGTCTAATGAAATATGTCTTTCCGCGTTTTGGCTTACCTCTGGAGCTTGTTACAGATCAAGGCACTCATTTTGTTAACAATTTAAAAAAAGTACTCACACATTCTTTTCAGATCACACATAAATTCAGTTCACCATATTATCCTCGTGCAAATGGTTTGGCTGAGAGTACAAACAAGACCCTGCTGAATATGCTTCGAAAACTGATTCTAGAAGCACCGGAAAGATGGGATCAACTGTTACCTGCAGTATTATGGGCATACAGGATTACCTATAAGGTAGCAACAGGTCTAACACCCTTCAAACTAGCTTATGGATTGGAAGCCATAGCACCCATGGAAAATATTGTGTCAAGCTTACGTGTGGCTCTCACTCAGAAATTAATACCAGAAGATTCTTTATCATTTCAGCTAGATACACTCAAAGAACTGGCTGACTATGCAGGAAGTACAACTAAGACAAGCTTGAACACATGATTGCTATCTAAAGACTCTTGTTTTTACGGTGGGACAACTTGTACTATTTTACAATGCAAATTCGAATCGCTCTGCTTGCAAATTCAAGTTACGATGGTTTGGCCCCTACCGGATTTCTGAACAAGTGGGCCCAGCAACATTTCGGTTGAATACTTTGACCGGAAGTCCTCTTCCGAAAATCATCAATGGTTCGAAGCTGCGGCCGTATCAACAAACATCTAACCCGCACTGAAATGTTTCGTGGTTGGTCACGTCTTTTGGCGTTCTCTTTTCTTTCCTTTTTTCTTTTCTTTTCTTTCCTTTTGTTTTTGCGCGCTTAAAATCATAAGTATGTAAATATCCGCGTTTTGATACCTAATTATGTCAACAGCCGCCCTGCCCTTTCCAGCTACACATACATGCACACCAAAGTTAAGAAGTTATCATCTCAACGTCGCACGATGATTAGTGATTTTGATTGCTCTCCACTGCAGTGCATCTACTTAACCTTCTCCGTTTCGCCAAAAATTGCTATTGTGTTTGCGTATTGTGTGTGATTGTGTAAACCCTGTGCTTTGTGCTTGCGTTTTCTGTGTGCGCCATGGAAGCTCTGGCAAACTATGCCGCTTTTTGTGATGGACTCCCTGCCGAGGTAGGAGAGTTCCTGCGCATCCGTGGGTTATCCAATTTCGCTGAACTGCCATGGCATTCAGTGAAATCCCACCCGTTCTTTGCCCAGATAATAGCCGCTATCGCTAAAACACCTACCAACGAGCAAAGTTGGGCTATCACATCCCTACCCTCCCGAACCGTAATCACCTTCCAAGCTTTTGCTGAAGCGTTTAGACTCCCTCAGCAAGGTCGGAAAAATGGCCCGAGTCTGCCAGTAGCAACAATGATAGAATTGTTTCCTAGGTATTCATCAAACGAATACGCGATCCTATGTTGACCGGAACCTGAGAGGTCCGCACTGCAATTCCTCGTAGCCATTCTTAACCTCCATAAGCGAACTTATGGCATCTCTAGGCCTTTCTACTCCGCTATTGATTTAGCTGCTGGAGAACCCGTCAATTTTGCATCCTACTTCTTCCACCGCATTCACAAGGAATGCGTTTCAATAATCAAACAGGTAAACAAGGGAGGAATGCCAAGGTCGAGACTGCCACACATAATTTCTTTCCTTTTTTCGGCCATACTTGCAGCACAACCACCACCCAAAGGCCCGGTCCTGCACCATGAAGAATCGGCCCAATTATTGGAAGATGATGAAGAAGACGAAGAGGAACTCAATCAACTCTTCCGCCGGAAAAGAATTAGAATCAGTTCCTCTGAAAGTGAAGCACAGGTTTCAGCCAAAGGAAATGACAAAGAAGAAGAAAAACAAGACGAAGAAACTTTCCATGACACCGCAACGTCTATGCAGCACGAATCATCAGCACAGTCTTCATCAGAAGGAAAACAAGAATAGGAAGATCACACTAAATCCGAAACAAGCTCGTCACAAGACGCATCACAGCAGCAATCTGAGCAGGAACAGCAAGGAAATGAGGAACAAATCATTAAACATGTTTTCGACGAACTGCTTAGAGCAATAGAATCTACAGTTGCTGATACCGTCGACACCACACAACAAACCACATAACAGGTAACAGAACCTAACCCTACCCTCCCCATTCCTCCACCGGAACCGCCATTCAACCCCATTATCCCTACTCCACCCATCCTGACTGAAGAATCCATTGCCTCTTCTTCCTCATCCCCAAACTATTCTCCACCGAACTCACAACAGCTTCTCACAGAATCCTCTTCTCAACCTCGTCCTCTTCTTTCGCTTCCAACACTCCCGGTATTTTCGGAGCTTGCAAATATGGGACAGATGTTAATCAATTTATCACAACAACTACCTACGCAAATAAAGCAAGTAACGGAGAATATTCGCAATGAATTTCAACATAAAGTAGATGTATTGGAGGCCGATATTAGCCCCCTACAGGAAGAATTACTAGTAGCCAAAGCAGAAAATCAAGCCTTACAAGAACAGCTGAAGGAGTTACAAGACCGGATGGCCAAACAGGTAGAAGTTACAGCACAAAGGGACGCAACACTGACAGAGCTCCGAAAGAAGAACGAATTGTTAAATAATGCAAATGCCGAAATCAATCAAATGAAGCAAGAGCTACAGGATAAAGAAGATGCCAGAGTAGCCTTAGGCAATTTATTAGAAGAAACCAGAGTTCAGCTACACGAAGTAGTACAACAAAGCCAAGAACATAATAAGCAGGCTATGAAAACAGAAGAAGAACTCCAAAGAACAAAAGAAACTTTATCAGATGTCAACAACATGCTTAAACACTATTTGACCAAGGAAGCTCAAACATAGAAGCTAATAACAGATCTCCAAAGAGAAAGGGATGCATACTCCAGAACCATAAATTTTCAGAATCAAGAGATCGAAAGAAGGGAGAATCAGCTAGAAAATCAGAAAGAAAGAGTAAGCAAGATGGAGAAACAAGTGGCAGAAATGAAAGTTTCCAGAGATGCGGCCTTATCAAATGATTTCTACCTACAAGAAGCCTTTCTGCGGACGCAAGCAGAAATTTCGCTGACCGAAGCTATTTCATTAAATTCTGTAAGAATAGATGCACAATTAGTAGAACCGGACACTCTCAAACAAATGTTAGAAACTTTGAAGAAGAAGATTGCCCGAACCTTTAGATTAGCCAGAAGCATGTATCTAGACGACATTATAGAAGAACAATAATTTTATAAAAAAACCTGCGGGTTCGAGTCCACCGTGCATGCCAGAGTGTTAGTTGGCCGCCAGATTGGCAACTGTATAACTGAATCTTGTTTCGCACGCGCGAAAAGTTGTTACAAAGACATTTGTAATCTTTATATAAAGCAATGTAAAAGAGACGCAAGGTAACGATTCATGGAATCACCAGACTGTCTATCTGGGTGATTATCTGTGTCATTACTGCGTGTCGAGTTGGCTAATTTGGAGTATTGTGTTTCATTTCTGTGTTGTATTATCGACACTTGTTCGGGTTGCTGTAGTGCTGCTTGTCTAATTTCTGAGTATTCTGAGTATACTATGCGTATCCGTGTTCGTTGTCTATCGATCTCTGTTGTAGCTGTGAGTTTTATTTACATCCAGTAGATCGTCGGACTGTTGTCTGAGAGAGTCGTTCTGCGGGTCTTTGTAGTGATTGTTCTGTTAAGTACGTATATCGTGGTGGCCCTCTTTCTTGAAATGTTCTGCCAATTGTTTGGTGAAGTCTGTGTAACTGTGGTAGTGTCCCTAAAAACGCTGTGCAGGATTGTGTTGTCCTCAGTATTGAGATATGTACTTGTACGGTGAGATTTGGCTACAGTAATGGTTATCTCCCGTATGTGTTAGTCTTCAACACTGTGTGTCTGAAACTGTTGAATCCTTCTGTGTTTTCGGTTTGTAGGATTGTGAGCGCTATTCGGTGAAGGTTGAACTACTGTTAAATGTTACAGTAGTGTGCATTCGGGAAAAGGGTTCTGAGGTAATTCGGTGTTACGATACTGATAGTCTGGTACAGTGTGTTCGGCAGACTCTGATAGAGTTAAAATGATGAACCGTAAAGATCGAGAATGAGATACCAATTCTTGATAAAATCTTGAATGTTGGTATATTTTGTTGTGAAGTAGTTTTGGGAAACAAGCATAGGGGCTCTGTCTTTACAGACCACTTCCACTCCCAAGAACCCAATACTCGTTTAAACGCGCTTCTGACAGTTAGAACAAGCGTTTAACACATATCAATTGCTTAAATTTTGATGTATAGGTAGAGGTAGGGCAATTACCTTGATGTAGCTTCTAGAGTTTTGTTTTTGCCACTCGATTCGTGTCTACATCTCCAAACATGGTGGTGAGAACCACTCTTAGTCATGAAGTACTGTCCTTCTCGAAGATTGGGGCAAACCATAATAATGCTTGACCACAAACCAAGGTTCCAATGGATGCATCATTAGGGTATCTATCCAGGTGCATTCAGATGTACAATTTGAGTTGTTCTAATAACTCACATAACTTTGTGTGATCACCGTCAAACTTTTCTAGCATGCAAATCTTGGGTTCCTTCATGAAGGATGAACTAGGATGTTGGTTCACTTGAACTCTTCCTTGATTTGCTTGAAGAGTCCCATCTCAACTTGTGTCAGTCAATCAGTTAGATCCTGAACTTGTTGTTGGAGACACTAAAGTGATGCCACAATCTTTTCAACTGTGTTCTCCATGATGCATGGTCTTAGTAGAAGTTGTTCTTGCCAAAATGTCATTAGAGCACTAGATTGTGCCCTCTGACTAGACTAGAAGAAATTTCAAATTTATACTTTTGATTACAAGATCACCCACATAGGGAAAATAATACAAAATTATGTAAGTGATAGAAGAAGTCCCACAACCTGAGACTGATAGGTATGGATAACTCGACTAGAGATAATATATGAGATCCCACAACCTAGGATTGTAGGTATGAAGCAAGATACATGGATTACAAGAACTCCCTTTAGGGAGATGAACTAGATACAAGGAATAACTAGAAAGGATCTTGTAGTATGAGATTAGAATAGGACAATACAAAATGCCCATGATTCTAGACTAGAGAAGGCTAGAAATTAAGGACATGACTAGAAATCGAATTGGAATTTGGAAGTTACTAACTCAAAGATCATGACTTCTTGAGCTCCCAAGAATGGAATTGGCAAGATTGACGATGTATGTGGCCAAGACCTCCTTATATAGGAGTTAGAGGGTGTTATCAAGGCATTTATGAAGGGTAGTTACAAATTGATGATGTCACAATTGAAAACAAGACCTCTAGATGTTAGAATCCAGCAAGTAGACACTCAATCTTAGGGTTTTGGCATGTTCTAGATGCAATGGAAGCATTAGTTTCTCCAAATTCTAAACCAATCACGAGATATAGAAAGTCACATGGAATTTGAGGTTCATAATGATTTCCTTTATCCATGACACATAAAGAGTTGAGAATGGGATATTTCTAGCTTGAAACCATAACTTTAGCCTTACACTAACTCTCTCTCTCTCTCTCTCTCCCTCTCTCTCTCTCTCTATCTCCCTCCCTCCCTCCTTCCATCCTCTCTCTTGTATGGCACTTGTAGACCGTTGAGAAGTTGAAGAGTTAATCTCAAAAGCCATAAAGGAGGCCACAAAGGAAGTGGACAACACTCTCAATGAAGAAACCTACAAATTACAAAATTAAGGGGCTCAAGGAGCAAGGCAAGACAATCATGGAGGATTGAGACACATGGAGAGCAACACATGAATGCCTCAAAGTGTGAATGATTAAAGAAGAGGGTATGATCTCCAACATAATCTTAGAGAAAATCTCAAAAAGAAATTCAATATGGAAGTAGATTCTACTTGCGAAACGTGGCTAGAATTAGTCCACAAGAGGATCAAGAAGGAGATTAACAAGGAGACATGGAAGGAGGAGCTCCCTAGAGTTCAGGATACCCTCAAGGAATAGAGACTTTGACACACTAGACGATTGGGTGCACAGATTATGGGGCTCCCAAAGGACACATCAATAGAGCTAAATGACATCAATATCTATTGATGCCTAGGATAGGAGAGCATGCCTTTCATAAGGACATGGAGGGTCAATAGAGACATGTCTCCACCACGAGCACTAATCCTTCATATGAGCTTTGAGGAGATACACAGCGCCTTCTTCACACACTGTCCATTACTACACGAATTACTCAAAGGAGCTCTCTATATGGACGAGGATCTCGTGAGGATGCCGATAGAGCACTGATGCACTTGCATGCCATAGATCCTTGAGGCATGATGAGAGGGAAGGAAGGTTTTTTACCATGATAATAAGGTCTTCATGGACACACACCTTATCAAACAACACCATGTGGCCTATGAGGAAACACCACATCAAGGGTCATCACTTAGAGGAGCAATGTGGAACTACAACGGAGCACTTTGGAGATGACTAGATAGACTAGAGAAGATATTAGATACTCAGGGCTTTGCATGCACCATGGAGATCCATGAGACCCCAGAGAGAGAGAGAGGCCTCTCTTGTATAGTAGATTTCCATTGGACTTTGCATACAAAACCTCAATCAGATAGAGTACAAAATGGGAATCGGGGGTATTACCATCATATTCAGAGAGGAGATACAAAGCCAGATACATATCATCGCCAGAGATGAGGAGGCATGATACATGTGGATCTGCATAGAGATAGCATCAAAGAGTTAGATTTACATTGCCATCTACTACTTCCCACCATGCAGATCCCGATATGCTAGACATGATCACGAGGAGATGAATCAAGAGATAGATTCACCCTACATCATACTTTCGAAGGAGATAATACATTACAACACCCTAGGAGAGGTATTCCTTATGGGGTACTTCAACGGCCGCACCCAATCAAGTCAGTGCAAATCCTATGACATGGAGCATCCATGGATCATGAGGGGCAGAGGTTGAGATGTGATGGGGAGCAATAGAATATCAGTGTATATGGTTCAGTACACCACTGAGAATGGAAGATATCTGCTTGAGTTAGGCAACCGATACCATCTCATTATATAGAATGGGATGCACCTTTGGCTAGGCTTGGATGGACTTACTTGCTTCCCTCATGAGGGGGGGCAAGAGCATGTTCAACTACATTATGGTACCATCTCTAGCACTTTGCTTATTACTTCACTAGGTATTAGAGGATGCCCACTCGCTGTTGACCATACATTTATGAATTCACACTTTCATCTTATATTCCACTGAAATCTCCTCTAGTCATTGAGCCACACACCACGATACACTTCACATAGGAGCTATCACATATTTATGCACATCACTTACACACCTTCGTACTTTCCCTTGATCGAATATCACCCCTAGACAGACTCACCTCACAAATCACCACCATCTTACATGACTCAACTCTACACAACTTTCCACATTGCACACACACACCCCCACTACACACATGGTCTATACCCCAAAATAGTTCGTATAATATCAATTTTTGAGATCTTAGAAAGCAACTATAGATCTTGGAGTATAATGTTTTGGAGTTTATTGACCTCTAAAGTATAGCTAGAAGTAGGTGAAACCCCCTAGGAACTAGTTGATCTTCTTACAAACTTATGCGTAGAAAACCAGTCATACTTGTAGAGCTTGCTACTCTCTACTGAATTATATTTTTTTAAAACACGTTTAATACATATACTAGACACTAAGATATTTCCAATGAGCTAAAGAACACTCAAATTGGATAAATACACACGGAGATAGAACCTCTCCAAATTTGAGGTTTAGTGGAGACCTTGAATAGAGATAAACCTAAGAACACATTTTGCATCCACATAACCATTTGGTTGTGACATATACACTTCTTCACTTAACTCACCATTAAGAAAGGCATTCTTTATGTCTAATTGATGTATATTCCATCTTTTACTTGTAGCTAAATCTGACAAGGTCCTTATTGTGGCCATGTTTGCTACCCGACTAACTGTTTCCTCACAGTCCAATCCTTGAGTTTGAGCATATCCTTTAGCTACAAGTCTAGCCTTATATCTTGATACACTACCATCACTATTTATTTTAATCTTAAAAACCCACTTCCACCCAATTACCATTTTTTTGGTATCTTTGGAACTAAAATCCAAGTCTTGTTATTTCTAATGCATCCATTTCTTCATTCATTGCTTTCTCCCACTTTTCATCTCCTTTTACCTCATCATAACATGTAGGTTTCTTTTCGTGCTCAATCTTTTTCATAAAAGCATAATGAGTATTCATAAAAGGTTCTTACCTTTGAGGTTTTTTACTCACCCTTTAAGTTCTTCTTACCTCCAATGTAGGTGATTTTGCTTTTTTATTAGGAACCTTTGATGACTCTCCATACTCGTATATACTACTAACTTCTTCTCCTTCACCATAACTTCAATGAGTTTGAGTTTACCTTTACTTTAACAATTGGAGGTGACTCTTGCCTTGATCTTACATTGAACGGTATCCCTATTTCTTCATCCAAACCACTCCTATCATAACTCAAAGTTCTTGTGGGATGAGGTAAGTACTCATCTCCTTCAATCGTATCTTCTTTGTCTCCATCTATAGCTGCAAACTTTTCTTAACTGCATACCATGAAAGTGATTCATCAAAGTTTACATCTCTTGAAAAAACCACCTTATTAGAATGAGGATTATAACATCGATATGCTCTTTGAGTACTTGCATAACCAATAAAAATACACTTTTTTTATTTCACATCAAGTTTTGATCTCACTCCACTAGGTACATGCACATAACATAATTCATAATATACACATTTGTGCTAACAGTTTCAACCCAAAAATAATTAGGAAAATACATATCATCTAGCATGCTTCTAGATGCCTCTGTGATGATTTTGTTTCTTCTCTCTACAGCTCCATTTTTTTGTGGAGTATACCTACATATGAATTCTTTTTTGATACCTTCATCATACAAAAAATCAGTGAAAGCTTGAGAGAAATACTCTCCCCTTCCA
Organism: Ceratopteris richardii; assembly: GCA_020310875.1. NCBI lineage: Eukaryota > Viridiplantae > Streptophyta > Polypodiopsida > Polypodiales > Pteridaceae > Ceratopteris > Ceratopteris richardii. Next base: position 69,804,216 of record CM035432.1, on the reverse strand, counting down.
TCGGATCTTAGCTTCTTAACATACCTTCCTATTTGCTTCTCAATAAAAGATTTGAACTTCTTGAAACCATAAAGAACTTCACTCTTATGTTTAATGAAATACAAAAATGTCATTCTACTATCATCATCAATGAATGACACATGGTACTTATTAACAGTGAAGGATGCCTCTTTAGTAGGACCCCACACATCCTTGTGTAAAAGGTCTAGCAAACCCTCACTTACATAGCATGAATGGTTTAAAGGTTTTCTGCTCTACTTTCCCATTTGACATGCTTCACAAAGATGCACCATATTTTGCTAAGTAAGATTAGGTACTTCAGTAGTTTTCTTCTTTGATAGCTCCTTTAACCTATGTACATTCATGTGGCCAATCCTTTTGTTCCATAGATCAAGCTCTGCTATTCTATGCATACCATAAGAGAAATAGTTTGTATGATTTGCATTTACCTTGAATGTAAACAATCTACATTGTTTTTGACCTCTAGCAATCAACTTCCTTTTCTTTGGATCCTCAATGAAGCAACATGCATGATTAAATCTTACTTGAAAACCTTTTTCTACCATTTGATGAACTCACATCAGATTCTTAGTGATTGTTGGCACATAAAGTACATCCTTAAAGCAATTCTTCTTGCACTTATCCTGCATGATAACATCTCCAACCTCCATATTCTTACATGTTGTATCATCTCCTATTTCAACATGACCTTTACATGAAGGTTTATGCATATTTGAAAACCATGAAGCATCATGAGAAATATGGTTAGAGAAACCACTATCTACATACCATACATCACTATTGCAATTCATCTTAGTTTCTACATTTGTCATGAGAAGAGAATCATAATAATGACTTTTACCTTCAACTCAATAATTTCCTTGTTGTTTACCTCTTCTTGAGTAGCTTGCTCTTTGATTACCACCTTGGTTATTCTCATTTTGATATGAATCTTTGACATAGTGTCCATACCTTCCATATATGTCACAGTTTTTGTTATCTTCACTCCTTTGTCTTTAATTGTAGTTGTAGTGGCCTCTTGTACCTCTAGCACTTGATCTTCCTCTCCCTCATATTGAATGATCCACTTGAAGTCCCTAGATCATCATTTGATGTATTCATTCTTCCTTGACCTCTATCCAAACCTCTTCTACCTCTACTTCCTCCTCTTGATGATCCTACATAAAGAGCTTGTCCTTGAGATCCCCTTTGATTTGAAGTAGAGCCATTTAGATTCATCTCCTCCATGAACATGAAGGCAACAAGCTGATCAAAATATGTAGTAGAGAACACTGCTCTCATCTCACAACTTCATTGAATATGAAAATTTATAGAATAAAACTAGGACAATTGGAGATTTCCAATTAACCATCAAACATGTGATTTGGATACATAATGAGGGAGATACAAGCTCAACAATCTCTGTCTATGAAATTATAGCAGTGAAGAGATAGACATATGACTCTCTTGGACTCCAAAAAAGATAACGACTTCTCCTCTCTTATTATAGCATGAAAAACTAAGCCAAAACCTTACTAATACATATAAACTTGTTTTAGACACTTTTTTGGAGGTATTACATGATGAAAGTACCGAAATAAGCAAAATATAGCTAGACTTTGAGAACTAGCCACATCGACCTTCCACTAGGACACCACTACAACTCCCTTATGACTCACTCATTTGAGTCATTATCTTCTAGATGTCAGGTGGCATTTTAGCCATCCTTTGTCATCAATGTGAGCCTTCTTGAAGTATTTTTAAGACCTCTCAAATGTATTTACATCTTTTGAACTTGTACCTTAATCTATACATAAAAATAGTATCTCTCAATGCTCTCCCTGAAGTTTCAAAGGATATTTCCTTCATGCCAAGAAGATATTGAATCTTTGAAGCTTTGGTCCATCCAAGGAAGGTATTTGTAATTTGATATTTTGTTCCGGAAAAAGAAACCTGCACTTCATTGTTTATGGCCTTCTCTCGAACATAATGATAGTGTATCTCTATATGCTTTTTTCCAGCATGAGAAATAGGATTTGAGGTCATATGAATGCTACTCAAGTTATCCCCATATGTCAATGGTATATCAAACTCCACATTCAAGCCATGAAACAACTTCTTAAACCACATAATCTCAGTAGTAGACAAAACTATACCTCTATACTCAACCTCTGTAGAAGATAAAGCAATTGTAGGCTGTTTCTTTGAGCTCTATGTTATGTCTTATTTCTTGCTATTACCACATAACCACTTGTGGATCTTCTGTCATCTTTACATCCAACCCAATCCTTATCACTAAACACTTTAATAATTAGATCATTATCATGACTATAAAATAATCATTCGTTCATGGCACCTCTGAGACACCTAAGCACTCTTTTCATTGCATGCATATGAGGTACTCTAGCTTCATGCATAAACTGTGACATTCATATCATGCAACTTATCACTTTCTTTTGCACTCAACTTTACATTACATTCGATTGGAGTAGAAACAAACTTACATTCCTGCATACCAAACCTTTTCAGCATATCATATATATAGTTTATTTGTATCAACCACATACCTTCCTGTCAATACACAGTCTCAATCCCAAGAAAATATATAAGAAAACCAAGATTTGAAATTTTAAATTCTTCCCCAAGTTACCTTTGATCTCTTGAATTGCTTTTGCATCATTCCCTGTAATCAACAAGTCATCCATATAAATGCATACATATACACACATGCAATCTACAAGTTTTACATAAAGTGAAGGATCAACATGACTCGTAGTGTATCCTTGGAGCATAAGATACTTGTTCAACACATTTTTGAGTTGAATCTTCCGTGTTCTTGTACCTGTAGCATACAACCTTTCCAATGCAAGCTAAACATCCCTACTTGTGTCTAGGTCTTGTATATGTCCTACCATTGAATCTTGAATATTTTGTGATAAAATGAATATAACTCTTTTGTCTCTTTGATTCGAAAGTATAAATTCCCTCAATTGTTACTGATTTGGATCCTTTGGTGATATAGGTTTGATATCTGTGCCATCAATCAAACCATGCAAGCATGTACCTTGAAAGTATGTTGTGATTCTAAATCACCATGCTTGATAGTTGTTCTTTATTGTCATCAGAAAGAACACATGAAGAAAGATTGCTATGCATTAAAGAACTCTAAAGGATGAGGACAAAGAATTCATGACCAAAATTCCTTATCAGTTTGTTGTTGGTAGTCTCATGTATACTATGGTAGCTACAAGACCAGACATTGCATTTGTAGTAAGAGTTATGAGCAAATATATGTCAAATCTTGGCAAGAAGCATAGGGAAGCGGTCAAGATGACTTTGAGATATGTGAGTGGTACTAAGGACAAGTGTCTATGCTTGGGTAGAGGGAAATCATCTATTATTGGTTACACAGATTTTGATTATGTTGGTTGGACCTGTTCTGCCTGGACTGATCTTCCTGCAACATAACAGAGACTAACTCCTGAAATGATAAGGCATTCAGATTGCCTTTCATCATCAACCGAAGAGTAGAAGCAAAACTTTGATATGAGTCAGGAAGACCATTCAGAACGGTCTGCACAAGTGAGCTATCTGGTATAACCTCATCAGCAGAAATCAACTGTTCCTTCAAATCTTTGATCTTTGTTAGGAAACTGTCCATATAATCACCTTCATTCATGTGCTCACTCTCCAACTATTTTCGGAGATAAGCAACACGAGCCTCATTCCTAGCTTGGTACAATGTGGTAAGTGTATCCCAAGCATCCCTAGCTGTTCTGCAAGAGCGTATGTGAGGAATAATGGCACGTTCGACAGACAAAGCTATCAATGCATGTGCCTGGGCATCTCTGCCATCCCAACGAATCTGCTCTACAGTAGGTGCAACAGAAACAACAGCACGAACAGGAATCTGCACAATATCATCTTCGACACCATCTTCATCAGCTCCAACACCTCTAGCACCTATATTTGTAGTACCTGTAGTCGCAGGTGTAACAGGACGTCTTTCAACACCGTGCACAATGTTCCACAGTCCTTTTGCAACCAATACATGTCGCATTATATAAACCCATAATAGGTAGTTGGTACCATCCAACTTATCCTAAACAGCCAACATACGGAATACATCATTGCTTTCAGCCATGGTCGGTGACTAAAATACCTTGATGCAGAAAATTGACTGTATCTCAAAAATTTGAACGGAATTGCCCAGACGAGTTCTGCTAGACCTGTAGCAGACTTCGAGACGCTTAAACTGGCGAACAAAAACTGGTATATACCTTTGGCACAAAAGGACGAAATAGCCTGCACAAGTGCTACGATAGTGTGTTTGGAGGCCGAAACGAGCTCAGATCGCGATTTCAACACCACAAAGCGAAGCCGTTTTGATCTCGGAAACACGCTGAGTATGCTCACCAAATTTGGTGCGAATATGAGACTGCAAACGGAGGAGTGTCGACGGTGCCCTAGATGAAGCGATGACCTGCTCTGATACCAATTGTTGGAGTTAGACATCTGCGGAAGCACGCGAACAGCACAAGGAAGAAGAAGAAGCTTGGAGCACAACACACAAGACTGAATGTATTACTAGAGAATGTACAAAGATAAGTAGCCCATTAGGGCAATAGGCGTATATACAAGCCAGGGGAAAAAAAGCTCCTAAAGAGGGAAAAAAGTGCCCCAGCGGTCCTAGAGTGTTCACACAGATCACTACCTAAATATATCAACAGTGTAGACAATCATAAGTATAGATGAGGGTACATTTTTTCATTTTGTTGGAGGTGCTATTGGAGATCTCATCTTCAAGAATGTACAATTGTTTGCACTACAGAAGTAGAGTATGGTGCAACAAGTGAAGCATGTAAGGAAGCATTGTGGATTTCTCGTCTTGCTTGTGATATGGGTCTACCTCAGCATGTGCCTCATTTACTCAGTGATAGTCACAATGCCATTGCATTGGCTAAGAATCTGGTCCATCATGCAAAGAACAAGGATATTGAGGTGAGGTATCACTTCATTAGAGACTGCTAGCCACTGAGAGCATTATTCTTGAGAAGGTTCATACTCGAGATAATGTTGTAGATGATTTCACTAAAGCTCTACCACAAGATAGATCTCGATACTATTGTCACTTGATGGGGGTTTCTTGATTCATGAACTTACACAATTACTTGTATACTATGTAATAGGCCCATTAGGTGGGAGGTATAGTTTGTATACTTACATTCAAGTATTCTTTATCATTCTTGATTTTTCTCCCATGGCAATATTGACCTTTCGTGGGAGATTGTTATTGTTAGTGTGCATGTGAAAGGCCAAATGACCGTTAGATACTTTTGTATATGTTTCGTAATAAAACATATAGTTGCTTGTTTTTCAGCCACATGTTGCAAGTTTGATTGCATTTGTAACACCTACCAAATCTATCTTTGTGCTCCCTATGTACTATGTTTTTTTATGTATTCTGCATCTCTTGTGTGAGTGGTAAGTTTAAGCATCTCCTAATGCTTTTGTATTTCAACTTTAAGAAATCCTTTGAACGATAGGTAAAGATAGGTTTCACTTTTTATACACTTAATCATTGTAAACACATTTGTAGAATACATTCTTGAAACTATGAAACTTTTGTCCTTCTCACCGTCCGTCAGAGAAGTATAAACCTTGGCATGTGTCATCCCTCTTCGTGGTTGCAACCATCTCTCAAGGTGTTTTCTAACAAGATCCAAATTTTTATTAACTATAGCATGCCATCAAGTTCCTTTTCTGCCAACTTACCTCTTTGCTAACCATCTATATCATAGAAGATATTTCTATTACACTCTCTGCACCATCATCTTCATCCATGAACCTAAATTCATGCATTCAGTTCGATCAATTTTCTTTAGTTTATGATTAATTCCCAATACCCTTCCTCTTTAAAAGAGTTTTTGGCCTCGCAAACTAAGAGGATTTAAAAGTTGTGGAGGCATATTCAAGGCTTATGACTCATTTATGATATATCTTCCCAAGACTCTGAAAATCTCATATATGCATGCCTATCTTCATGGTATGTAGGAATCATATTCTAAGAGCATGCTTATGAGATCCGTTAGTGTGTGCCTCTTTAGTGATGCATATATTGGAAAAACCTTTCTAAGCAAACATTCTTTCTTTTCTATGCAAAATATGGGCATGATCCTCTTTGTGTTACAACTTGAGAAATTAAATGGATGTGTAGGTATACATACTTTGTCTAGTAGAACAAGTTCTAAAAGAAGGCATGCTCTTTGAACGCATAGAAAAGAGTTATGCACAAATTTTATATGTGCTGCTTTCATAAATGCATAAAAGAGGTTGCCATGATGCGTAAACCATGAGAAATCATATTGAAAATTTTTTTAGGCCTTTAAATGTATCAGTTTATTGAATTCCAACAAGTTCTGCAAACTAATTGCGCATATTTACATGGCCTAATAATGATTGTGTACCTAATGAAAGGAATTATAATGCAAATTCTTTATATGCTCTCTATCTTTTGCATACACGCATACAATGAGAAGGTAAAAAGTACATATGAATAAAAAATAAATAATTATAGGGTACTTTAGTGGCTTATCATTTGGTGAAGAATTCCCATTTGAGCATGAGTTCATGCATCCTCTCCTTCAAGGAAGGTTAGTGTCCTTGCTCCATCAATGAGCTTGTGGGCTTTGTGCATAAATGAGATTTTAAGCTCCTTCCAATGCCTATTTGTCTTTTCCCTCAAGAGATTCATACCTCTCTAGGCTTCTAGAGAAGAAGGGTCGGACACTTTGGTCATGTTGCTCGCCATCTATCTTTTGAGAGCAAGTGGATCTTAGCATGCTACTGGAGCATCAAAGTTAAAGGTGCAATTAGGCATGGCAGAGAGAGTGTAGATAAATACACTCGAAACGAGATGAATATCCTCTCAACCGTTACTTTTTTATATAGCTCTCTGTAAGGAGGCAAGCACATCCTAACCTCGAATCCAAGTGTTGATGTAACTAGATGTGCTCCAAGTGTCCTAGTCAACTAGAGTAAGAACCTTCTAGAACCTTGGGCTTTGGTTCAAGTAGAATATTCTAATCCCCTGCTTCTTGCTAGAGTTGAACTCAAGACCTTATGCTAAAGGCCCAAACCATGTAACCACTAAACTGCATCAGAACTCTTGGTTTTTTTTTTTTAATATAAAGGAAGTTCGGCTATAGCCTACTCTCCCGGACTTGAATTAAATAAAGAAAAAGTACAAGAGAAGGGGACTAGTGCCCACGGGACCCCCCAAATCCCACAAAGCAGGGGAAGCTTTTACAGAGCTTAGATGACATTACAAAGAAGGTTAATTACCCTCTCATCACCCTCATGTGGGGCCCACTTGGGTTTAAGCTTGTTATCCATCAAAAGGAGTACTTGATGATGCCTAAAGGGGGGGGATTTTTTACAGTTAACGATCCTTTTGCCGAGGAGGAACAGCGATTTCTCAATTGACCACTCCTTGGGGGAGTCACCGAAGTTGAAAGCACATCTTTCCCGCCAGATTTTCCATAGGACCTCCCCTCTGATGGCGTTCCAGAGAGTTGCGGAGCAGCCGATCGCTTCTCCCAGCAGGGCTTGCTGCCAACTGAGACATTTTTGAAGTTTAATTCTCTTTCCAACCACCTGCCAGAGTCTGTTGGAGTTGGGGCAGGTAAAGAAGATGTGTGAAACATCTTCGATAGACCGGTGGCAGCGTTTGCACCAGGGAGGGGTCCCACAAATTTTGCTAGCCTTAAGGTTGGTCCAGATTCCATGATGAAGGATTTGCCATAAGAGGACAGACTTTTTGATTTCTATGAGGGGGTGCCAGATAGCCATGAACTTCATGTCCCACCGAAGCCGCGTCCATGACAGGCACCACTTTTTGTTGAGGTTAACCTGATAGTCGATCGTTTCTTTGATGTTCGGGACTTTTGATAGGCTATTCCCATTGTGCCATTTGAGACCAAGCGAGCTCGACATGTCGTGTTCCATGAGCAGGCGAACTTTGTGTCGGTCCCAGGCGAGACATCTGCTTTGCAACGTGTTCCATTCTTCATGCGAAATGTTGATGCTAGGATCAATGTCCTCAAAGTTGATCCAGCGGTTGGTGTCTTGTTTCCAGAGATGTTTCCATTTTTTGAAGCCTTTGTTCCATAGCTTCTTGGCATTTTGAATGTTCCAAGATTCCACACTCCGGATGCCATGGATCGGAAACCAGATAGAGTCGTTTTGTCTGATACCGGCAGCCCACTTCCAGTCTTCACTTATTCTTGTGAAGCTTTTGACTTTATTCCAACTCTTCCAAAGGGAGCACACCAGATTAGAGCCTTTCGGGAAGACGGGGATCAGGGAAAACAACAAGGTCAAGATGTCAAGATTCTTCCAATTTGGGAAGCCCATGAGCGCCAACTCATTCTTGTTTCTAAAGATCAGCTTGGCCCACGAGGCCTCCCCGTTGCACCAAGCCTTAATCATCCATTTGGCCGACAGTTTGTTAGCCATGCACCCAATGTCCAAGATACCAAGTCCCCCACTATCTCTATGGCTGGTGCAGATGGACCATTTGATTTTAGGCACCCCCCTCCTATTGTGGTCGCCCGTCCAAAGGAAGTTTCTACAAATACTATCCAGTTTGGACAGATCATGCTCTTTCGGTCTCCAACAAGAAAGGAAATAAATGGTAGATGATAAGAGGAACGTGTTGATAACCATAACACGACCAGCAAGATTGATTTGCATACCTCTCCAATAGTTAAGCTTGTTTTCGAGTTTGGCAAGCACCCAGTTCCACCGCTATTCCATAGATACGCCAAACCCCAAGGGAATCCCAAGAAGCCGAAAAATTTGGCCCTGTGGAATGATTTGACAGCCATGATCAATGAGAAGGTCGGGCTGTGACCCACCAATAGCTCTAAAGGCGGTCTTAGAGTGGTTGATTATGGATCCAGAGGCTTCACAAAAAGTAGCAAGACACTTCCAGAACGTCTCAAGGCTGGTACTATCATTGTGCACAAAAGCGTTCATATCGTCGGCAAAAAGTCTCATGGTGATCTGATTGTGGTCATGCGGCAAAGGAAGGCCTTTAATGTTACCAGCTTCCACGTGATGCTCCACCAGCCTGCTAAGCCCTTCTGTGGCAATGGCAAAGAGAAGGGGAGCCAATGGGCACCCTTGTCTGATAGATCTTCTAAGTTTGATCACCTTTGAGAGATTTCCATTAATATTAATTTGGGTCGATGCGTTTCCGAGAAGGGTCGCGATCATAAGTTGGTGAATTTCTGACTACATCCAAGATCTTGTAGCGACTGTAGAATATAGTCCCATTCTAGCCTGTCGTAGGCTTTATCAAAGTCGATCTTGAGGAAAACTACTTCTTGTTTAGACTCGTTTGCAAATTCAAGACCTTCCCAGATATCTATAATGGTTTCCAAAATTGACCTGCCTTTGATGAAACCTTTTTGGTCCTCGCTTAACCACGCTCTCAAGTGGCAAGAGATTCTGTTGGCAATGACTTTGGCGATGATCTTGTATCTTGTTTGGAGCATTGTAATGGGATGCCAGTTCTCTATTCTGTTCTTTTCCCCTTTTTTGTGTACTAACTTGATAATGCCATTTTTGAGACAAGAAGGAAGCGCGCCAAACTTGAGTGCCTCTTGCCAAACCAAACGAAGAGGGGTGGCAACCACCAACTTGAAGGATTTAAAGAACTCATTAGTGAGCCCGTCGGGTCCCGGGCTCTTACCTGATGGGAGGGCATCAATGACCTCAATGATTTCTGCTTCAGAGATAGAGGCATGAAGCAGAGAGTGAAGGTTGGGTGGTATCCTGTGGGGGGAAACCCTAGATATGGCAGCCATACAATCCCTTCTATGGTGGGAGAGGGGGTGTGAGGTCCCCAGGAGTCTCGTGAAGTGCCCTTCAATGATCCCAAAATTATCTTCTTCCGTATTGCATACATTGCCATTTGCGTCTAGCAATAAGGGGATCGATTCTCTGTTGTGTTTCCTTTTGAGGATACGGCACATCTCTTTGGTGGGTTTGTCGGCCTTGCCAGCCCACCATTCCTTGAAGAAAATTTGCAAATTTTTCCTTTGTATCTCTTCGTTGAAAAGTGATGACGATCGGGTAGTGATCAGAGATGGTGAGGTCGGTGCGTTGCGAGAGGGAGGGGTGGCCCCACTGATGAGTAAATCTCTGAGAAATGTAGCATCTATCAAGTCTAGCTTTCCTCAGGTCCTCGCCTGCTTGGAGATTTGACCAAGGAAAGCCCTTCGAGTCTTTGAATTCGACCAAATCCAAGTGAAGTTTAGTTTTGTCCCACGTTTCTTTCTCCGGACTATCGATGACCCTGCCCTTGCCCATCCATCTATCCAGAACTCTTGGTTCTTATAGTACAAACGATTAAACTTAAATCCAACTTTTAGGATTTAATTCGACCAAACACCTTACTTTATAACATTCTTCCCCCTAGGAAGATTTTTTCTTCCTCAAAAATACAATTCTACATAGCTAACTCTAAGTACACCACTGAGCCCATGATCCAAACAACATGGAGCATTTTTTCATCTTTTTTGTGTGATTTGCCTCTTATTATAACTCTTGATACACCCACGAGCCTATGATCCAAATAGCATGGAGCATGTTTTCATATTTATGGTGTGAGTCGCCTCTTATTCAACTTGAAAAGAGGGAAATCCACTCTGAATGGAAGTTACTCTTTGTAAAAATGACTTCTTGTAAATTTATCCCTAATGCATATGATACTTTTAGGTTCATAAGAAATAGATTGAAGGAAGATTAGTGGGACTATAAATTCTTGTGAGTCTACTTGTCAAAAATTTTAAAGGTGCCACAAAACCATGGAGAAAGTTTAGGATATCGAACACTCTTTGGAGTTTCGAAATTTTCACAAACTTGAAGATATAGCTCATCTCCTACTTGAAAATAAAGTTTCCTTCTCCTTGGATTGGCATAAGCTTTAGCTCGACCCTAGTTTTTTTTTATTTTTCCTTTGCTAACTTAAGTTTAAAACTCATTTTATTCAAGAAATATTGATCAATGTGAACTATTTCATGCTAAAGTCATACTGTACAAGGGGCCATGGTCTCAAACCCATACATAAGCATAAATGGACTGAAGCTAGTTACTAAATGCTTGGAACTGTTATCCGAAAATTCCACAAGAGGTCAATGAACTTTACAATCTTTGTTTGTGGGAGACATAAGCATGTAATATGTAATATGGAAAGTCTCATTCCTAATTGGTAAATACTATGTGCTTGAAGTGTCTTGTGAACTTTTGGTCTCTATCAAAACTATGCCTTAAGGGAGACCATAGAGCCAATATAGATGTTCAACAAACAACTTAGCCAATTTTGGCATCTTAATTATTGTGCAAGTTAAAATGGCCATTTTACTCAAATAAGCTTTTTGAATTTTAGGAAGACCCATTATAGAATCCATTGAAATGATTCACAATTTACTAGATGGTATTTCTAATGGATGGATTAGTCCACCAATCCTAATTCTTTCTATTTTATTAATTTGGCACTTAGGACATTTCAAAGCATAACTTTGAACATCTTTATGGGCACTTGGCCAATAAAAAATGTTTCTCAACTAACCCAAAAGTTTTGGTTATGCTAGGATGTCTTGTACTTGGAGCATTGTGATATTCGCATTTGTGAAGAACTTCTTGATTACTTGGAGCATTGTGATATTCACATTTGTGAAGAACTTCTTAGGTTTGTATAATGGATGATAATCTATAATGAAGTAACGTTTCAATGAAGTATTCAAACATTTTTCAACTTTATTTGTTTCTACTTGAAGGATTTCCTAGGATTTTTGATAGCTTGGATTTAAATTACATTGTCCTTTAAGGGTTCGAGTTAAGTCACTCTTGACTTGAACAAATCTTAGGGTGTTCATTGTTCGAGTTAAGTCACTCTTGACTTGAACAAATCTTAGGGTGTTCATTGGGAAGTGACTTAGTTCATTGGCCACCGTGTTGAATTTTCCATATCCATACCTGAATTTGAAATGGAATTCCCAAAGGAACCCAGCCCATCTAGCTTTTCTACCTCTTAAATTGGTTTGGTTAGCAAACCTTTTAATGCTCTCTTGATCAACCATGATAGCTACTTTGGATTTTTATAAGTAATGGAATCATTTTTTAAGAGTATGAATATAAAATAACATTTATCTTTCATAGGTAAAGCAGTTTTTTTAAGCTATATTTAGCTTTTGGCATCCGTCAATTTGCTCCTAGTGATGCTCGTATTCTACTGTCTGGAGAGGGCCCCTCGGTCCACCTTGCTCCTGATCACCTTCGTTCATTCGCTGAGGTACTTTCGAGTAACAATGGTTCTTCTAGGTTTCTCAACCCACCAAGTATATTGTGATTCCCAAATGATTTCAAGGGCAAGGCATTGCTAGGTATTATTCCCGATTGTTATGTTAAGGAAAACAATAGCAAAGATAGTTTCACAGATGATTCCACCCTGATAATAGATAGCTCTACGTTTAAATAGTGGCAAAGTCAGCTCTCCCATAAGGTTTTCATAGCCGGGAGCCATGGACCGAGACCCCCCTTGGAAACTCTTAGGTATTGGATTAAAAACAATTGGGAAAATCGAGGTCTACATGTGAAACAGATTCAGTACCTTCCTGATATTTCCTTTTTTTTCGACGATTCGAAGAGTGCGTTGAGAGTCATAACTAAGGGGCAATGGATTATCAAATCCACCCCAATCGGATTTAATCCGAGGGGCCTTAAGCCTACCAAAGCCCCTGTCTCGGTAGAATTCCCCGACCTTCCAGTGGAATTCTACCCTTGGACAGATGGACTATGCTCCCTATTGGGTAAAGTCCTTGGTCAGAAGTCTGGAGGTAATATTAACCTGAAATGGGACCCTCAGGTTCTCGTTGAAATTGATATTAGTAAACCTATTAGAACATCTCTTAAAATTTAGGATTCTGATGGTATTTGCTTGCACGAACAAAAGGTAATCTATCGTAACCTCCCAATGCCTACTACAAGTGCTACCATCAAGGGCACTGGATTGGAGATTGCCCTCTTCTTAAGGAAGAGACTCATGCCTCTGATCCTAAGTCTCAAGATTAGCAACAAGGGGCAAAAGGTGTCATCCCTATTAGCAACCAAAAAAAACTTCAAGTCAAGCAAAAGAAAAAAGCTAAAAATTGGTCTAATGCTTTTGATGCTTTGTTGGAGGATGTCTTCAATCCCCTTGCAGGTGAGTCAACAGTTAATGAGGGTCATCCCATTAATCACGATTGTGCCGAGGAGTCTCCCCACTCTCCAAAAGACATAAAAGAAAATGTTGCTAACCCTGGTGGAGCTAGTCAACAACAAGACAACAATGAGGGATGGGCGATGGTTACTAACAGAAAAAAAATGTTCCTACTCACCAATGGAACATGGGTACTCAAAATATGAATCCTACCTTTTGTACTAACACTCTCCCTTCCTCTGATGACAACAGATTTTCTAATGAGCTCTCTAACTTTGATAAATAAAAAATTCATGTTTTACGGTAGGCTGGATTTACAGGTGAGGAGCTGCTGTCAAATCAAAAGGAAAATGTTGCCCCATTAGGTCAACATGTTTCCAAAGCCAAGAGAAAGGAAAGTTTCTCTAAACTTAGGAGAAAAGACATTTTGAGAAACTCTGTTTCTTTGAACAAGCTAACCAAAAATATTAGGAAATGATGCTACTTTTGATTAAGGTTTCTATTTTGTCTCATCATGTCTAAAAATGTCAATTTGATTTCTTATAATATTAAAGGTTTTTCTGACCCTGTTCGGGCCAAGTGTTTCTCCAAGGGGCTTTATGATTTGTCCCTTTTGCCCGACATTATTTGTCTTCAAGAATTGAAAGTCTCAAATTTTAAGCTTAAGATCCATCTTAATTTAGCATCCAAGAACCATGCTTGGTTCTCTACCCAGCACCCACAAGGTCATGGGGGTGCTACTATAGGTGTTGCTCACTGCATTTCCCACTTGGTCCAAGAAACTAAGTGTAGCCCCTCCCATCAATGGATTGGTGTTACAATCAAGAAACCTTTTGATTGCACCTTTATTTGCTTGTATGCCTCTAACATTTCTTCCCTTGGAACTAAATGCTGGGAGGAGCTTAGTAGTATGGATGGTCCCATCTATTAGGCCACCAAATTGGAATATGTAATTTTATTTTTCATACCCGCACGCATCGAAAAGGCGTAGAGAACAGATGTAACTTTCTATTCATTAATGAAAAGGAAAGCACGGCGTTCAGCGAGAGATGGGAATCGCCAGACTGTTTGTCTAGGGGACCGCGCTGGAGCTGTTGTATTGCAGATTCGTCCAAATTCTGAGTACTGTGTCTTGTCCTTAAGATTTCAGTGCTTAATTATTAACAATGCTACGATAACATTAATAAGTCTGTGCGAATTCGTAGCTATTAATTCGTGTGATAAGCGTACAAGGTCGTGATAATCTTCGAATTGGAAGACAATTAGCTACTTAGTTGAATGTTGAATTGGGAAAATTAAACAAAGGGCCTCTGCACTATCAGACCCCTATCCATCACCAAGAACGTAGAAATGAGATTAAAAGTGGCTAAATTGAAAGCACTTTTAACACTGGCGCCGTATGTGGGAAGATGGAAACAGATTTGGAATAATCAGTAAGGGAAGAGCCGTACTCAAGGCAAGCAATGGAGAATAATAACCGCTAGTTGAAGAAGTGATATATGCCGGTTACTCGTTCTGGTGAGTCCTACCCAAAGTATAGGAGAGATCAACATCCCTGGGCAGTTCCAAACTTATTAGGGACACCCCCGGGTCGTAGAAGTACAGGCCAGTTAAGTCCAATTGCAGAAGGATCAGAGCCAGTCAGTATTGATTCCGGTGCTAGTTCGGTAGCACATGACGAGATTCCGGTGAATTCCGGTGTGAGTCTAGTACTTTTTGGAGAAGGTACAGTGACTTCTGGATGTACAGAGACGCAGGAGTCAATTTGACACTATCTGGTCAGAATTCGGCCATTTTCGGTGACAGAGTTGTGTTACCAGGTGAGAATGTTTCCGGTGATAGTGTAACGTGGTCCGATGAGAGTTCGACAAGTTTCAATGGAAGTTCAGTACCACTTGGTGGTCATTTGAAGTTTTTCGGTGACACTACGGTGCTGCCTGGTGGACAATTACTACGTTCACCACTTTTCGGTACAAGTCTACCTAATTTCGACACCAAAGTTGAGGAAGGACTTCTAGACTTGGAATTCAAGAATCGGTTCGACGACATTTTTGGAACGGAAAGTGAGCAGGCTGACCACACAGACTCGGAAAATCAAGAGATACCTTCTAAAAAGTCACGTAACAACAACGCCAACAACAATAGCACCATGAGTGGCTCACATCAATAGCAACAAACACCGCCACAGCCACAACCACAATTTTAGTAGCAACAACAACAACAGCCACAACCGATCGCTCCACTACGACCGGTTCCAACCGGAGTGACCTATACAAAATTCGGTGGATTTTCGGGGGATGACCCCGATGCACATGTTCGCACATTTGAAATCAGTTATGCCGTGTTGAATCACCCACCAGATCTGGCGTATAAGGCCATCGTGTTTCAGGCCATGCTGGTTAATGAAGCAGCAAGGTGGCTGACAGAATATGATATTAATCATTTCGGTAATTATGACGATGTGAGGGATGCATTCCTGCAGAGGTTTCATTTGAAGAAGAACCCTGCGGAAATTTTGACTATTTGCAGAACAATCGACAGAAACCACACCAAAGTGTCCAGGAGTATGCGACACTGTTTAGAACTCACTTGCGGCAGCTGCCTCCGGCACATGCCAACCTGCCAGATGATGTCATAACATAATGGTTTATCAACGACTTGAATCCACAGTTAAAACAAATCATCATCATTCGCTGTGTGGGCGGAATGACATTGGACGCTGTCATTGCAATGGCCTTATAGTTGGAGCATAATGTTGGAGGTTTTATAGAGGATCAGGAATGGTTGAAAGCAAGTAAGAAGGTGACCGAGGATCCGTCCAAACAAATGTATTGTACTAAGTGTAAGAATCCGGGTCACACTAGTTCCAGATGTGCTCTCAACCAAATGTATTGTGCAATTTGTAACATGTCAGGGCACTCCACAGAAACCTGTGCATATAATGCAAAGGTGCAGGGTAGAGCGGCAGTAAATGCTATAATACACGAAGAGGGTCAGCCACCCACCCATTACGTACCGCCACAGTTACGGACTAACCAGTAGCAGGGATATACGAACTATCGGGGTCAGTGTAACAACAATTTCCATCAAAATCGATGGCAGGCAGGAACATCGGCTGAAGGTACCTCTCTCCCACCCCCTCGATGTCATTTTTGTGGCGAGGTTGGGCATATTCGTAGATTTTGTAAAGAAGTCGCAGAGTACGACAAAAGAAAGAAGGAAAGACAAAATCCGACGACAAATATGGTTTATATTTCCCCAATCGAGTCACAAGCAACCGTAGTACAAACAAGATCGGGTAAACAGTTGCAACCAGCAGCTTAGGCTTTCGAGCCCGGAATTCCTGAGCAATAGCGGATGTTTGCAAAGGCTAGTCAATGGACAACTAAGGAGCCGACTGTGTTCCCTGACCCAGTTCCAATAACTCAGCCTTCTCTGCCAAATGCAAGAGCGAATACACAGAATTCCGGCCCGACGACATTAGAATCACCACTAGAGTCGGTGATAACCACGGCACAAATAGACCAGGTATGGGACGTTATATCTAAGGCTTCAATCACACTCCCTCTGGGACAGTTGCTCGCCCTAGTTTCGGGTGTAAGACAACAATTCCAACAGCAGGTCAGCCCCGGACCTTCTTGGACTCTGGCAACTGCGACCATACAACCAGAGATGGATCCTACGGTGGATCATTCAGTACCGTTGATCACCGTTTGGTATAAAAACCAGAAGATCACACAAGTTTTAATTGATGGCGGGTCGGGTGTGAATATTGCAATAGCTGCACTCTGTAAGAAACTGGGTCGGACCCAAATTGAACCAGTGCAGTTCTTTGTGCGAATGGTGGACCAATCCAGAGTCCATCCGGTGGGACTAGTTTGTAATATTCCTATAACTCTGCAGGGAACTACATTTAAAATGACTTTTGTAGTCTTGGAGTTACTCGAATCTAGCCTGGACTACAACTTACTCTTCGGTCGACCATGGCTAAAGCAAGCCAAGGTCGTACATGATTGGTCAGCTCAAGAGTTAATTTTTAAAAATAATCACCGGAAATATGTCATTACATTGGATGCTATGCAACCCTATGATCTTCACGCACGACCATATGTAGTAGAGCTAGTCCATATGTTGGATGGGCTATCTGATGATGAGGAAGAGGCTTTCCTTAAGACAAATAAGGATCTCATTACATTAGGTACTGTAGACTTATAGTCGGTAGCCGATAATTGGAGTCCGACAGCTTGTACGGTTGTACCATTGACCGGAGAAGCAGAAGAAGATGATGACATAACCATGGATGAATTGACACTACAACAACTGTTGCAGCCAGCTGATGACTTGGCCAAGCTTCGACAATTTTATGTACCGGAGGATCAATTGGTAACGTATAACTTAGGTGACACGGTCAACCCGAAGCCAGTTAAAATTAAGGCGAGATTAGCAGACAAATTTCAAGATGATTTGGTACAACTCCTGTGCGAATTCTCAGATGTTTTCGCTTGGGATTACAGAGACATGAAGGGTCTTGACCCACGGATTTATCAACATAGAGTGGTACTAAAACCAGATGTGAGACCCATCAAACAACCTAGTTACAGGATGAATCCTAATTATGCCGCCTAGGTCAAGGCCGAACTTGATTGATTGTTGAAAGTCAGATTTATTGTGCCAATTGAACATGCTGAATGGATCTCGCCAATAGTGATAGTATCGAAGAAAAATAAACAGTTACGCATTTATGTCGACTACCGGAAGCTTAATGCAGCCACCGTACCGGATCCGTTCCCTCTTCCTTTTCTTGATACAATGCTCAACAGGGTAGCAGGTCACGAAATGTATTCTTTCCTGGATGGCTACAGTGGATATAATCAAGTGAGGATGGCGGAACAGGAATACCGAAGACAACATTCATCACCAATTGGGGTGTCTATGCCCGCACCGTAATGTGGTTCGGTTTACGGAATGCCTCGAGTACATTCCAAAGATGTATGCAAGAAGTGTTCTCACCTTATCTGAAAACGTTCATGCAAGTCTATCTAGATGATTTTTCATTGTTTGGCGACACTTCAGCACACCTGTATCATTTACGGTGTTGCTTTGAAAAGTGCCGAGAGTATCGATTATGTTTGAATCCTACCAAATCAGTTTTTGCGGTCTCCTATGGGAAGCTGCTTGGTCATATCATCTCTAAACAAGGAATAAAGGTAGATCCTGATAAAGTAGCAGCCGTGTTGGAGGCACCGGTCCCAAGGACATCGAAAGAAGTTATGCGGTTCCTTGGCCAGATTCGGTGGCATGGCAGACATTTACGGTGGTTGGCTCATCTAGCAACACCACTTAACCGACTTATGACCAGCACTCCGCGGAAGTATGAATGGACTAATGAGTGTCAAATGGCATTTGATTGTTTGAAGGTTCTCTTGACGCAAGCTCTGATCCTGCAACCGCCTGATTGGGAACGTCCCTTTCATGTATTTGTGGATGTGTCAGACATAGCGATTGGCAGTGTGCTAATGCAACAAACCGACAAATGGTTTTGGCATGTGTATAATGCGAGTGGCCGATTAGCTCCTGTAGAGAGAAATTACGCTGTGATAGAACGAGAGTGTCTTGGTTTGGTATACTCTGTTAAGAAATTCCCGCATTACTTGTTGTGATGCAGATTCACTTTCCATGTGGATCATGCCGCACTAGTGTATTTGGTTCGCCAACAACACTTAGGTCGTAGACATGCTAGATGGGTTTTACTACTACAAGAGTTTGATTATGAAGTTATTCACCGACCAGGTACGGTCCATGTCTTGGCGGACTTTTTATCTCGACTGGATTCCGATGAGTCTCCGGTAGGTGTTGATGATACGACGCCGGCTATTTATGTAACCGACGTAGCTCTCGAAGACTCTGCAGAACTTCCTATTGCCCCTACATATAATGATACATTAATGACTTTTCTTACTGATGGTTGTCTCCCTCCTAATACTCCCGCTACTCTGCGTCGTAAAATTGCAGTCTACAATCGACGATTCCGGTTGATTGTGGGTCAACTGTATTACATAGATCATACTCGTGTCTTGCTCAAATGTATCCCTCCACATGAATCAACATCAGTTATTGCCATGGCTCACTCAGCACCCACTGGAGGACACTTCCCAGCTGATCTTACTCATCGCAAAATCTTGCAAAGCGGGCTATGGTGGCCTACCATGTACAGAGATGTTGTTCAATTTGTGTAGCAGTGTGATGTCTGTCAACGGTCTCGACAGCCCTTGCAGCGACATTTCTTTCCTCTTCAACTGGTTCTACGATTGGAGCCCTTTTAGAAGTGGGGTTTAAATTTCATTGGCCCAATTACACCGCCAGCTACCCTCACCAGCAACCGATATATTTTGATCTGTACAGATTATGCCACTAGGTGGGCGAAAGCTTGGGCTTTACGTTCTACCACAGTTGTTTCGGTGGCAAAATGTTTGATGAAGGATGTCTTCCCTCGATATGGATTACCTCTAGAAATAGTGATGGACTAGGGTACTCATTTTGCAAACAACTTAATGCAAGTGCTGACTTAGACTTTTCAGATTATGCATAAGTTTAGCTCTCCTTACTATCCGCGTGCGAATGGTCTCGCTGAGAGTACCAATAAGACTCTGCTGAATATGCTCCGAAAATTGATCTTGGCATGTCCGGAACAATGGGACCAACTCTTATCTGCAGTATTGTGGGCTTACCGGACCACGTACAAAGTGGCAACCGGAACAACTCCGTTTAAACTTGCTTATGGTTTGGAAGCTATTGTGCCAATGGAAGTAGTGGTACCGAGCCTGCGCGTTGCCTTATCTCAGAAATTGCTCCGGAAGAATCTTTTCCATTCCGGTTAGATGTTCTTAGATCGTTGGACGAACAACGCTGGGAAAGCTTCATGATTCTTCAAGAAGTTCAGCGATGCCAAGCCCGTACTCATGATGGCTTTCTAAAAACCCCTGTTTTCACGATTGGCGAACTCGTTTTATTTTATAATTCTAAAGCCAATCGCTCTGCCGAAAAATTTAAGTTACGATGGTTTGGACCATACAGGATTGCTGAACAGGTGGGACCCACCACTTTTTGATTGGCGATCTTAACAGGTGTTTTCCTTCCAAAAGTGATTAATGGCTCTAAACTCCGCCCTTATCACCCGACGTCAAGTAACTCCTGAGGTGTACTCGATCATTTTTTTTTCTTTTTCGCTTGTTACTTGCTTTCTTTTTCTACTCCCCATGTTTCAGTTGACCATCTGACCGTAATTTTTCCGTTTTAACTGATTTAATCATGATTAATAGACATCTTTGTGTCATTGCTTCTGTTCATGCATGCACTCCGCAATTATGAAGGATATCTCTCCAATACTGCATTATGATTAGGGTTCTTGCCGCCTAATGTTTCCCATGCTCTTACTTAATCTTGTTCTTTCCACAAATAATCGCTATTGTGTTTGTGTGTTTGCGAGTTATGTGTACTCTGTGTTTTCGTGTTTCCTTGTGCGCGCCATGGAAGCTCTGGCTAATATAGCAACCTTTCGTGCAAGGCTCACTCCGGAGGTGAGTGAGTACTTGTGCACTCGCGGATTGTTGGCCTTCGCTGAATTGCCTTGGCATTCAGTGGAGTGTCACCCCTTTCATGCGCAGATTATTTCTACCATCGCCGCTACGCGTGCTACGGAGCAGTGTTGGCTGATTACATGTTTAAACCCTCATGTAGTAATCACTCTAGCCACGTTTGCTGAGGGATTCCGACTCCCTTAGGAAGGATTGGAGAATGGTCCACTCCTTCCTCTTGCCACCATGAAGGAATTGTTTCCCCGGCACTCATCTAATGAGTTTGCCATCCTTTGCCGACCCGAACCAGAGCGTACTGCTCTGCAATTCCTGGTCGTCGTGCTCAATTTGCAAAAACACACCTACGGTATATCTCGACCCTTTTATTGCATGATAGATACGACTTCCCGCGAACTTGTGAATTTCATGGCATTTTTCTTTAGGCACATTCACTGTGAATGTGTAGCGGTTACAAAGCAAATTGCCAAGAATGACATTCCTCGTACACGCTTACCCCATATCCTAACCTTCCTCTTTCCGGTGATACAAGCCACACAACCTCCTCCAAACGCTCCTTTTCTGTTACACGAAGAATCTACACAAATGGTTGAAGACGATGATGATGATGATGACCTCCTTCAGTTTTTTCATCACAAACGCAGACACGTTAGTTCATCCGAAAGCCAGGATCAGGGCTCCAATGCATGTCACGAAGATGAAGTCTTCCATGACACCGCCAGCTCTCTCCAGGTAGAATCCTCCGTTCCATCTTCTTCTCTCAAGCAGCCGAAACAAGATGCACACATGGAAGATGTCGAGCAAGTCTCTTCACGGGAAGAATCTCATCAACCGGATGCTGAGGTGGTCAAGGAGGTCGTGGAAGCTGATAAGGTTACGGACTGCCAATCTCTTGGATCACCAACTGCTGATGTCCCATGCAGATGCAGGCACGGTCCAAGCAGACGCAGTCACGCATCTGACTGAACATGCCGCGAAAGTTCCTGACGCTGCTGTGAACGAAATTCAGACTGAGACCGGAAAAGTTTTGGCATCAATCGCCCCTCTTCCTCTTCCTTCTCCCCCTATCATTCCTGATGCTGTTGAACTTGTTTCTGATGACCCTCCAACTGTTGTTCGCGAGGCCTCAACCCTTTCGTTATCCTCTCCAGATTACTCTCCACCATCCTCCCCTCATTTGCTCTCTGCCTCATCGTCACAACCTCCTCCTTCTCTTCCACCCCCGACAGTCATGTTCACTGAATTGGAGTCTATGGGTCGCCTCCTTATACAATTTTCCCAGTAATTACTCCTCCAGATGAAGCTAGTGACTCAGTGCATTCAACAGGAGTTACAGAGTAAAGTGGATTTGCTCAAAGCAGATATTGCTCCACTCCAGGAAGAAACCATTGCGATCAAAGCCTAGAATCACGCACTTCAGCTTCAACTCCAACAACTTCAAGCACAATTAGCAGAAAAGGGACAATATGATTGCCCAACAGGATAGCACGCTTGCGGAATTACAGGAAAACATTGTCCTTCTTGCTGATCGTGAGGAAGAAATTTCTCAATTGAAGCAGCTGGTACAAGATAAAGAAGATGCTCGCATTGCACTTGGCAATTTACTAGAAGAAACACGTGCGGATCTTGAGCTAGTGACACAAAGAGGACAAGAAATGGCCGACTTGGCTATGCAGAACACTGAAGAACTCAAGACAGTATCCGCTGAACTTTTTCAAAAGAGCCGTGACTTGGAAGCACAGACGGGCTGGACGATTCAGATAAAGAAGTAGATGGAAGGTATTATGAAAGAGAGAGATGCCTATTATAAAACTATCCAATATCAAGCTCAGGAGCTGGAACAACGTGAGAAGCAATTAGGCGTTCAGGCTGATCGGCTTGCGAGAATTGATGCAGAGATCGCCAAAATAAAGCTGAGGAGAGATGCGGCGATAGCCAACGACTTTTATCTGCAGGAATCATTTTTGCAGACGGAGACAAAATTGTTGATGAGGTAGTTGTTGCTAGTTCGGTTCGAACAGATGCACAACTGGTCGACTCGGACATTTTGAAGACTATGCTGGACTCATTAAAGCAGAAAATCACTCGCACTTTTAAACTAGCCAGAACCCTGTATATACAAGGCATTATTGATGAGCCTTAGTTGTATTCTTCCTTTTTGGGTTCGAGTCCACCGTGCGTGCTAGTGTTAGGCCGCTGGATTGGAATATGTAATTTTATTTTTCATACCCGCACGCACCGAAAAGGCGTAGCGAACAGATGTAACTTTCTATTCATTAATGAAAAGGCAAGCACGTCGTTCAACGAGAGACGGGAATTGCCAAACTGTTTGTCTGGGCAATGTTAGAGGGCCGCCGAACCAGGACAAATGAACCCGGACAGGTGCCTTAAATGTAAAAGTGCTGGACGGCCGCCGAACAAGGACAAAAGTACGAGGACAGGGAGCTTAAATGAAAAAAGAATCTTTCAGGAAACGCGCAGGTAACTGCAGAAGTGCGCACCCTTGTAAAAAAAACCTCTATTTAAGGCAATGAGAAAAAGAGTGGCAGCAGCCCGTTTTTTGTGGGAATTGCAGTGTGTTGTTTGATTAAGTCTCGTTTCAGAGTGCTGTAACGCATCGTGTGCGCGTATATGTTGTTGAAAGGATACGTTCTGCTTTGTTCTGCTCCGTCTGTACTCCGGCTAGTCGATTATTCTCACCTTAGTACAGAATGATGAATCAATTGTATTGTGTTGCGAATCTGTTCGGTGATGATTGAGTGTGTCTCTGAGCGTGATCAAGTGCGGTATGTTATTGGCAGTTCTTCGGCGAAGTAGGTAGCGCGAAGAGTAATCCCGAACTAATTGTCTGTAATGTTTCTGTAAGTGACCAAATTCGATACTGTAGCCTATATTTGCTGTTTATTCCAACTACGGGAAGACTAGTAGCTGTAATGGTCTGAAGGTGAGTAAGACATCGTCGGTTTATGGTTAGCCATTTATTACGAGGAGATTGATTGTCCGAGTCCACGTAACTTTAAGATATAATGTCTGGTTGGTATACCTATCTGCCCTGACGAAGTACGGATTAGGTGACATTGTTATTGAAATATATTTTGCGCATAAATTAAGTAACCGGATTGCTACCCTCAGTCCTGAAGTTCTAATTCCAATACACTGAACAATCTTCCGTTGTTCAGAGATGGACACTGAGCTAAGAACGGGATGACATTAAGATTGTGTGTTAAATTGAGAAAATAGTACAGGGCCTCTGTCTAACAGACCCCTACCACTCCCAAGGACCCACGTGGCTAAGAGAACATTTGCGGTTAGGAAGATTCGGAACCGGTTGAACTTGAAGTGTTTGAGTCGGAAGTAGAGTAACGATTAAACGATAAACCGTTTAACATTTGGCGCCGTCTGTGGGAAAGTGGCATCAGGTTGCCAGTTATCTGTGAAAAGTGGCAGTAGCATGCCGGCTGTTTTGCAGAAACACTACGTTTATCGTTCAATTGACTGACGGTAGCAACAGAGCCAGATTGTTGCCAACTGCTCAGATAGTGCTACTAAGCAATGATACATGCCGGTTACTCGGTCTGGCAAAACGTATCCTAGGAACCATACGACTGGAACACAAAAAGTACTAAAGACAACCCTAGGAGAAGAAGGTATAACGCGGCCTGACCCAGTGGTCAAGCAAGTTAAGGACGTTAGAATTAATTCCGGTCATATTCCGGTGGAACGATCAACGCCTTTGGTACATTTTGGTGTCATTTCGACCCAGCCTAACCAAAATACAGTAATTCCAGAATCTACCAAGACGCCGCTGGAGACCAGTTTAACAATCTTGGATAAAGATTCAGAGTTATCCACGATTAGACAAACTCTAGGAAAAGAAATCGGTAAAAGCGGAAAAACGCTACAGTCTGGTACACTGTCAGTTCATTCCGGTGATATTCCGGTGATAGAAACACCAACTGGCGGCCAAGGATTAGCATTTTTTGCGGAGTCCTCAGCCCGACCCGCGTGCTTAGAAGAAAGATTTCGGATATTGGATATCCAGAAGAAATGAGAGCTATTCGAAGCAGAGATCCGAAGTATCCTACGCAAAAACAGCACACCAGAAGGCACGCCATCCGGCGATCCAGGTTCTGGTAGTTCAACCAATCAACCTCAAGATACAGAAGAAGGACCGGATACACTCACGATGAACGGACAACAACAACAACAACAGTTAGGCCTACCAAGGCCGCCTCCAATAGGAGTAACATACACGAAATTTGGTGGATTCCCAGGAGATGACCCGGATGCTCACGTACGCACTTTCGAGGTCAGTTATGCAGTCCTCAACCATCCACCGGATCAGGCATACAAAGCCATTGTTTTCCAATCTACACAGGTCAATGAAGCGGCTAGATGGCTTACGGAATACGACATTAATCATTTCGGTACCTATGATGCAGTACGAGATGCTTTTTTGCAACGATTTAGGCTAAAGAAGAATCCCGCCGAAATCTTTGATTATTTATAGAACAACCGACAGAAGGCGAATCAGACTGTCCAAGAATATGCTACACTTTTTAGAACACACTTGCGACAGATACCACAGGCCCACGCCAACTTACCGGATGACATCATCACTCAGTGGTTTATCAATGGTTTAAACCCGCAATTGAAGCAGATCATGATTATCAGATGTGTCGGAGCAATGACATTGGATGCAGTCATCGCCATGGCTCTGCAACTAGAATCCAAAGTCGGTGGATTTACAGAAGATCTAGAGTGGTTAAAAACAAACAAAACTATGACTGAAGATATAACCAGACAAGTGTACTGTATCACATGCAAAAATTCAGGTCATACTAGTGCCAACTGTGCGCTAAATCAAACATTCTGCGCTATCTGCAACATTGCCGGACACACCACCGGAAATTGTGTCTACAATGCCAGATTACAGGGAACAGCAACAGTCAATGCTGTTATTCAAGAACATGGACAGGCAGCAAATCATTATGTACCTCCGCAACTGAGAAACAATCAACCGCAAGGATATCGAAACTACAGGGGACAGAGAAACAATAACTATAATGCAAACCGCTGGCAGAACGAACCACCACCGGAAAATCCCAATTTACCACCGCCACGCTGTCATTTTTGTGGTGAATTCGGACACATTAGAAGATATTGCAAGGACGCAGCTGAGTATGATCAAAGGAAGAAGGAGCGGCAAAACCCAATGGCCAACATGGTACAAATTACTCCGGTAGAAACGCAAACTGCTACAGTCCAGACCCGATCAGGTAAACAGCTGCAGTCAATAGCAGAAGTATTTGAACCAGGGATACGAGAACAACATAGGATGTATAACAAAGCTAGCCACTGGACCGCCACAGAACCACCAGTGTTCCCAGAACCCATTCCGGTGACTCAGACCTCGTCGACAAAGGAAGGAACACAACAAAAAGCAGCAGCGGAACCACCATCAGCAGTAGACATAACAACAGATACTTCGGCATCAGCAGAGACCTCAAGTTCAAAAGAGCAGGATAACCAATCTCAGCAGGCCTGGGAAATTTTATCCAAGGCATCTATCACTCTGCCTCTCGGCCAACTACTGGCATTAGTACCTGGTGTTCGACAACAGTTCCAGCAACAGTTCAGTCCGGTACCTTCTTGTATTCCGGCGACAGCAGCAGTTCAACCAGAACCTGATTCTACGGTTGATCATTCAGTCCCCTTGATTACAGTATGGTATAAGAATCATAAAATTACACAGGTATTGATTGATGGAGGCTCTGGTGTCAACATTGCAACTACAGCCTTATGCAATAGGTTAGGATGGACCGAAATCGAACCAGTTCAATTTTTTGTCAGAATGGCAGATCAATCTAGAGTCCATCCTGTAGGACTTGTGCGAAATGTACCCATTACTTTACAAGGTACGACCTTCAAAATGAATTTTGTCATACTAGATCTGCCGGAATCCACTTTGGATTACAACCTTCTTTTTGGTCGACCTTGGCTGAAGCATGCGAAGGTAATACAAGACTGGTCTGCACAAGAGCTTACGTTCAAAGATGCCAGCCGTAGATATGTAGTAAAATTAGATGCTATACAACCTTGCGAACTGCACGCCAGACCATATTTTGCTGAACCTGTCCACATGTTAGATGGACTATCAGATGATGAAGAAGAGGCATTTCTGAAGAGTAACACTGACTTAATGACCTTAGGGACTGTTGATCTACATTCCGTAATAGATAACTGGAGTACTTCAGTATGTACAGTTACACCAATCACCCAAGAAACCAAGCAGGAAGATAGGGTGCCAACACATGACAATGAATTACATTCACTATTCCGGTCGACAGACGACACAGAGAAACGGCAATAGTTTTATGTCTCCGAAGACCAGTTGACCTCGTACAATGTAGGAGATGAAGATCATCCACGACCTGTAAAGATAAGGCAAAACTTACCGGAATCATTTAAGGCTGATCTGATTCGACTACTTCGCGAATTCTCAGACGTCTTTGCCTGGGATTACAAAGATATGAAAGGATTAGATCCGCGCATATATATCAGCACAGAGTCATGCTGAAGCCTGAAGCTAAACCGAATAGGCAGCCCAGCTATCGGATGAATCCCAATTATGCATCTCAAGTAAAAGCCGAACTTGACAGATTATTAAAGGTTGGATTCATCGTACCAGTAGAACATGCTGAATGGATTTCACCAATTGTGATTGTGCCAAAGAAAAATAAGCAATTACGAATTTGTGTAGACTACCGGAAATTAAACGCAGCAACAGTACCAGATCCTTTCCTGATCCCCTTTCTGGATACCATGCTTGATAGGGTAGCATGCCACGAAATGTATTCATTCTTAGACGGATACAGCGGTTACAATCAGGTTAGAATGGCTGAAGCAGATATCCCAAAAACCGCCTTCATTACCAATTGGGGTGTCTTTGCTTGTACGGTAATGTGGTTTGGATTGAGAAATGCACCAAGCACCTTTCAGCGATGTATGCAGGAAATTTTCTCTCCTTATCTCAATTCGTTTATGCAAGTATATCTCGATGATTTCTCAATTTTTGGAAAAATGATGGCACATTTGCTTCATCTACGATGCTGTTTCCAAAAGTGTCGAGATTACCGACTCTGCCTTAACCCAAGCAAATTTGTGTTTGCCGTTTCATGTGGCAAACTACTTGGTCATATTGTATCTGCCCAAGGTATCCGAGTAGACACAGATAAGATTTCGGCAATTTTAGAAGCCCCAGTACGCGCCACTCCGAAAGAAGTAATGCGTTTTATGGGTCAAGTACGGTGGCACGGCAGACACTTACGGTGGCTTGCTCATCTGGCTGTACCTCTGAATAGACTAATCACCAAAACTCCACGACAGTTCGAATGGACTCAAGAATGCCAAACTACATTTGATCGACTCAAGTATCTATTGACGCAGGCACCAATCCTACAACCACCGGACTGGGACAATCCGTTCCATGTTTTTGTCGACGCCTCAGATATTGCGATCGGCAGTATTCTGATGCAGCAAACACATAAGTGGTTTCGCCTTGTCTATTACGCCAGCAGAAGGCTTGCACCGGCAGAAAAGAACTATTCTACCACTGAAAGAGAATGTCTAGGATTAATTTACTC
Source organism: Ceratopteris richardii (assembly GCA_020310875.1). Classification (NCBI taxonomy): domain Eukaryota; kingdom Viridiplantae; phylum Streptophyta; class Polypodiopsida; order Polypodiales; family Pteridaceae; genus Ceratopteris; species Ceratopteris richardii. Next base: position 69,775,711 of record CM035432.1, on the reverse strand, counting down.
CATCAAAAAGTTCAGACATTATTTATTAGGCCGGAAATTTACCTTTCATGTGGATCATGCTGCCCTTGTCTATCTAGTGAGACAACAACATCTAGGCGGACGATTAGCCCGATGGGTGCTACTCTTGCAGGAATTTGATTATGAAGTCATTCACCGACCCGGAAATGCACATGCCTTAGCAGATTTCTTATCTCGCCTAGATTCTGGTGAAGCTCCGATAGGCATAGATGACACGACTCCAGCAATTTATAGTTCTGAGCCACTGACTGATGAGACTGCCGAATTACAAGCAACACCTACATATTATGATCAGATTTTAACTTTTCTCACCGAAGGATGCTTTCCATCTGACACTGCCAAGGTAGTTCGAAGGAAATTGGCAGTCTTTAGCTGCCGATTCCGGCTAGTGGCGGGAGAACTGTATTATGTAGATCACACCGGAATCTTACTTCGATGTGTTCCTCCGCACGAAATTAACTCGGTCATCACGATGGCTCATTCAACCCCTACTGGTGGTCATTTTGCCACAGATCTAACTCACCGGAAAATTCTGCAAGGAGGTCTCTGGTGGCCTTCTATGTACCGAGATGTGGCCCAATTCGTCAAAAACTGTGATAACTGTCAAAGGTCTGGACAACCACTGCAACGACACTTCTTTCCCTTGCAGCCTATTATGCCACTCGAACCATTTCAGAAATGGGGATTAGATTTTATCGGTCCAATCACACCTCCAGCAGTCTTCAGTAACAACAGATACATACTAACTTGTACAGACTATGCAACGAGATGGGCAGAAGCCTGGGCTTTACGGTCTGCTACAGCAGTTGTAGTAGCGAAATGTCTGTTAAATGATGTCTTCCCACGATTTGGCTTACCACTCGAATTGGTGACAGATCAAGGTACCCACTTCGTAAATCAAGTAATGAAGGTACTAACCCAATCATTCCAGGTGACACATAAACTCAGCTCTCCATATTACCCTCGCGCCAAGGGTCTGGCCGAAAGCACAAACAAATCACTATTGAATATCCTCCGGAAGCTGATCATGGAAGCACCGGAAAGATGGGATCAACTACTACCTGCAGTATTATGGGCATACCGAACTACATATAAGGTAACAACAGGTTTGACACCTTTCAAACTAGCTTATGGTTTAGAAGCAATAGCACCCATGGAAATAGTTATCCCAAGCCTGCGTGTAGCAATCACCCAGAGAATGCTACAAGAAGAGTCGCTGACAGCACGAATGGACGTACTCAGGGAACTTGATGAGCACCGATGGCTCAGCTTTTTAACCATGCGCGAAGTACAACTAAGGCAAGCCAAGACACACGATCGATATTTGAAGACCCCAATCTTTTCGGTAGGTCAGCTTGTACTCTTCTATAACGCAAAATCCGATAGAGCAGCAGGAAAGTTCAAACTACGCTGGTTCGGTCCCTTTAAGATCTCAGAACAAGTCAGTCCGGCAACTTTTCGGTTGACTACGTTGACTAGAAATCCACTCCCCAAGGTAATTAATGGGTCGAAGTTACGGCCATATCATCACACCACTAGCCCGCATTAAGTTTTCGACGATGGACCGCGTTTTGTTTAAACTTTTCCTTCTTTTTTGCTTTTTATAAATAGCCGCGTTTTGTACGATCTTGATATAACCAGCCTCCCTCTTAACAGTCACTCGAGTACGCACACCTGCATGAAAACCAGTACTATTCCCGCACCGCACAATGATATTCCACCTCCACCGTAGTGTTTCTATTTAAACTCTGTCGACGACGCCGAAATAAGCTATTGTGTTGCATGCTAGTATTCTGAGCCCTCGTGCATTCTGCATCCGCGCTCATCATCTACCTCAGTAACCGCCATGGAAGCGATAGCCAACTGTGCGGCCTTCCGCAATGGTATCCCTACCGAGGTAGGCGAATACCTGCGTTGCAGAGGGTTGGCTAACTTCGCTGAGTTGCCCTGGCACTCGGTGGAAGCCCATCCTTTCTTCACACAGATCATCACCGCCATTGCTCAGTCCCCCGCCACCGAACGCCAATGGGTTTTCCTCTCACTCCCTTCGCGAACAGTCATCACCTTCCAAACCTTCGCTGAAGCCTATCGCCTCAACCCGCAAGGCCGTGAAAATGGACCGAGTATTCCCATTGCCCGCATGAATGAACTATTCCCCCGCTCCTCGTCCAACGAATACGCCATTCTCTGCCGCCCCGAACCCGAACGATCCGCTCTGCAATTCTTAGTCGCCATACTTAACCTGCAAAAACGCACTTACGGCATCTCACGACCATTTTATTCCGCTTTAGAATTAGCTGTCCAGGAACCCGTCAACTTTGCATCATACTTCTTCCTCAGAATCCATAAGGAATGTGTAGCCATCGTGAAGCAACTCCAAAAGGGTACCACCCCGCGCTCTCGCCTTCCCCACATCATCTCATTCCTGTTCCCAGCCATCCTTGCCGCACAACCACCACCCCAAGGTCCCATTCTTAGGCACGAAGAATCAGTTCAACCTCTCGACGAAGAAGAAGAAGAAGATGAGGAGATCAACCAACTTTTCCGCAATAAGAGAATTCGGATCAGCTCCTCAGAAAGCGAAGCACAAAGATCCGCCGGACAGAATCAGGACACCCAAAACGCCGACCAAGAAGAGACCTTCCACGACACCCCCACTTCCATACACAACGAATCATCAACCGACCACCACGACCAGCAGAAGCACACAGAAACAGAACCCGTCTCAATCGAAGAAGCATCAGCACGATGAGAAGATGAACAGCACGTGATCGACAGCACGCTCAACACCCTACTCAAGGCCGTAGAATCCACCATCGCCCACATTACAGGTGAAAGCCAACCCACCAATCAGGTAACCCACCCTACATCCCCTCGCCCTCAATCCCCACCAGTCAACCCTCTCCCGCCGCCAATTTCCGAATCTTCTTCATCCTCCCCCAATTATTCACCCCCGACATCCCCCCAAATCCATACCCAAACCTCTACACCACCACCACACCCACTCCTCCTTTCCTCTACTCCGATCTTTTCCGAACTGGCCAACATGGGCCAACTACTCATCGCCCTCTCACAACAACTTCCGGTACAAATGACTGAGGTTGCAAATACCATTCGGCACGACCTGCAGCACAAGGTAGACCTCCTGGAAGCCGACATCACCCCACTCCAAGAAGAAGTCGACGCCGTAAGAGCGGAGAATCATCAATTACAGACACAACTGGCTGACCTCAAAGCCCAGTTTTCGGCACAACAGGCCTTGATACAGCAGAGAGATGCGGCAGTGGAGCAGCTTTCCGCCAAAGACCAGCTATTACACGAAGCACACGACGAAATCCGGGAACTAAAGACCGCCCTCCAAGAAAAAGAAGATATCAGTTCATCCCTCGAAGAAATGGTCGAAGAAACGAAGGCCCAGTTGCAGGAAACAATCCAAAAGAGTCAAGACCAACAACGAGAAGCAGCGCAAGTCCAAGACGAGCTACGCAGAGCTCAGGAATGTTTGGACGACGTAAACAGAATGCTGAGACGACAATTAACCAGGGAAGCGAAACACCAAAAAGATCTGGCAGAGGCTCGAAGAGAACGAGATTCATATTCCCGAACGATTGAATTTCAGAACCAACAATTCGAGCGCCTCGATAACCAACTGCGAAATCAAAAGGATCGAGTCATAGAGATGCAGCGGAAAGTCACCGAAATGAAGACATCCAGGGATGCTGCATTATCCAATGATTTCTATTTACAGGAGGCCTTTTTGCAGACCCAGGCCGAAAACTTGCTTACCGAAGCAATCGCGCTTAGCTCCGTTAGAATAGATGCGCAGGTTTTAGAACCCGACACGCTAAAACAATTATTAGAAACCCTTAAGAAAAAAATAGCTCGCACATTTAGATCAGCCAGGAATATGTATCTCGAAGGCCTCATAGAAGAATAAGTAAAATTCGACCATGCGAATTCATAATGTAACGATGGATTCGAAATGAGTATGATAACCAAGTTTTGTTTTCTGATATTTTTCGCACATGTAAAGTCTTGTTCAGTCTAGCATCGATCTACGGAATAACACGCGGCATAATGATTCTTACTCATGATACAATTTTGACAAGGGAAAGGAAGAGTCATGTCCTATTGAAATACAATCATTCCAGCAAATGGCAGTTCAAGCCCTGGTGCTTATAAAATGCGTATGCATAGCATAGCATTCTTCACTACAGTATTCTTCGAGCTTCAGCGCTAGTTAGAAACTTCTAGCATATTCTTCTCGGCAACCCTTACAAGCATGTCTGAATCCGACATACTCAGATGGCAACTCAGGAAGCGCGCCAATACACAGAACCATGTTGTGACGACAACAGATACTACCCTACAGGATAATGCAGATGACTCAGTAACTTCTGCAACAGTAAAGATTCATCATAAATTTTCCACCGAATTTAAAATCGAGCTCGACATCCATTCGAGAAGGAATGAGAACTGGCTACGGAGGATTGGACTCCTCCAATTTGCTCAATTACCATGGGAGCAGTGGATCGCTAATGACGATGCAGAGAATCAATTATATAGCATGCGGCAAACAAAAGGCTTCATTCTAAATCAGGTACAATTTTCACCACAGTTAGTCTCAGCTATATTTAAACTGCCACTGTATGATGACGCCCGATTTCCTAAATGTTCGAATGAAGATCTGAAAAATGAATTTGGCGACTGTGAAGGCCCAAGACGGTATTACATGTTGAAAAATGCCACATATCAGCGTCGTGAACAATTTAAGTGGTACTTAGAGAAGCTCTGTTTCCTAGTTAAATTCGATTTAATGTCTAGAGAAAATTTTTCACCATTAATACATGCCGAAGGAGGAGGTCGGGTTAGCTGGACACACTGGCTGTATAACCACCTTTACACACAAATCATTGTCGGGGATAAGCGAAGATCCCACACCAACAGCAGACTAGCAGCCTATTTAGCTGCTATATTTAATTTTGTCCAATCAGTGAAGGATAAGAAGCTACACTGGTCCCCCCATTTTTATTCCGGTGAACATGATATGATAGACACAGGACACCAAACAGAGCCTGAGGGAGCAGACCAAGTCTCCACATCGTCTGCACATTTCTTGCACACAGGTAATAGCGCACAGAACCAGACCGTAGGGACGCCATTTCGGCTGTCAATTAAACGAAGGATGGCAGACAACTTGCCAACTGCCAGCCCAGAGCAATTATCGGACGATCTCCAACCCGATTTTGTGATAGGGATGCAAAACAAACTACAAGAGGTTTCTCAATATTTGCGGCAACAAGAACAAGCGCTTCAGCACAAAAACGAATTACTATTCGCTACGATGACTAAGTCCAATTCATTACTAGATAGAATGACACAGATGCAAAAGGAATTGGACGACAAAGAAGCTTTACTACAGGCGTTACAGAGTAACAACCGGCAACTAACGGCAAAATTGATCAACGCAAAAAAGTGTTTTCAAGAATTTAATCAGTGGCAGCAAACTATCCAAACACAGATTCAAGCCGAAATGTCAAGTTTTTCTACCCTGAATGCTAACCTGCAAGCCGAAAATGAAATTTTGCAGTCAAGAATACAGGTTTTGCAGGAATTCAAAAGGCAGATATTAAAAGATGAGGGTGTAGAACTGAATGCCACATTAATGACAAATGTGGACATAGACTTATTAAAACAGCAATTGGATAGTCGTGTTCAAAATATTTGGACACTTTTTCGCAGGAGATGGCTGGCTATACTTGTTCCTCCACTTGAACAAGTACGGTCAGAAATGATTCGGGAGCCAAACTCTGGAATAGGCCTACAGGCAACGCAAAAGGATGTTGAAGTCAGTAATGCACCTGCGGGTTCGAGTCCACCGTGCGTGCCAGTGTTAGAGGGCCGCCGAACCAGGACAAATGAACCCGGACAGGTGCCTTAAATGTAAAAGTGTTGGACGGCCGCCGAACAAGGACAAAAGTACGAGGACAGGGAGCTTAAATGAAAAAAGAATCTTTCAGGAAACGCGCAGGTAACTGCAGAAGTGCGCACCCTTGTAAAAAAAACCTCTATTTAAGGCAATGAGAAAAAGAGTGGCAGCAGCCCGTTTTTTGTGGGAATTGCAGTGTGTTGTTTGATTAAGTCTCGTTTGAGAGTGCTGTAACGCATTGTGTGCGCGTATATGTTGTTGAAAGGATAAGTTCTGCTTTGTTCTGCTCCGTCTGTACTCCGGCTAGTCGATTATTCTCACCTTAGTACAGAATGACGAATCAGTTGTATTGTGTTGCGAATCTGTTCGGTGATGATTGAGTGTGTCTCTGAGCGTGATCAAGTGCGGTATGTTATTGGCAGTTCTTCGGCGAAGTAGGTAGCGCGAAGAGTAATCCCGAACTAATTGTCTGTAACGTTTTTGTAAGTGACCAAATTCGATACTGTAGCCTATATTTGCTGTTTATTCCAACTACGGGAAGACTAGTAGCTGTAATGGTCTGAATGTGAGTAGGACATCGTCGGTTTATGGTTAGCCGTTTATTACGAGGAGATTGATTGTCCGAGTCCACGTAACTTTAAGATATAATGTCTGGTTGGTATACCTATCTGCCCTGACGAAGTACGGATTAGGTGACATTGTTATTGAAGTATATTTTGCGCATAAATTAAGTAACCGGATTGCTACCCTCAGTCCTGAAGTTCTAATTCCAATACACTGAACAATCTTCCGTTGTTCAGAGATGGACACTGAGCTAAGAACGGGATGACATTAAGATTGTGTGTTAAATTGGGAAAATAGTACAGGGCCTCTGTCTAACAGACCCCTACCACTCCCAAGGACCCACGTGGCTAAGAGAACATTTGCGGTTAGGAAGATTTGGAACCGGTTGAACTAAAAGTGTTTGAGTCGGAAGTAGAGTAACGATTAAACGATAAACCATTTAACAACAATCCACTACAACATATCGAGGGAATACCGACGGTGAATGTACCGACGGGCAGCTATCGGCGTCGGTATACCCCTCGGTAAATTTGAGAAAGCTGCATTGCCTCGGAATCACAGCTACGCTGCCTCGAAATCACGGCGTCAGTATATGCATCGGTATATGCGTCGGTATATGCATCGATACTTGTCTCTCACTATCTCTCTCTCTCTCTCCCTCTCTCTCTCTCACTCTCTCTCCGTCTCTCTCCCTCTTTCTCTCTCCCTCTCTCTCTCTTTTTTCTTTTTCTATGTTTTTTCTTTACTAATATGTTGTTTGTTTGGTTTTGCAAGAGATTTTGGGATCAAATCTTTGGAAATTCGACGAAGAAGAACTTCAGGTGGATTTTGACGATCATGTCAAACAATTCTCTCTCTCTCTCTCTCTTTCCCTCTCCTTCCCTCTCTCTCTCTCTAAACACACCTCTATTTTTATAGATCTGACGCTTTGGTAAGTAGATCGCACATATTGTATCACTCTGTTTTCTTTCTTTATGTTTTTGCTTTTCTAATATCTTCTCTCTTTAGTTTTGCAAGAGATTTTTGAGATCCAATTTTGATTCAAAAATTACATAAATGTAAGTAAAACATATATCACTCTTTTATCTTTCTTTATATTTTTGTTTTCTAATATCTTCTCTCTTTATTTTTGTTTGAGAGAGAGAGAGAGTGTAGCTCAGTGATGAGTAGCACCTCCTTTAATGTCAATCCGGGAAGATGTGAGGATGGTATGAAGACCTCAAGCAAGTGGCGGCACAAGTGCGTGAGTGAGAAGCACACAAGCATGCACACACATACACACACACGCGCACACACGGCAAGACAAAGAGAGAGAATCCATGGAGTTCTTTAGATTACTTTCAAAAGCTCTTACAAGTTTGTTTCAATTACAATCTAACCTCAAAAATGAGCTCTCTAGCTCTTTTTATAGTTTTTGGCTAAGTTTTGGCCCTGTCCAGACCTAGTGTCCGGCCTAGTTAAAAATTAGGTTCCAAGGCTTATTTGAGGGCTCAAACGATATCTAAAAAATATGAAATTTGGCAGGTAGATACTTCTAATGCTCCTCAAGCTCAAGGACTCCTTGGCTTGCACAAAATGGAGCTACAAAAAGATGAAATGATATTTACAATGGTGCTTAGTGATGATAATCACTTTTAATGGGTGTAGAGGTTTTGAAAGATTAAGGTTGCCTTAGTGCTAAATCTGCGTGAATGTTCATCAGTGCTTCTTTCTGAAGAAAATTGTTGGCCTACTTGCCGGATCGTCGTTGACTGCCTTGTCTGCTTGTGCTCTCTCTTTTCTCGGACTCTCTTCTTGTGCTTCCTTGTCTTGTCAGTCCTTCAGCTCCGGCTCCAACACCCCCCCCTCTCTCGCGTCTGTCGTCCCTGACAGACCCTTGTTGAGAGGTTTTTTGGATGTAGTATTCGACGACGTCCTGCGCTAAATGATGTTCGGCAATTCGCAACCCTTTGGCCAAATCTGTCAGCAGAGCATCCCAGTCTACCGGCCCAGGAACCTCTGGATGTGGCATACGTAGCTTTTCGGAGTGGAGAGCTTGTTCCACTGCAACCAACTGCAAGAGATGGGATGGTCTGGGAATGAATATCTCGGAATGATATTCCCAGAATCCCGTGACGAACATCTCTTCGAACGTTTGTTTGAAACAGGCCGGTAGATATTTGATGCGAGCGTGCCATGCATACACAACATTGATCGATGGAGTTGTGCTCATGTCGTATACAAGATCCTGGTTCCCTTCATTAAATCCTAGTGCTGAGAGATGCGGTTCCTTGACATTTTTGAAGGTCCTGAAGGTGACCAGCATAAGTTCGAAAATTTTCAGGCACATCTGAGTCATGATATCAGGAACATTCTTGAAACGGGCCCCCCAATGCCGGATCGTGGAAATCATATAGCCAATTGTGGGTGCGCCTTTAGGGGGTGCGAAGTACACGTAATTTAGCCACTTCTCGCATCCTTTAATCGTCAGCACTGTATGTGTGTACTCCGGCCAGGATCTCCTTCGGAACACAGGGCAATAACATGGATTATATTTGATGTACAATGGCATGTTGTTCCACGTTCTTACCATTTCCGGATAGGTTTTGAGCAGTCGAATTCTCCATGTCGGTTGCCGGATATGTCCTTGCTTGGCGCTCTCTGGGATGTCATCGGGTGCAAATTGGGTGGCAGAGGTGGGTTCCCTTGAGGTGTGGCGCTTGATCTCCGCATTATAATCCGCCATCAGTACGCAAAAAGGTACATACAGATCAACCGATGGCCCGATCCACCTATGGTGTGAAAGGTTCTGGAAATAATCAGATTTTATTACCACCTCTTCCAATTTTGACATCAATGCGATTTGGACGGCCACCCTGTCATCATGCGTCGTGGCTACTTTCTCTAACTTTTGCATCCATTCCGGTGCCTCGATCTCAATTGTGTCCATGCCCTGTTCTGTGCGCTTACCTCCGGGTGTTGGCATCGGGACATAGGGATCCTCAAATGTTTCTTCTACCTCAATTGGCACCAGGTCGTCCGGCTCGGGGTCTACCAGAGGGGAGGGCTGACGCTCATATTGCATAACCTTGCTGCGTAATTCCTCAAGTTCGGCCCGGAGTTTACTGACCTCTTCAGCTGTTTCTTCTGCGGTTATGCTCGGGCTGGGTTCTGTTTGTCGAGTGGCCAATTGTCTTCGTAACTCATCTCTTTCTTTTTCTAAAGCGGCATGGGCCTCCATTAAGTCTGCATGAGTTTCTAACACCACCTGCATATTCTCAGAGGGTATCGCCTTGAATCGTTCTGGGTCAATCTCTTGTGGGGAACCCTCCATGGCCGCTTCCAGGTTTTCTTCGTTCTGTTTCTGTAATCTCTTATTCTCTTCTAACGCGGTCGACATGTGTTTTCGGAGGAGGCCCAAGTTTCGTCGAAGTTTCAGGTTTTCCGTGATCTGAGAATGGAGTAGCTCGTCCATATGTCGTCGTTCGTCATCATCTGTTTGAGGTGGGTTGGCTTCTAATTGTGCGTATTGCTCCTGTAATGTCACGTGCTGCTGTTCTAGTTGCTGCTTCTGCTCTTCAAGATCCCTACATCTTGCTTGGAGATCCTCGTGGCGTTGGAAGAGCCTTGTATGTTGGTCGTCCAAGTGTTGGTAATGTTGCTGGAGTTGGGCCATGCATTGATGCATATTATTAAATAGGTTACCGAGAGGAATAGTATTGAATGCAGAGGGGTAGGGAAAGGGAAAGGGGGTTGTGAATGCAGTACTGGGGATGGGTGAGGGGGGAGGTGGGGGAATGGGAGAGTGTGGGTAAATGGGGGATGGGAGAGGTGCAGAGGTGGGTGATACCTCCATGAAAGTGGGGTTCGTGATGGGAGTGACTGTGAACATGGGGATTGTGGTAGCGGTGAGGGTTGTGAATGTGTACAGAGGTGTGTGTAATTGTGAACTTCTAGGAAGTGTGCTCGGGGTGGTGAGGTGTACAGTGGCTGTAGTTAGACTTATGTTTTCAGTGGGAGTAGAGTGTGTGGGTTGGCTGATGGATTGTGCGTTGGTGTGTGTAGTGGTTTCAGAGGTGGTGACAGTGGAGGTTACAGTGGTAGAGGGAGGTGATTGAGGTCGATGTGGGGGAGAAGGTGGCAAGGGAGGTGATGGGGGTGCACTCGATGTGTGGACTTCCTCGGTGTCGTGAACTGTGTGTGCCGTGCCAGTGGTTGTGGGTGTGCCTTGTGGTCCTGATCCTAATACATTCATTTGTTTTCCCGTGCGTGGGGGGCGTCTTCCATATCTTCTCTCGGTTCTTCGTGAGTGCACTAGTGCTGTGTGCACCGTTTCCGGTACTCCTAGAGCATCTGATATCATTTCCAAGGTGGCGCGGTATTGCTCGTCCACACCTTCCTCCTCCAGAATCTGGTTCATCAGAGCTTTACCCGCAGCTAATGAGAGCCTGTGTTGCTCTTGAACTCGGTTCATTGTATCGTAAAGCTTCTTTAATGCGCTAGTGTAGGCGGGGGCACCTTCCAGTACTTGTAGGGCTTCTGGATCATACTCTTGTTCTTCTGCTTCTGAGTGTCTACCCTGTGTCTCCCCATGAGCTTCTTCTTCAGTGTCCACGTTGACTACGTCTGGTTGGCTGGGCTGTGCTTGGTCTGGGGCAGTTTGCTGTCCACTGGCTTGCTCTTCTTCAACTTCTGCATTTACAGCTTCTATGATTCTTGCAACTTCTTCGTCAGTTAAGTCCTCTAGAGTGAACCCATGCGGGAACTCCAGATCAGTCGGTACTGGTGGAAATACAAGATTGGGGCCATCTGTGCTGTGCCTGGGTAGCCTGATAGTAAACGGTTGCACTCGTCGGGGGAGTCTTGGGGTGGTCTCAGGCGTCAGGGTTGCACCGCGAGCTTGTGCACAAGGCATCTGGACGGTGCCTCGCATCTTCTTTGAGGGAGGCCCTACGGCTGACAATCGTCGTTGAAATTCCTGTGCTCTGGACCAGATCAGAGCCCTTTGCACCGGTACATCATAGGCGAGACATCTGTATACAATTCTTGTGAGTGCACAGCAACCATACAATACAGATCTTTGCTTCTTATACCATCTCTGATGAGCCATATGAATCTGGTCGATAATCCAGTGGGGCATATTGATGGTCAACTCAAAAGCATCCGCCAGGTAGAGGCTAAACCAAATCTTTTTGGGAGGCATTGTGAATCTATCCTGCGCGGGGAAGGCGAAATGTTGCATGACCATACGTAAGTGGATGGCGATCCTGGGTGTCATTGCAACCATGTCCTTCAGCTTTGTCAGATTCCTGTTCTTCATGTTGTCTGGAACCATTGTCTCTTTCTCTGTTGGAATGTGCATTCCCTGCATGTCGAGTGCTTCTCTTACCAGATTGATAGTTAAGCGGAAACGCTTCAGCTCGTTGCCCCTTGTGAGTGATGGGAGCACAAAGGAGCTGTATCCTTTCTTGTCTTTGCTGGGGGTGAGGGTACTAATTAGATATGAGCATCTTAGGAAATCTGGCTTTGGTAGTTGGGACTTGAAGTAGTCATAAAGCCCTGCCTTCTTCCAGATCGGCTTCAGTCCTTCGTTATTCTGTAGCCTTTCAAACTCCCTGGTAAAGAAATGGTATCTGCCCCATCGTCCGTTGAATTCGACTTCGGACTCCCACATATACGTGCCTTCACCCAGGGGGCCAGCAACGTCACTGAACCAATGTGAGGTTTTGCCCACCGGCATTGTGTGACCCTGCGGAGGATTTTGAATTGGTATGGCGTGCAATGCCCGTAATGCCGCTGGTCTTTCCTTTAATTCTTCCTCAACTGGAAGGCTTTCGATGTCTACCACTTGTGGGCTGGTGCCTGCCTGGGAGCTAGTTCCTACTGTATCAGCCATTTTACTTCTTGCTGGCTGCCTCTGTGAGAATATACAAACATGTGTTAATATTGTACAGGACAAGGAAGGACCGTTGTTGTTCCCATCACAATATTAACATGCGGGTCGGGAGCGAATAATGGGTTAGTAAGTGTTCGGTGCATGTGTGTGTAGTTAATGCTTGGGTAGTCCTAGGAGACTAATGAAGTTAGTAAGTGGGAATGAATGTACAAACTGGGGTCGGGGGGTTTATTACAGTTCTTAGGCTGCCAAATGCAGTGGATGGGCTTTGCTTGCGGTTTCGTAGAGACTCTAGAGAGCTTTTTCGATGGCGCGGTTTGAAAATGAGGCTTTTTAGGGACCCATTTACGATTGATTACATGCGCGCTCTTGGGTCTTGGTGTGTTCTTGAGTGTTGAGAACGAGTGAATACTGGCAGTATGCGTAGCTGCGTCATGCTGCATAGGTTGTGGCCTTGGCGTAGCTACTTGTGCCTTCAAGCAAGCCTTAGGCACCCAAATTTGTCTTGATTGTGGGCTTGCCTTCATCGACTTCTTGGGCACCCAAATAGATTTTACTTTAGCAGAAAAATTTCTGAAAGACTTCTTATTAGCGTGGTGTTGTTGGTTACTAATAAGAGGCTTTGCCCGTGTAGTTGACGGTGGTGCAACCGGTTGTTCGCCTTTCCGCACCCACACCTGGTTTATTTTCTGGGACATTCTGCTGCGCAGGTACTTTTGATCTCGAACATAGGTAGTACTCTGCTTCTTCTGCCTTTGATCCACCTTTGGTTGCTGCCTTCTTCTGGCCTATGGAAAAGAAGGGAGTTCCGTTGCATCCCTGACTCCTTTTTTGCAAATATCATTCCTCTGCAGCACAGGGTTTTGAACAAGAACAGCATGGTCATCTTCGTGTGTACCCCTGGAAGGACCAAGAGTCTGTGCCTTTCCTAGTTCCTTGAGTGCTCCATTGTCTAATTCGACTGTAACTCGACTATGATTGACCCAAACCTGGAGAAGTCCACTTCTTAGGTTTAGATTGACCGCTTGGTCATAGATCCAATCTTGACCCAAGACGAGAGGCTCCGTGAGATCCTCATCTTGACACACTAGTACTTTAACTGTCATTGCCTCATCGTGAATGTAGAGGGGAAGTTCCACCTCACCCATGCAAGGGGTTTCCACGCCTCCCAATCCTATGAGATATGCTTCCACAGGATTGACAGTCAACTGTAATTCTTGGCAGTAAGACACTCTAACAGCACTAGTGGCTGCACCTGAGTCAATCAAGGCTCTTACGGTCCTTGCACTCTTTCCTTGTCCTATATCTATGGTTATGAAAGGACGTCTATCAATCATTCTATGCGAGCTTGTTCCTGCAACTTCACACATGGCCATGGGATATCCTTGGCCTGCATATTCATTCACTCTAGGCTGATCTCTACCTTGCCTTCGTAACTTCATCCTTCTGATGCGTTCTAGAGCTTCTGCTTGAGCTTCTTCTCGGACTCGCTTTTCTTCCTCTTTGCGTTTCTTAGCAGTGTTGAGTCGGCTGAGCATTTCCTCCGTGAGGGGTTCCTGATACAACTTGACTCTGCAACCACTAATATAGTTAGGGAGAACATCACCCTCTAATGTGGCCAGTTGTACTGCTCCACTTGTGGAGATTCTATTGATGATCATAGGTCCGTAGCCTCTCTTTTCTAGCTTCCTTGCGTGTTGTTTCAGTGTATAGACTAAAACTAGATCTCCTGCTTTCAAACCCTTATCCTTTACGTGGGCATCAAAGTATGCCTTCTGTCTCTTCTTGGCTGCATATATTCCTGCAGCGGCTCTCAGTCGTGTTTCTCCTAATCGTTCAAGGTCAAAAATCCTAGAGGAGAGTTCATGGCCTGTCCATTCGTGCTCTTGTGCTACTTTCAACGTAGGAATCAAGAAATCCAAGGGTAGCACAGCGTTTTGACCGAATACCATCTGAAAGGGGGTGGCTTGGAGTACCGTTTTGTAGGCAACTCGGTATGCCCAAACAGCATGGTGTAGTTGTTTGTCCCAATCAGAGCGTTTAGTGTTCACTAATTTCGTCAGTACATTGCATAAGATCTTATTAGTGCTCTCAGCTTGTCCATTAGCTTGAGGGTGATAAGGGGCAGACTTCTTGTGTATTACCAAGAATTCTTGGAGTAGATTTTCAATCACTTCATTCAAGAAATGAGTGCCTCTATCACTTACAAGCTCTATAGGTAGCCCGTATCTTGTGAATACATTCTCAAACAAGAATTTGGCAGTTGTTTGAGCATCGTTCTTTGTCGTAGCCTTTACCTCTACCCACTTGGTGAGATAATCTGTCGCAACAATGATGTATTCTGCATGAGAACCCTTAGCTGGGGGATTAATAGGACCTACGAAGTCTATTCCCCACTTAGAGAATGCACGTCCACCCATCATAGGTTTCAGTGGCATCTCATCTTTGCGTATAGGATACTGAGTCCTCTGACATACATCACACCGTTTCACATAGGTATGTGCATCCATGTGAAGGGTAGGCCACCAAAAGCCCGCAAATAGGACTGCCTTGATCACCCGATCCGGTCCAAAGTGTCCTCCTGCTACACCTTGGTGAGCAGTTTCTAAGATCTTAAGATACTCACTTTCATGGACACATAGCCTCAGGTAACCATCTTTACCGTGCTTATATAGATTATTACCGATGAGTGAGTAATCCTGGGCTTCTTGTTCTAAACTCCTTTTCCTAGCCAGAGTCATGTCTGGAGGGAATGTGTTTGTCCTCAGGAAGGATACGAGTGGTTCGCTCCAATCTGGTACAATGGATACTTGATAAAGAGTGGCGTGTTCCACAGGTGGCTTAGTGCAACAGATTGGGCATTCCTTACACAACTTTTGGACATCAGCTTCCATAGTTGGCCAATGTACTCCGAGTCTCTTGAGGGTCTGTAAAGTTCGCTGCTTTGAGTAGTGTTGCTCTAACGCACCTACATGTGCTAATTGCAACCATTTAGCGTATTCATCCTCTTCTACGCAACAAGCCAAGATCCCTTGATCTGTGTGCTTGTACATGCTTCCTGCCATGATGTGGTACTTTTGGGCTTTTACAACTTCTCTATTCCTAGTGTTTATCACTGGATGATTAGGCCCGTATGTCAATACTGGTACCAATGGCTTAGCCCACTGCGGTACAACTTCCAAATTAAACAAGTAAGCATCAGGAAGGTCATCTGACACTCCTTGTGGGGCTTCTCCCGATGTGAGCCTAGAGAGATGATCAGCTCTCAAATGAGTCCTACCCTTCCTTACCACAACTTCAAAATCATATTCCATTAGCAAGAGAAACCATCTCACTAATCTTCCTGTATTGCATGGCTTGTTTACAAGATATAACAATGCCTGATGATCAGTAAAAAATTTAAACTTATTTGCAAGCAAATAGTGTCTAAATTTCTTAACTGCATATACCATGCCTAATCCTTCTCGCTCTGTAGTGGTGTAATTCCGTTCAGCCGCATTCAATTGTCTACTGGCATAGGCAATTGGAAGATCCATATTACCTTCACCAGTAGGTTGTGCAAGCACACATCCAATGGCATAATTGGATGCATCCACATGAACATGGAATGGCTTATTCCAATCTGGTGTGGTCAAGATTGGTGCTGAACATAATCTTCGTTTAAGCTCTTGGAAGGAATTCTCACATTCATCCGTCCACTCAAAGTTTGTCAGAAGTCCGTACATGGGCTTTGCAATGACAGCATACATGTGTATAAATCGTCGGTAATAACCACAGTGCCCCATGAAAGCTTGTACTTCCTTGACACTCTTTGGCCTAGGTAGCTCTGCTATGGCTCGCACCTTTTCTTCGTCGGTAGATATGCCATTCTTTGATACTATGTGTCCTAGAATCTTGCCTTGCCTGACCATAAAAACGCACTTTTCTGGGTTCAGGCAGACTTGATATTCTCTACATTTGTCAAAGATTTGTCTGAGTTCAGGAATATGGTTTTGTCTAACATTGGAATGAGCACAAAGATCATCAACATAGACTTCTAAACTCTTCCTCAGGAACTCCTTAAACACATGGCACATCAGCCTCTGGAAGGTAGCTGGTGCATTGGTAAGCCCAAATGGCATTACTCTAAAAGCAAAAATGCCCCACTCTGTGGCAAAAGCAGTCTTATGCTGGTCTTCTGGAGCTATGGCTACTTGGTTGTAGCCCGAAAACCCATCAAGGAAGCTGTACACTTCCTTGCCTGCCACTCTTTCTAAGAGATGTTCTGTTATGGGAAGCGGATAGTTATCTCGAATTGTGGCTGCATTAACCTTTTTCAAGTTAATGCACACACGCAGTTTGCCATTCTTCTTGGGCACCACTACGATGGGGGATACCCATTCAGTGTGCTCAATTTCATAGATAAATCCAGCTTCAACCAGTCTATCTATCTCTTCTTTGATCTTAGCAGCGTAATTATCGTTATATGTATAAGGCTTTTGCTTAGAGGGTTTAGCATCTGAGGTCATGGGAATAGTGTGTGAGCATATATCGGGGTCAACGCCTTTCAAATCCTTGTAACTCCAAGCGAATACATCTCTATATTCTCTTAGCAAGACAATCAATTCGTGCTCTTCTTCTTCTGTTAGGTCATGGCCTATGTACGTGCATCTCTCCTCTCCTTCTTCTAGGGCCACTACTATTTTCTTGGTGGTTTCTTTGTTATCATAGGCCTCTCCTGATTGTGCCTCTCGTTTAGGCATTCGAATCATGACTCTCCTGTCATCTATCTCATACTTCTTAAAATTTTATGGGACCTCAAACAAAGATTCTTCCTCTTCTGGTGAGACTTCTCTCTTCTTTCGTTTCTTTCCTTCTTCCTTTGGGCTCACATGTGTTGCTAATCTTACATCGTTTGTAAGCTCTCCATGCCTTTGGGGTTGAAATTCTACTTCATGGAGGTATGCTTCGTCTGATGCAAATGGTGGGTCCATAATGATTGACTCTAGATCGGAGTCACTTGCATCCTCAAATGCATCAGGGCTAGGTTCGCATTCTTCTAGAACTGCCTCTCCCATGATTGGCTCTATGGAGAAGATTGAAATGTCATAGCCATCCTCATCACAGTGAGGTGTCCATTGTTCTTCATTGATGGCTACGTCCATGGTTGCTAAGATTTCCGCCCAACCGTGAGGTTCAAATTCTTCGTCTGGAAAAACTATAGGTGCATAGGCTGGGTCTTGAATTGATCTATGGGTTTCTTTCGCACCTACCTCTCTGGCTTTCTCTCTCTTCTCTTCCTCTACTGCTACTTTGCACATCCATAAGTGGGTGTCTTCATGCATCCATGAGGATCCTGACCCTATGGAATGCACGGATTCTGTATCATCTTTGGCTCTATGGATGGGATTCCACTGGATAGGAGGGACATCTCTATGAGAATAGTCCTTGAGATTGACTTTGGTCGTAACGCCCAAGTGTTGCAAATACAAGGAGTTGGTTCCCCAATCCTGTACCACTTGCAATTGTCGCATAAATGGTCTTCCCAAAATCATCTCATAGGCATGATTTTTGCTAAAGTCACATATAGCAAAGCTATGCTCAAACTCAACACCACAAGTGGTGAGAGTTATTCCTTCTAGTAATCCTAAGGGTTTCTCAATATGACCATCGGCCATCTGCAATTTCATCCTCGTTGGCCTGAGCGCTGGCTTGCCCCAACGCTTCCATAAGGAGGTGGTGGCAATTGCAACTCCTGCACCTGAGTCCAGAATTGCCTTGGTGGTGTACTCCTGGTAGGTGATGGGAAGATAGGTGTTCCCTTCTTCGCCTTCACACATATCTCCTATCTTATCCAAGGGAATTTCTGGCACTGTCCTATGGGATCCTACCCTGGAACGTGGTTTTGCAACTTCAGTTACTTGACTAGCTACATATTTCCGCGCTTTTGGTCTATCCTTAGGCAGTTCTTCCAAAGTGATATCGCGCTGCACCTTGGTGTTCTTTACTATCTCCGTGTTCCTAGGTATGACTGAGTCGTCATTCCTTACCATGACTGTGGGTGCTCTCATACATGTGGACTTTGCTTCCCATGGGCCTGTGAAGTGGGGTAGCTCTTGTATGGAATTAGACTCAAAGTCCAATCTCTTATGAGACTGAGTACTCTCATGTTCCCCGTAAATAGATGGGATGTCTTGTGGGAACTGGTCGTGTGCATCATCCACAAGTTCAAAGGGAGGGGCGACTTCACTTTCGTTATCCCATTTGTCTTCTTGGATCTCTCGTAGGAAATCTGGTGCAAACCGATTCATAGAAGAAGAAGTGTCTGACTCCGTAGAATTGGGCACATAAGCAACCTGGGAAGGAGGGCTTATTCTATCATTGGCTCTCTCCTTGTTCTTAAAGATGGCTGGAGCACAAGCTTCCTGGGGAGGATTATTTATTCTATTACTCTTCCGAGCAGGCTCATACGCTCTCTGAGAAGGGATGTAGGCAACCTGTGGAGGTACGTAAGCTTTCGAGGGGGGTTCATCTGCCTTTTGGGGGGGAAGATAAGCTTCTTGAGGAGGCGCATGGGCTTCCTGAAGAGGCTGACTTATCCGTTCTCTCGCCCTTTCCTTTCTTTGAGGGGCAGGTTCCTTCTCTGCTTGTGCAATTAGCATCTCTATTCTTTCTAGTAGTCCATCAAAGTGTAACTGCGTCTTAGCTGAACTAGAAATGTTAAATAGGCGACTGGCTTCAAACATGGTCTGAGCCAATTCCACCATTTTGGCACAAATCTTTGTTCGTTCAAGCTCTAGCTCGGCTCTAGGGTAGCATTTTTCATGATCGGTTATGGTTGGCCCTTCTTGGATTCTGGCCTGATATGCTTTAAGCATCATGTTTAGGTTCTCGGGAGTGGGGTCAGCTAGGACTGATCCTACTCTAGGGGGTGGTGGGATTTGATTAGGCGGTGGGGGAGGTGGTGGGTCGGATGGAGATGGGAGTGGTGATGGTGGAGTAGTGTGAGAGTGAGTTTGAGTTGTGAGTTCGGTTATCCTGGCTCTTGTTTCCCTTACGCTTTCCTCGAGTTCACTCATCTTTTTAGCCCATTGTCTTTTCATTCTTTCCCTACTATCTTTCCAAGCTCTATTCCTTTTCTTTGTCATGCTCTCCGTTTCACTAGCCTCTGGGCCCTTTTCGTGGCTTGCCTCTTGGTTTTGCTTCAATGCCTGAGCTCTAGTGACTACCTGTACTGGTGCAGTGGAAGTGACACTTCCTGAGGAGTCTACCACTAACCCAACAACGTTGATAGGAGTGATTTTTGGCAGGTTATTGGGGTTCTTTGGGCAATCTCGTAAGAGATGCTCTTTCCCACAGTCTTGGCAAAAGCCTTGGATGGTCACTGACTGGAGTTGTGTAGGTGAAGGCAAGGGACAATCACGAACGAAGTGATCTCCCTGACATCGGTAGCATGGTCCTCTAGGAAATGGTGGTCGTACCTGCCTAGGTTGAGGCCTAGGGTTGGGGTTTGCATACATGACATTTGTGTAGTCTGACTCCCAACTTATTTCATTTGGCTCTTCACTATAGTAGGACTCACCATGTTCTCGAGACTGCATGTAGTAAGCCTGGGGGCTATCAACATGGGTAGAATCAAAGCTATGGTCACTAGGGTCACTTTCTGAGATCAATGGGGTTACTGGTACTATGGCCCTATTCAGGTTTTCTTCTGCAACAGCGTACTTGACCGGAATCACATTAGCTGGGTTTGGAGGCTGTTGAGCTAACACCGGTTGGGGTCTCTGTTGGGCCTGATATTGTGGTTGGTAGGTTTGTTGGGGTCTAGCATATTGTGGTGGTGGAGGGTACTAGTTCTGGTATCTGCCTTGTTGGTAGGGCTGAGGGTAGGGTTGCCTAACTGCCTGCTTGTTGTATGGGCAATCTTGCGCAGTATGGTTTGTGTACTTCCGTTCTATGGTGCAGTACTGGCTACTAGGGTTAACTTGGGGTTGAGCCATAACGGGACAGACGTTCGCCATATGGTCACCACCGCATGTGTGGCACCTTTTCACAGGGGCAAACCTTGGGATTTGTTTGCTAGTTACACCTAATTTCTGAGCTACCTTCTCAGCGAGTTCCTCAATTGATGTAGATTGCGTGGAAGAGTGGCTAGATGCACTATCTGAATCTTTGTAGATTTTGGAAAGCTCTAGCTCTTCCCCTAGGTTATCTTCAATGTCAATGCACATGCGTACACATTCTTCTATGGTCCTAGGGTCCTTCAGATACACATAGGATCTCAATTTCGTACTCAACAATCCATCAAGGAATAAGGCTACTTGTTTAGCGGATGTGGGTAGCTCCGAAATAGGGCACCTTTCAAGATATTGTCTAAATCTCCTTTCGGCCAATCTGACAGTCTCTTGGGGGGTCTGTTTGAAGCTGTGAATCAATGAGGATGTATTGTGTCTTATGCCGCTCTTAGAGAACTCTACAATGAATGCCTCTAGGAGTTGGTCTATGCTCCTGAACTGGCGCTCATCCAATGGCTGAAACCATGGAAGTGCCGTATTCCTAAGGGTTAGACCGAAGGCATTGTACTGCGTGAACAGATCCTCCACTTGTTCCGCTCTCAAGACTTGCTTGAACTCCGCCACATGATCATAGGGATCTCCTGTGCCGTCAAAGTAATTCTTCATGCACTTAACTAGCTGGGTAGGTCTCAAGGTTCTTGCGTGCTCTCTAGGCCTCGGCAGAGGGAATCCATCTACATTTGTTTGGTTCCTGTGGGCTCTAAGCATCTCAGGTTCTACCCTATTCGTCTCCGTCCTCGTTCTTTCTCTGCCTACTGGGTTGGCAAAACTTACTTCTGGTCTATCTCTGCTTCTGTCGCGTTGCGTACCATGAGCTTGGGAAGTTCCAGCCCCAGGATGACCATAGGATACATTTGGTCTTGGTTGGGGAAAAATAAATTCACCCTTCCAAGTGTAAGCATGCTTATCATTTTCTGTCACCACAAAGATCCTCTCAGAGGTGTGATCTAAGTAGGTCACTCTGCCTGGGCTATCAGGATCCTTAAACTCATAGATCATGATTGTTCCTATATCAGTTGGGTGATCAGGTTTATACCTCCAAAAGGCTTCGTCAGTTTCTCGGTTGAGAAGCAAATCTATGCACTTGTTATCTTGGGGAACCCACTCAGGTGTGATAATCCTAGTGAGAACAGATTTGCCTCGGGGTGTTCTAGGTTCTACTCCCATATTTCCTTGTTCCAAGTCGCCTAAGTCCGCTTCTGAGATTACATTTCCAAATTCATCTGTCCTATCTGGATGACTGGTGACTACGTATATGGTTCCTTCCTTGTCCAGGTATGCACCGTTTTCAAACTTGACAGCTGGGTGCTCTAGTCCTATGGATTGGTCAGGGTTTTTAATCTGGACCACGGATCTTCCTAGGCCGTCCTCATAGATGCTAGCACCTAATCGGTTGGTCCTAAGGTACTCTAGCTGCGTTTTGTAAGGGCCTTCTACCCTGTACAGGTAAGGCACACCTGAACTTCCCGTAGGTCTGTCCATGCCTTGAGACATCCCTGATTCACTGGTATCCGAGCTAGGGTAATGAGAGTGGTGACTCAACTGCTGGGCCCAAGACCTTGCAGTATGATTGACACTAGCCTCTGAAGACCTAAGGCTTTGTCTCTCTCTTGCTAGGTGTCGTCCTGATCTAAGGTTCATATGCCTAACTGATTAACCCAATTTTTGCCCAGAGTACAACCTCGTTGCCGATCAATTGGTATCAGTCACTTGATTCTTTTTAGTTATTTCTCGTGTTTAAGGTCTTGTCTGATATTTCGTCGTCAGGAACACTTGAATGTTCTGCGCACTTTCAGGTTGATCGTTCCCGGTTAGGTTCTTTACCTTAAGGTTATCGACAGTACAGAGATTATGTTTTTATCTTGAACTTGAGTTTCTAGGTAGTCTTCAACTTGATAATTGCCTACCGTCGCCGTGGCTTACTCCTACCTCTAATCGTTCTTAGCTTAAGCTAGGGATTGACAAGGGGAGTTGAGAATTTCCAACCTTTTTGTTTCCTGCTTGGTTGCCTTTGAATGCCCAGGAAGTGTGTTCCCAAGCTTGCACTTACACTTGCTCAAAACGCCTTGCGATGCTCTCAATAGATCTGTAAGAGTTCCAAAGTTAGCTCAAGACTTAAACTCCAAAGACAGAACCAATGATTTTCATTCAGGTAGCACAAACACAAACTTGTATAGTGATTTTCAAGAAAACAGTCCTAAGAACCCCTGACTTTGATCCCCCTTGATATGGTCAACTTCAAAATACACTATCTGAAAATCAACGCCTTATCTTTATAAAAAACAGTTGAGGGCGTGTAGTATATGCCACGAGCTTTCCGACAAGCCCAAGAGCTCAAAAAATGGATTTCGTATGGAAAAGTTATGACTGTTCAGGGTTTAGGGGGTTAAAACAGGATTCAAACTGGCTGACAGATCCTAAGATTTTCTCCCAAGACACAAGTGTAGGAACCTCAAAAATGCTAATGGATTGACTATTGTGCCCCAAAAATTGCCCCAAATTTTGAAATAAAAAACCCTAATTTTTTTGGCCGAAAAGCCTGTCAATCGCGATCGACAGGTCTGTCAATCGCGATTGACAGAGGTGTCCGTCGTGGCTGTCAGTCGCGATTGACAGTGTCAATCGCGATCGACAGAGTCGATCGTGGCTGTCAATCGCGATCGACAGTATCAATCGCGATCGACAGTATCAATCGCGATCGACAGTATCAATCGCGATCGACACGTTTTCCGGATTTTTCGCCGAGATTTCAGTCAATCGGGGTCCTATCAGTCGCGATGGACACGTGGCTACGCGCAAAAGTCAATCAATCGTGGAATTTCAGTCAATCGCGATCGACGGTGTCAATCACGATTGAAAGAGGTGTCGGTCGTGGCTGTCGATCGCGATCGACGGTATCAATCGCGATTGACAGGGTCCTACGTGGCAGTCAGTCGATCGTGGAGGTCTGTCGATCGCGATTGACAGGGTCTGTCGGTCACGATTGACAGGGTCTGTCGGTCGCGATTGACAGAGGCTGTCGGTCGCGATTGACAGAAAACCTCGGAATTTTTCTACTGTTTTTAGTGTTTTAGGATGTGCTCCTTGTGCTTGTTCTAGTGGTGCACTTACTTTTGTGAAAAGCCAAAAATTTCTGTCAGTCGCGATCGACAGAGGCCTGCGACCGCGAGACAGTTTCTTCGAATTTCGTACCTGCGCGCAGCGTGCTGGGGATGATGATGATGGCAGTACCTGTAAGAATCACAACAACATGCAAAAACAGTGCAAGCAATATCGCTCTCTCGCTCTCTCTCACAAGTGGAATGGAGGAAATGAGGTGGAGATGGTGATATGATCAAAACTGAAAATTTTCGCGATGATGGAGATGGAGGTGGGAGATGGTGATGATGATGATGGTGATGAAAATGGTGAAGAAAGTAAAAGAAAATCGATGAGGGTGAAGAAAATACCTACAACTCCAACGCGTCAACTCTACGTCTTACCATCACACGCTCGTCCTCAAAGCTCGGTCCCCGGCAACGGCGCCAAAATTTGGTGTAGCTCAGTGATGAGTAGCACCTCCTTTAATGTCAATCCGGGAAGACGTGAGGATGGTATGAAGACCTCAAGCAAGTGGCGGCACAAGTGCGTGAGTGAGAAGCACACAAGCATGCACACACATACACACACACGCGCACACACGGCAAGACAAAGAGAGAGAATCCATGGAGTTCTTTAGATTACTTTCAAAAGCTCTTACAAGTTTGTTTCAATTACAATCTAACCTCAAAAATGAGCTCTCTAGCTCTTTTTATAGTTTTTGGCTAAGTTTTGGCCCTGTCCAGACCTAGTGTCTGGCCTAGTTAAAAATTAGGTTCCAAGGCTTATTTGAGGGCTCAAACGATATCTAAAAAATACGAAATTTGGCAGGTAGATACTTCTAATGCTCCTCAAGCTCAAGGACTCCTTGGCTTGCACAAAATGGAGCTACAAAAAGATGAAATGATATTTACAATGGTGCTTAGTGATGATAATCACTTTTAATGGGTGTAGAGGTTTTGAAAGATTAAGGTTGCCTTAGTGCTAAATCTGCGTGAATGTTCATCAGTGCTTCTTTCTGAAGAAAATTGTTGGCCTACTTGCCGGATCGTCGTTGACTGCCTTGTCTGCTTGTGCTCTCTCTTTTCTCGGACTCTCTTCTTGTGCTTCCTTGTCTTGTCAGTCCTTCAGCTCCGGCTCCAACATAGAGCGAGAGAGAGAGAGAGGGATACATGCATATGCATGCATGTGTATGCATATGCATATGCATGCATGTGTATGCATATGCATATGCATGCATGCATATGCATACATGCATGCATGCATATGCATACATGCATGCATGCATATGCATACATGCATGCATGCATGCATATGGATAGATGCATATGCATACATGCATGCATGCATGCATATGCATACATGCATGCATATGTATACATGAATGCATATGCATGCATGCATGCATGAGGGATATGCATATGCATACATGCATGCATGCACATGCATACATGCATATGCATACATGCATGCATGCATATGGATACATACATATGCATACATGCATGCATGCATATGCATACATGCATGCATATGCATACATACATGAATGCATATGTATACATGAATGCATATGTATACATGAATGCATATGCATATGCATACATACATAGATGCATACATGCATACATACATGCATACATGCATACATACATGCATACATGCATACATACATGCATACATACATGCATACATGCATACATATGCATATACATACATACATGCATGCATGAGGGATATGCATATGCATACATGCATGCATGCATATGCATGCATACATACATACATGCATACATGCATCCATATGCATTCATGTATGTATGCATATGCATACATGCATACATGCATACATGCATGCATATGTATACATGAATGCATATGCATACATGCATATGTATACATATGCATATGTATACACACATATGCATATGTATACATGCATATGCATATGTATACATGCATATGCATACATGCATATGCATACATGCATATGCATACATGCATATGCATACATGCATATGCATACATGCATGCATATGTATACATGCATGCATATGTATACATGCATATGCATATGTATACATGAATGCATATGCATACATGCATGCATATGTATACATGAATGCATATGTATACATGAATGCATATGCATACATGCATGCATATGCATACATGCATGCATATGCATACATGCCTGAATGCATATGCATACATGCATGCATATGTATACATGAACGCATATGCATACATGCATGCATGCATGAGGGATATGCATATGCATACATGCATGCATGCATATGCATACATACATACATGCATACATGCATCCATATGCATTCATGTATGTATGCATATGCATACATGCATGCATGTATATGCATACATGCATGCAAGCATATGCATACATACATGAATGCATATGCATACATGCATGCATACATGCATATGCATGCATGCATATGTATACATGCATGCATATGCATGCATGCATATGTATACATGCATGCATATGCATACATGCATACATGCATGCATGCATATGCATACATACATGAATGCATATGCATGCATAAATGCATGAGGGATATGCATATGCATACATGCATGCATGCTTATGCATACATACATACATGCATACATGCATCCATATGCATTCATGTATGTATGCATATGCATACATGCATGCATGCATATGCATACATGCATGCATGCATATGCATACATGCATGCATGCATATGCATACATACATGAATGCATATGCATACATGCATGCATGTATATGCATACATGCATGCATGCATATGCATACATGCATGCATGCATGCATATGCATACATGCATGAATGCATATGCATACATGCATGAATGCATATGCATACATGCATGCATGCATATGCATACATGCATGCATGCATATGCATACATGCATGCATGCATACATGCATGCATGCATATGCATACATGCATGCATGCATGCATATGCATACATGCATGCATGCAAATGCATACATGCATGCATATGTATACATGCATGCATGCATATGCATACATGCATGCATTTGCATACATACCTGAATGCATGCATATGCATACATGCATGCATATGCATACATGCATGCATGTGCATACATACAAGAATGCATATGCATACATGCATGAATGCATATGCATACATGCATGAATGCATACATACATGAATGCATATGCATACATACATGAATGCATATGCAGACATGCATGAATGCATACATACATGAATGCATACATACATGAATGCATATGCATACATGCATGAATGCATACATACATGAATGCATACGCATACATACATGAATGCATATGCATACATGCATGAATGCATATGCATACATGCATGAATGCATACATACATGAATGCATATGCATACATACATGAATGCATATGCATACATACATGAATGCATATGCATACATACATGAATGCATATGCATACATACATGAATGCATATGCATACATACATGAATGCATATGCATACATGCTTAAGCATGCATATGCATATGCATACATGCTTAAGCATGCATATGCATATGCTTACATGCTCAAGCATGCATATGCATATGTAAGCAAGCAAGCATATGCTTACATATGCATACACGCTTAAACATGCATATGCATATGTAAGCAAGCAAGCATATACATACATGTATATGTACATGTATGTATACAAGCAAGCATATGCATACATACATGAATGCATATGCATACATACATGAATGCATATGCATACATACATGAATGCATATGCATACATACATGAATGCATATGCATACATGCATGCATGTATATGCATACATGCATGCATGCATATGTATACATGCATGCATATGTATACATGCATGCATATGCATACATGCATGCATGCATATGCATACATACATGAATGCATATGCATACATACATGAATGCATGCATATGCATACATACAAGAATGCATATGCATACATACATGAATGCATATGCATATATGCATGAATGCATACATACATGAATGCATATGCATACATACATGAATGCATATGCATACATACATGAATGCATATGCATACATGAATGCATATGCATACATACATGAATGAATATGCATACATGCTTAAGCATGCATATGCATATGCATACATGCTTAAGCATGCATATGCATATGCTTACATGCTCAAGCATGCATATGCATATTTAAGCAAGCAAGCATATGCTTACATATGCATACATGCTTAAACATGCATATGCATATGTAAACAAGCAAGCATATACATACATGTATATGTACATGTTTGTATACAAGCAAGCATATGCATACAAGCAAGCATATGCATATGTATATGTATATACAAGCAAGCATATGCATATGTATATACAAACAAGCATATGTATATACAAACAAACATATGCATATGTATATTTATACATGTATGCATATGCATATGCATATGTATACATGAATGCATATGTATACAAGCTTAAGCATGCATATATATACATTGGATGAGATGAGATCTTCATATTGCATCAGATGGGATCTCCACGTACACCTTGGGGTGCACATGATCATGATGAATCGAAGATATATCATATCCGTAATGGAGCTCGATGAAGAAGAACTTCAAGTGGATTTTGACGATCGTGTCAAACAATTCTCTCTCTCTCTCT